>CM053743.1:62627033-62653784 GCA_028658305.1 Pachyuromys duprasi
CTTGATGGCTGACTCTTTGACCCTCCCCCATACATGCCGGGGAGTGACAGACTGGCTAGATCCCAGGGAGGACATTGCAGCCAGCCCTGAGGAGACAGGATGAGCTGGGGTTGCATGGAAGGGGAGGAGGTCCTCCCCTGTTGGTGGACTTGGAGGGGGCAGAGAGGAGATGAGGGGGTTGGGGAGGGTGGGAGGGAATGAGGGAGGGGCCTAGCTTGGGATGCAAAGTACCTAACTTTTGATTGATAACAAAAAAATAAATTAATTTTTAAAAAGTGAAAAAAATGAAATATTAAAAAAAAAGAATGAATTCACAACTAGGACCCAAAATTCTGCTGCATACTCGAAATATGCCTCAGCAAAAATAGGCTTTACCTCAGAATAAAGACCTAGAAAAAAGTTTTTCAAGCAAGTGGAGCCAAGAAGCAAGCTGTCCTAATATCTAATAAAATTGACTTTTGACCAAATTAATCAAAAGAAATGGAGAAGGACACTTCATTTTCATCAAAGTAAAAATCCACCAAGAGGACATCTCAATCCTGAACATCCATGCTCCAAATACTAGGAAGCCCACATTTGTAAGAGAAACAGCATTAATATTTAAGTCTATGGAACCCACTTGGACACTGAAGTGCCATGGGCCATACCTGTGCAGGGGTCCTCCTAGGCTACCTCAATGCATTGTACCTGGTTGGACCATCAGTCTCAGGAAAGACCCCTGTGCTCAGACCACTTGGTTCTGTTGCTCTCTTTATGGAGTTCCTGTCCTCTCCAGATCTCACTATTTTCTGCTCCCATCATAAGATTCCCTGCACTCTGTCCAAGAGTTGGCCATAAGTCTCAGCATCTACTTTGATAGTCTGCAGGGCAGAGCCCTTATGAGCCCCTCCGTGGCAGGTTCCTGACACATTCCCTGCCCTCTCCTTCTTCTGATGTCCATCCACTTTGTCCTTCTGGATAGGGATTGGGCATTTTAGCAAGAGCCTGGGGAGCAGCCTTGCCAAGCCACAGAGGAAGACAATGCAGCCACTCCAAAAGAGACCTGATGGACTGGGATTGGAGGGAAGGAAAGGAGGACCTCCCCTATTGGTGGTCTTGTGGAGGGACACTGGTGCAGAAGGGGGAGGAAGGAAGGGATTGGGAAGAGAGGAGGGAGGGAACTACAGGGGTATGTAAGGTGAAAAAAGTGTAATTAATAAAGAATTTAATAAAAAGTGAAAAAAATTTAAGTCACACATCCATCCCCACACATAAATAGTAGGATAATCCAATACCCCATTCTCACCAATGGATAGATAATTGAGACAGAATTTAAATAGAGAAATAATGAAATCAACAGATGTCATGAATCAAATGAACCTAATATATATGTACACAAATTTTTACCCAAACACGAATAAATATAGTATCTTCTCAGCACCACGCAGAACCTTCTACAACATCAACCACATAGTAAGTCAAAAAGCAAACCTCAACTAATACAAAAAAATTGAATTGACTCATTTTACTTTATCAAATTTCCACGGATTAAAGCTGGACTTCAATAACAACAGAAATAACAAAAAGCCTACACACTCATAAAATTTAACAATTCTCTACTCAATGAACACTGGGTCAGGAACAAAATAACAACAGAAATTGAAAACTTACTAAATTCAATGAAAATGAAGGCACAATATATCCAGACTTAAAGGACACAATGAAAGCAGTGGAAAGAGGAAAATTTATAGCACTGAGTATCTTCATATAGAAATTGGAGAGATTTCATTGAAGTTCTTAACAGCTCACCTGAATGCTTTAGGGAAAAAATGAAGAAGAAGAAACAAACACACCCAAGAGTAGTAGATGACAGAAAATAATCAAACCCAGGGCTGAAATCAGTAAATTAGAAAAAAAAAAAGAGAGAGAACAATACAAAGAATCGACAAAACCAAGAGCTGGGTTTTTTTTGTGTGTGTTTGTTTTTTTGTTTTTTGAAGAAACCAAAAGGACAGACAACAAACCCTCAAACTTTAGCCAAACTTTTAAAAGGCAAACAGACAGTATCAAAAAAAAAAAAAAAAGCAGAAAGGAAAAGAAGAACATGAAAACAGACACTGAGAAAATCCAAAGAGTCATTATTATAATCAAAATCCTGTACAACATTGGAAAATCTAAAAAAAATGGACAATTCTGTTGATAGATTCTACTTCCCAAAGTTAAATCAAAATCAGCAAAATAATTTAAATAGTCCTATAATGCCTAAAAATATAGACACAGTAATTAAAAAGTCTCCCATCAGGGAGAAAAAATAAGAGGGGACAACGGTCACATAGTTGCAGCCCGGAGTTCTTCAAGACTTTCAAAGAATAGATAACACCAATTCTCCTCAAACTATTCTGCAAAAGAGAAAGAGAAGAAACATTGCCAAAATCATTCCATGAGGACACAGTCACCCTGATACCTAAACGGAAGACCCAACAATGAAAAATGTTCAGACCCATTTTCACAATGAACATGAAAATAGTTCAGCAAAATATTCAGCAAAATATTCACACGTCAAATCCAAAAACACATCAAAAGTATCATTTATCAAGGAGACCACCAAGCCCAAAAACCTGGGCCCAGGAAGGGCCTGCAGATACTGATGCATTAATCAACGACCATGCATCTAGAGGACCTAGACCTCCTCCTCAGTTTCCAAGTGGGTTCCCTAGCAAGGGGGGCAGGGTATGTCTCTAACAGGAACTCAGTGGCAGGCTCTTTGATGACCTTGCCCTCAGGGGTGCAGTCTTGCTAAACCACAGAGGAAGATGATGCAGCTGGTCCTGATGAGACTTGATAGGCTAGAGTCAGATAGAAGGGGAGGAGGTAGGTTAGGGAAGGGGCAAAGGGGGAGAAGAGGGAGGGTGGGTGGAACTGGGAGGAGATGAAGTGGGCTGCAGCTGGGATACAAAGTGAATAAATTGAAATAAATGAATGAATGAATGAATAAATAAATAAATAAATAAGTAAGTAAATAAATAAATAAATAAATAAGAAAGTTTAAAAAAGGTATCATCCACCATGATCAAATAGGATTCATCCCAGGCATGCAAGGGTGTTTCAGTGTATGAAAATCAATCCACACAATCTACCATATAAACAAACTGAAAAAAAAAAAGAACACATGATCATCTCATTAGATGCCGAAAAATCATTTGACAAAATCCAACACCCTTTCATGTTAAAAGCCTTGGAAAGATCAGGGATCTAAGGAACATACCTAAATACAATAAAGGCAATATACAGCAAGCTTCTAGTCAACATCAAATTAAATGGAGAGAAACATAAAGCAATCTCACTGAAATAAGAGACCAGACAAAGTTGCCGCTCTCCTTGTTATCTCTTTAATACAGTACATGAAATCTTAGCCTGAGCAATAAGACAACTAAAGGAGATCAAATGGATACAAATTGGAAAAGAAGTAGTCAAAGTATCATGGTCCACAGATGACATGGTATTATATGTAAGTGACCCTAAACATTCTACCAGAGAAATCCTACAGCTGATAAACATCTTCAACAAAGTGGCTGGATACAAAATTAATTTAAAAAATATTTGCCTGCCCTCCTATATACAAATGACAAATGGGCTGAGAAAGAAATTAGAGAACACACACCCTTCACAATAGCCACAAAAAAATACAAAATATATTGGTGTAACTCTAAACAAGAAAGTTATAGACCTGTATGACAAGAACTTCAAGTCTCTGAAGAAAGAAATTGAAGAAGATATCAAAATATAGAAAGATCTCCCATGCTCATCGACAGTAGGATTACCATAGTAAAAATGGCCATTTTACCAAAAGCAATCTATAGATTCAATGCAGTTTCCTCCAAAACAGAACACCATTCTTTACATACCTAGATAGAAATTTCTTAACTTCGTATGGAAAAACAACAACAACAACAAAAAAACACAGAATAGCTAAAACAATCCTATATAGTAAAAGAACTTCTGGAGTTATCTCCATCCCTGAATTCAAGCTATACTCCAGAACAACAGTAATAATAACAGCATGGTAATGGCATAGAAATAGGCTGGTTGATCAATGAAATTGAATCAAAGCCCTGTAAATAACACCACATACCTACAGAAACTTGATTTTTGAAAAAAAAAAATCCAAAACCATACAGGGGAAAGAGAAAGTATCTTCAGCAAATGGTGCTGATCTAACTGCATGACTACAGGTAGAAAAATCCAAAAGGATTCATATTTATCACCCTGCACAAAATTCAAGTCCAAGTGGATCAAGACCATGACATACATTAAGTCTATTAGAAGAGAAAGTGAAGAAAATCCTTGAATTCATTGGCACAGGAGACACCTTCCTGAACAGACCACCAATAGCTCAGGCTCTAAATTAATAATTAATAAGTGGACTTCTTGAAACTGAAAAATATCTGTAAAGCATAGGGCACTATCAATAGAATAAAATGGCTGGCTACAGATTGGGAAAACATTATCAACCCTACATCTGACAAAGGGCTAATAAATAAATAAATAAATAAATAAATAAATAAATAAATAAATAAATAAATAAATAAATAAATAAATGGCAAAAAAGAGCTCAATAAATTAAAGCAAATAATCCAATTTAAAAAAATCAAGTACAGAGCTCAATAGAGAATTCTCCTGTTTTGAATGAGGATTGAACATCTTAGACAGGGTCTTCCTTCTTTATTAGCATCTTTAGATGTACAGATTTTAGTATGTTTATCCTATATTATAAGGCTAATATCCACTTATAAATTGTTATATACTATCTGTGTCTTTCTGCTTCTGTGTGTCTTTCTACGTCACTCAGGATGATCTTTTCTAAATCCCACAATGTGCCTACAAATTTCATGGTTTGCTGAGTAGTATTCCATTGTGTAAATGTACCACAATTTCTGTATCCATTACTAAACTGAGGGACATCTGGGTTGTTTCCCAGTTCTGGCTATTATGAATAAAGTTGCTACTAACATAGTTGAACATGGTCTTTGTTGTATAGTTGAGCATATTTTGGATATATGCCTAGGAGTGGTATAGCTGGATCTTTAAGTAGCACTATTCCTAATTTTCTGAGAAAGAGCCAGACTGATTTCCAATGTCTCAACAGAGGAATTTTGAATGGCAAATAAGCACTTAAAGACATGCTCAATGTCCTTAGTCTTCAGAGAAATGCAAATTAAAACAACTCTGAGATTCCATGTTACACCTGTCAGAATGGCTTAGATCAAAACCTCAAGTGATAGCACATTCTGGCAAGGATTACATTACAGAAACACTCTTCCATTGCTGGTAGGACTGTGAACTTGTACAACCACTTTAGGAATCAATGTTGTGCTATCTCAGAAAATTGGGAATAGCTCTACCTCAAGACCCAACTATACAACTCCTGGTCATTTACCCAAAAGATGCTCTACCATACAAGGACATTTACTCAACTATGTTCTTAGCAGCTTTATTCATAATAGCCAGAATCCAGAGGGGCTTGTGAAGATTGCAGCACCAACCAAGGACCACAGAGAGACTAGAACTAGGCTTCCTAAATTGATATAGCCAATGGGCAGCTCAGGCTTCATGTGGATTCCCTAGTAAGGGGAGGCAGACAGCTGTCTCTGAAGTGGACTCTCCTACCTGCTTTTTGATCAACTTTCCTTAGTGGGTTGTCTAGTCAGGCCATAGAGGAAAAGGATGCACTGAGTCCTGATGAGACTTGATGAGCTAGGTTGGGTTGGTGGAGGTGGGGTTTCCTTTCTCTGAGGAAAAGTGGAAGAGGAATATGGGAAATGGGACAGAGTGGAGAAGAGGCAGGGGACTACAATCATGATGTAACAATAAAATTAATAAAAAGGAATGGTGTATTTATAATCCCTCTCAAAATTTATTCAGCTTCATATGAATTTAAACATATACTTTCAATATAATCTACATTCCCTTTTCCTAAGTGTTGTTCAACAGAATGAAAATCTAAGATTTATACAAAGACTTTAGGCAAATGCTCATGATGCTTGCTTTCATAACAATAGAAAAATATGCAAATCTCACAGCCAGGAAATAAATCAATGGTTTGTCCATACAGTCAAAGTAATAAAAGAGAATTAACTAAACATATTTACAGAAATAAAAATAAACCTTAGATGGATTATGTTAAAGAATATAAACTCAAAAATCTATGCAAATAAATATTCAAGTATAATATAAGCAAAATTTCTCCAACAACTGTGAAAAGGAATTATATTCTGTAAGCAACTGAGATTTATTCTTAATGTGGAAATATGGATCCTTGTTTGAATATTAACATACTGTACCATAATCAGAGTTAAAAGAAAATTACAAGCCATTATGAACAGAATTAAATTTTAAATTATATATCCTTTTAACAAATGAACGAGGCATTTAAGAATTGGTAGAACTGCCAGGCATGGTTACCTGAAGTCTTAGCCTGAGCAGTAAGACAACTAAAGGAGATCAAATGGATACAGTCCTTCCCACCTCCACTGCCTGATCTCTCCTGTCCTCATACACACCTATACCCAGTTCATCTACAAAAATGTCTTGTATTTCCCCTTCCCGGGGAGATCCATGTACTTTTTATGTACTCCTTGTTACTTAGCTTCTTTGAGTCTGTGGAATTTAGTATATTTATTCTTTACTTAGCAGCTAATATCCAATTGTAAGTGCATATACAGCATGTTATTCTTTCTAGGTCTTGGTTACCTCACATAGATAATCTTTTTTAGTTCCATCCATTTGCCCCTAATGTTACCTATGTTTTAACAGCTGAATTATATTCATTGTATAAAATTACCCCATTCTCTTTATACATTCTTTAGCTGAGGGGCATCTAGGTTGCTCCCAATTTCTAGCTATTATGAAAAAAAATCTAATATATACATAGTTTAGTAAATGTCCTTGTGGTATGGTGAGACAAATTTTGGTTATACTTCGAAGAGTGGGATAGCTAGGTCTTGAGGTAGATCGATCCCAATGTTCTGAGGAACCACCATTTTAATTTCCATAGTGGCTGTACAAACCTGCACTCTCACAATCAGTGGAGGAGAATTCCCTGTCCTCCCAAACATAAGATGTTTCCTTGGCTTTTTATCTTAACCATTCTGACAGGTGTAATATAGAATCTCAAAGTAGTTTTTATTTATATTTCCTTGATAGGTAAGGATGTTGAACATTTAAGTGTTTCTCACCCAATGACAACCAAAAGCCTACAAATTAATAGAAATGGAACAACTCTTTATTGAACAACTGCTATGTCAAGGAATAAATAATTAAAAAAAATTAAAGACTCTTACAATTTGATAATAATGAATGCACAACACAACCAAAGTTATGGGACACAATGAAAGTGGTGGTAAGATGAAAGTTCATTGCACTAAGCCCTTACATTAAGACATTGGAGAGAGCAAATACTAGCAACTTAGCAAAGTTCTAGAACAAAAGGAAGCAAGTTCACCCAAGAGGAGTAGATGGCAGGAAATAATCAAACTTTTAATGATAATTTAAAACAAACATTTATATACTCATTTATAAGTGGATATTAAACATATCATATAGGATAAACATACTAAAATCTGTACACTTAAAGAAGCTAGCAAAAAGGAGTACCTTGGGTAAGATGAACAATCCTCACTCAAAGGCAAATGGGACAGACATCTGAAGAGGGAGAAAACAGGGAACAGGACAGGAGCCTACCACAGAGACCCTCTGAAAGACTCTGCCCAGCAAGGTATCAAAGCAAATATTAAGAATAATAGCTAAATTTTGGGTAGCATGCAGGGAATCATATAAAAGAAGGGGGAGATAGAAAGACGTGGAGGGGACTGGAGCTCTGCAAGGAGAGCAACAGAACCAAGAAATCTGGGCACAGGGTTTTTTTCTGAGACTGATGCTCCAACCAAGGACCACACATGGATATAACCTAGAATCCCTGCACAGTTGTAGCCCATGGCAGCTCAGTCTCCAAGTGGGTTCCCCAGTTAGGGGAACTGGGGCAGTCTATGACTTGACCTCAGTGGCTGGCTCTTTGTTCACCTCCCCTTGAGGGAGGATCAGCCTTTACAGGCCACAGAGGAAGACAATGCAGTCATTCCAGATGAGACCTGATAGTTTAGGGTTAGAGGAAAGGAGAAGAGAACCTCCCCTATCATTGGACTTAGGGAGGAGCATGGGAGGAAAAGAGGGAGAGATGGTGGGATTGGAAGGGGCTGATGGAGGGGATACAGCTGGGATACAAATTAAATATACTATAATAAATAAAATAAATAAATAAATTTAAGCAAAAACAATTCTTACCACAAATAAATAAATAAAACATTTAAAGAACAGAAGAATGAGAAATGTGTCCACTTAATTTTTTATATTAAATGGATGAATACAGAGTGATTTTCTATTATCTCTTATTTGAATATTTAAATTTTTGTAACTACATGTACAAGTTAATATCAAGTATCAGTTTTTTTTAAAAATCCATTTCAGCATTTAAAATCTCTGGAAACTTATCATATTCATTCAACTCCAAATTACATACCTGCAAATATATTCTTTTTATTTTGTACTATCTTGGTGTTCTACCTTAATGTGTCTACATTTCCTACATTTCTCAAAACAATCATTAATAAAGGTATGGTTACTTCTGATAAAAATAAAAATATACTTTATATAAAGAAGTAACAAAATTCTATAGAATCAAAGAAAGTCCTAGAATTATATTAATAGTCTCAATTTTACCAACTTTCTTTCCAGTCTTCCCATGATATAACAACAAAGAAAAACAACCAAATAAATATTTAGCTAAAATAAGAAATACCAATTAAAAGTTCCTCCTTAATTCTGATATTTTATAAAAATGTAAAGAATAGTAGGTAGTTGTATAAGGTCAATGATTTTGAAAGTACATAAAATTTTTTATTCAAGGAAAGGAGATACCTCAGTTGGAAAACATGAGGACCTGAGCCCAATCCCTAGGACCCATGTGAAAACATGTCCCTGAACCTTCCAAACAAAAGCTTACATAGCTCAGTGAGTGCTCACACTTGTAATCCCAGTGTTTAGGAAGCAAAGACAGGTAGACCTCTGAGCATGATGGTTATTTATACTAGCTTACATGGTAAGTTTATGTTCAGTGGAAAATAGTATGTATATTTTAAGTTACCTTTGTATTATTATTTATAATTTATTCACTTTTGTATCCCAGTTGTTGCCCCCTCCCTCAACTCCTCTGGGTCCCAAGGTTCCTCTCTCTTCCAGAAGTCCTCCTTCCCTACTATCTGATCCTAGCCTATCAGGTCTCATCAACTTTCTGGATCCTCTTCTTCTGTGGATTGGCTATGTTGCTCCACCAGGGAGAAGTGATCAAGGAGCAGGCAACTGAGTTCATGTCACCGACTATATTTTTCTTCTCTTACAAGGGAACCCACATGGAGTCTGAGCTGTCTATGGGCTACATCTGAGCAGGGGTCTAGGTCCTCTTTGGTTGATGGATTTAAAAAATAATGGACAGTGCCTTAGGAATGATACCCAGGGTCATCTTCTAGAGTTTATACGCATGCACACACAGATGCACAAATACCTTCACATATGTCCATACCCAGTAACATGCAAACAGGAATTTATATACACACACACACATACACCCTTACCTTCACGTGAAAAGCATCCTTCAAATGACCTAATAGCATTTTAAGTATTAGTAAATCTACCTTAGTAAACACACGCTCAAAGCAACCCTTCATTTTGGTTTCATTTATGAGTTAAAATATATCATTATACAATGTTTTCTAACAAATATATTTAAGGATCCCCTTTCTTTCCAAAATGTCCCTCAGGACTTAAATGTGGATTGATTTTTATAGCATTACATATAATATAGTTAGATCTCCCAAACGTGTGTTGATACCTAGCTCCAAGTGTGATTATGTAGTAAAGGCTAGTGTTCTCTATTGATGTCCTTATAAAAGGGACTATTGATAGTCATTACCTCTTCTACTATGCATGGCTACAGCCAATTGCTATGTGTGAACCCAAAAGAAAATTTCTACTATACGCAGTCTTTTTTCTCAATTAAAAAAATTGTATTTATTCATTGTGAATTTCACATTGTGCAGCCCAATCCCACTCATCAACTTGTCCCTTCATATCTTCCCTTTGCCCTTGGAACCTTCCTCCAAAATTAAAGAAAAATTTTGCCATGGAAGGTGCAGTATCTCATGGTGTTTCAGAGTACAGTCTTTCGTCCAAACATCTTTACTTGTAAATGTTCATTGCAATGAGTCATTGGTATGGTCTGGGGTTTCTGGTTTCTGCTTTTCTATCAGTACTAGATACTCACTGAGACTCCTCAGATATCCATTTGTGCTTATGTGTCATGGAGATCTTGCAGCTTTGGACCTGCAGGACCATTCTCTTCTTATATTCCAATAGTACGTGAATGGGATTGATGTTTGCGTGGTCCAACTCAGAACTCAGAGCCCTAGATAAGGGATTGGATAGCAGCTGAGCTTGTCATCACACCAGCTAGCCTACACATACACACTAGGGCAAATCCTCAGCACTGTCCTGGCACATGATATCAGGAAAGCTGCCTTTACCCCTTGCCTAGGCAAAGCAGAGGAGCTAACCCTGGTGGTGCAGGTACAAGAGAGTTGGTGGGCTGACTGGGAAGGGTGAGGCCAGTTCTCCCATTCTCAGAATACCAGGGCTGCTTCAACAAAATACCTGCTATCAAGGCCAGCACTTTGTGCTCCCCAGGCCAGGTGCAGTCATGCTTTCCCAAGTCCTGCAGCCAGTGAAGGATGAGGCCAGCTCTAAGATATTCGTTTCTATAACATTTTGTCACAGTAGCGCAAACATACTAACATACATGCATAGTTATATTCAAGATGTGAACCATGGCAGAAATAATTTTACAGGTATATTTAAAAATATTATTCATTTAAAATTAACAACATTTTTACGCTATATTCCTTAACTAATCAAGCATATTTATAAAATGTGAACCTTATTCGTGAGATGCCACTGCACGAATCTGAGAAGGTCAAGTCCAAGTTGCTAAATAGACACTAGGAAATTAGGGATGCCTGAACCATGTATATTTAATGAAGAAAGCTTCAGACATAGAGTGAAATTTTTCCATGAGAAAAGCTATGTAGGCTGGAGATATGGAGGTGAAGGACTATACAAGCCTATTGGTGCATGAGTCTCAGATGCATCAGATGTAATTGTAAGATTAGGTGTCAGACCTACTTAGCTTCAATTTTGTTTCGGTGTCCCATATTCTTGCTATTTCTACATTATTTCATTTTGTTTGAGAATTGTATATTCTGTACCATTTCATATTGGAACTGTGCAAACGGCTTGGTATTTAATAGAAGCTCACAATCAGATGATTCTTTAATTAATTAATTAATTAATTAAAATTTATTCACTTTGTAGCCCCACTTCAGCCCCTCTCCCTCATCTCCTCCCAGTTGGTCCTACCCAATTTTTCTCTCCATATACCCTTTCTCTAACCCCCTGATAGGAGAGATTTTCCGCTCTATCTGACCTTCTATCTGACCTAGCCTATAAGGTCTCATCAAGGCTGGTTGCATCATCTTCCTCTGTGGCCTGGCAAGGCTGTACTTCTCAAGGGGAGGGCAGTAGCAAAGAGCCAGCTACTGGGTTCATGTTAGAGACAGCTCCTATCCCACAAATTATCTTGGTAACTGAGCAGCCTATGGGCTTCATCTGAGCAGGGGTTCTAGGTTCTCTCTTGCATGATCCTTGATTGAAGTATCAGTCTCTGAAGGTCCCCCTGGGATCTGGTCTGGTTTTTTTTGTCTCTGTTGGTCTTGTTGTGGAGTTCCTGTCCCCTCAAGATCTTACTATCTCCATGTTTTTCCATAAGGTTTTCTACACTCTGCCCAAAGTTTGGATATGAGTCTAACCAGCTCATTCAATAGCTTGGTGAGTGGAGTCTTTCAGAGGTTCCCTGTGGAAGGCTCCTGTCCTTTTCATTGTCTTCTCCTACTTGATTTCTAGCTTGTTTGCCATTCTGAATGAGGTTTCAGCATATTTCTTAGGGTCCTCTTTGTTAAACTTCTTTAGGACTATACATTTCAGTATATTTATCCTACATTATGGCTAATATCCATTTATAAGTGAGTGCATACCATGTTCTGACTTTCTGCTTCTGAGATACCTCACTCACAATGATCTTTTCTAGTTCCATTTGCCTATTACAAATAAAGCTGCTATGACCATAGTAGAGCAAATGTCCTTATTGAATGGTGGGGCATCTTTTGGGTATATGTCCGGAGTGTTATAGCTGAATCTTGAGGTAGCACCAATGCTAATTTTCTGAGAAAGTTAGAGGATTCTGTAGTCTCAGGAGACACTCTGATCTTTGGACTTCTATGGTGTTCAGACTCTTAAAAACTACAAAGATTCCTGAATTTGAAGTGAACGGATTTCCTATTTTGATATGGGACTATGGGGTTGAGAAGTAGAAGGCCATAGCTTAAAACTGATATCTTTTGAATTTAGGTAGGGTATTATGGAATTGAAAGGATCTTGTTCACTTTACTACAACTCAATTTCCTTACGAGACAACCCCCTGGGCATGTCTGTGTGCTATGTCCTAGATTGATTTACTTAACATGAGAATTCCACACAAATGATCTGTGGCACCATTCCAATGTCTAACTGTTTGGGACAGAAGAAGAAGGAAGAAGAGGAGGAAGTGGAGGAGGAAGAGGAGGAGAAGAAGGCGGCAGCAGTTGAGTGGCAGCTTTTGTCTGTCTATGGTACCTTATTTCTAATGCAAATAATCAGCTGTATCAATCTCCTGATGCCATGATTCATAACCATGGGTAGAGGGTATACCTTATTTGTGAATAAAAATAAACCCTCATGTCTTATGTTGCTTTCTCCAGGTAATTTGTTAAAGAAACAAGTAATATAACTAACATTTTCTGAGCAGAAATGATACCAACATATCAAAATATGTAAAAATTATCACCATTAATCATTATAAAAATGAAAACCAGGAGTTAACTTGCCTTACCACTGTTATAACGGATCATGAAGGGTTAAATTGAGCTACTGATGAGAAAACAAGTTAGATAAAAGGTCTGGGGAAGAATTGGAAAACAACATATATAGAAGCTTTTTGAAATATGTACAAGTACATATAGAAAGGAGTTTAATAGATTAATCTTGTTATGAGGGATTATGCCTCTCCCATTCATCACAGGCTTTCAAAAAGAGAACAAATCCACTGAAAGGTATTAGTTATCTAGTTTAAGTATTTCTTATAAATGTGTTTTGTATATTTCTGTATCTAAAATATTGTCATTTCTCTTGGTTAAGCTTCAAACTTCAGGGTAAGACCCCATAGATGAGGACACTATAGATGTGAGTCACTAAACATCAAGAAATCAAACTGATACTCACCAAGAGACTTTGTATGTTGTAGCTTTTATATACATGGATGATTATGCATGCTACCAAGGGAATAATAATCATCAATGTTACCCAGCTGTCATCTTGCTATACATATCTACTGTGGTCTTGCTATACATATCCACTGGGGTAATTGTGGCTTACATGTGATGGGAATTACCAACCACTTTCTGATTAGATATAAGTCCCTTTCCACATGATGTAACTTACGTCTGGAACCATTTCCGAGCCCAAAATCTGTGGCTAAGCAGTTGATAGGCCCTAAGAGATAGCATGCTATTTTCATTTTGACAAACACACATAGTATTAAACTGTCTTCTAAATACTTATCTATATATAGATTAGTATCTTTCAACCTTGATCAGGGAAGCTTCTTTATACAATACACTGTGATTAATATGAAGATCCATAACTAGTCAATGTACAGAGAAGAAGAACATACAATTGTTCAGCTCTACTAAGGACATTTAGGCCACATCTTCTTAGCCCCTAACTCTCAGGATTATCCAGGAATGGAGATCAGAAGCATTGTAAAAGCCAAAAGGAGATGACAACTGTAGCCATAAAGTATTTGTTGGATATTACATGCTCATTGCACACATTAACTCAAAATGATGACAACATGCTAAAAAACTGAACAAAGTAAAGCCAGCATAATCCACTATATGTATGGGGAAGGGTTCATGACCTTCCATCTCTACTTAGGGAAATATTAGCATTAGATTGCTACAGCTGAAGAAGAGTTATTTTTCATCAGTAACGTGAATCTTGAATTCAAATGCTTCAGGAAACAACCCTATACCCATCATATAATGATATCACTAACTTAACTCAGCAGATTTAATAAAGAGCATCATATGAAGCTGGGAAGGAAATTTTGTGGTGCAAACAGGAATCTATGAGGAAAAAATAGAGGTGAATTTGACTAAATGAATAAATGAATCATATATATTATATATTGATATAATTTTACTTTGGTGTTTAGACTAATACCTTATATGATGAGACATTGTATCCTTAGGCAGCTGATGTTTAAAGTTAATCATTATAAGCTTCGTCTAATGGTACAGGCCTATGATTATGAGACAAAGGCAAGAAAATCACAGCATCATGGTCTATTTAGGTTAGAGAATGTTTTCAAGAATGGCATGGACAATTTGGTCTGACCCTGCCTCAGAATAAATGTAAACAAAGGGCTGAGTATACAGAACAACATTTGAATGCTTACCTATGATAAACAAGGTAAGTAAATAAATAATATGATTTTTACAACTTAAATTATGTTTACCACATCATATGTGTATGTTTATATGGAAAAACATTTGACATCTAATTTGCTTTTATACTAGTAGAATTCTCTCTCTCTTTATGTGTGTGTGTATGTATGTATGTATATATATATATATATATATATATATATATATATATAAATGTATCTGCTCTGTCTTCACATTTGACATTTTATAATGGCAAAGTGGTGATTAGCCTGTCCTAGGTTTGCACTAAGAAAGGTGATATATTTCAGTGCAAAATAAAGATTAAACAAAAGATATTAACAGTATATCAAAATCGATTACCACTAATTTAAAGTAGTTTTTGAAAGCAGTGTTCATTTTAATAAAGGGAAGGAGAGATTGAAAACAAATTAAAGAACCGCATGCTGTTGAACTAGAGAAAAATAATGAAGATAAAAATATACTTACATTTTTTCTAAGAAGTAGAGTGATGATTAGGATTTATAGTAAATATAAAGTTGATCACAATTGCTTTCTATTGAAAAATGTTTTGCTATTCTATACACAATGAATAATTCTTGACCTTTTTCTAGAATGTTCTATATTTAAGATTGCCCTACATATGAGTTATTTAAGACAACATTCTCATAAGTATGTCATTTCATGTTTTCTCATTTGTATGCAAATATTATGTTTGCATTGTTTTCACTTCCTGAGAAGTAACTATTTTTATTAGCTAATTATTCCTCCAAGGAAGAAAAGTCTCAAGGCTAAAACAAGGCAGCAATTTAAAGTTAAAATGAAATTATGAATTTCAAAGTGTTATTTAAAAGTTATTTACATGTACAGCTTCCTGGATTTTTTATTAATGGGTAATCAGGCCAAGATAATATCTGTTTTTTTTTCTGGTTTTACAAGTCCAATCTTTTTTTAATTAATTAATTTCTTTAAAAATTTTAAATCTTAACTGCAGTTTCCCTCCCTCCTATCCTCACAGACCCTCCCTACAAACTCCCATTGCCCCCAATTCACTCTCCTCCTTTGCTTTCAGAAAAGGGGAAGCCTCCCATGGATATCAACCAGTCTTGGCATATCAAGCTGCAGTAAGATTAAGAACCTTTTCTATTAAGTCTAGTAGGAGAAAAGGTTCCCAAATCGAGTGAGTGGCCACCAGCAACTGGTCCAGCTTGAGACTCATGACATGAAAGGGAACCTTTCCCTGACATTGCCCAGAGGACCAGGAACCAGAAGCTGGATAGCCCAGAAACCTAGGGTAGAACCAAACATAGATGGGAAAAAAGTCAATGAAATGATTCCTAAACACACTCTGCTATATTTTTGGATTATGTAGTCCAATTTTCAACAGAGAGGTTCCATCCAGCAACTGATGGAAAGAGATGAAGAGGCCCTCAGCTAAACATTAGGTGGAGTTTCAGGAAACCATTGGAAGAGGGAGAAGAAGGATTGTATGAGCAATAGGGGTAAAGGACTCCACAAGAAAATTTACAGAATCAACTATGCTGATCCCATAGGGGTCCACAGAGACTGAACTGCCTTCAGGAAGCCTGAACGGGACTGACTTAGGACCTCCACACAAGTGTTAACTTTGTGTATTGTTTTCCATGTGGGACTATTAAGAGAGTGAACAGAGGCACTCTCTGACTCTGGCACAATTTTATTATAACTAAATTTTTCTCCTTAAAAAAAAGTGGCTATTCTTATATTTGAGGCCAATGGTATCTAAAATTGATTTTAATTAACATTCTGTTACTTATTTAAAATATTATTATCAACATTATTTGATTGGAAAATAGAAGGCTAATGCATTCTTAATGTCTCTGGATGTTGATTTGCTGTTAATTTTTATGCATTTAACTAAAGTAATTGAGTAAGTCTGTGGATCACCTACACTGAACTGCTTTCACTAAATTCGCTGGGCAATCTTTTTGATCCTGAGATGACTTGGAATCACACATGTCATTGGCTATCTGTTTAGTCTTGATTTGAAGTATTTGATAATTAAATGTTCTTTAATGTTTTTCCTCTCCTCAGAACTTTCTAATGAATGCAATCCTGAATTCTTATGAAATGCTTTTCACCATTTACAGACAAGGGCAATTAGTGTTTCACATTTCATGTTTACAAATACTGAATAAGTAATACAAAATATTTAGTGAAAATACGGTAAAGAGGCTTTCTACAGTGGTGAATCACTTAAAACTCCAACTGCCATGCCCACCCACCCCCGTTAGCATTTTTATCTTATTTATTTACTGTACACTCTTGAGGCAACATTTCAGGCATCCCAAGCTGGCCTAGAACTTGCTGTGTAGATGAGGATGACCTTGAAGTTCTGTTTTTCCCTTTCCCTAGAGCGCTAGGATTACAGATGTGTGTACTGCCATACTTGGTTCATGTGGTGCTAGGAATCAAACCTTGGGGTTCATGCATGCTGGGCAAGAACTCTACCAACTCAGCTACATGCCCAGTACTTTCTTAGTTGTTGTTTGTTTTCAAAATTTATTTGATACCTGAAGTCACTGCAGAACTAGGTATATCCTCTCACACTGAGGCCAGGCAAGGCAACCAGGTTAGAGGAATGGTATCCAAAGGGAAGCATCAGAATCAGAGAAGCTCCATCTCCATTTGCTGGAGGATCCACATGAAGACCAAACTGCACATCTGCTATATAAGTGCAGGGAGCCTAAGGCCAGTACATCCATGTTCTTTTCTTGGTGGTTCAGAATTGTGAACACCCATGGACTCAGGTTGGTTGACTCTGTAGGTCTTCTTGACCCCTCCATCTCCTTCAATAGCTTGCCTAACTGTTTCATAGGACTGTGAGAACTATGTCTAATGTTTGGCTGTGAGTCTCTGCATCTGTTTCCATCATCTACTGGGTGAAGCCTCTCAGAGAAGTTATGCTGGGCTCCTGTCTATAAGCATAGTCGAGTAACATTAATAGTGTCAGGGATTGGTTCTCTCCCATATAATGGGTCAAAGGTAGGACTAGTCTTTGATTGGCCATGGTTTTAATGAATAGAGAAACTATCAGGTTGATTGGCCATTCCAAACACATCTTTCTATAACAGCATTCAAAATGACTGTTAATGACATTTGGATGCTTTTAAAATATGCTTTATGTTGAATTTTAAAATTTTAAGAAAATTTCTAAAACTACAACTATGCCTAATTAACACAAATTTAAGAGTAAAAGTATTTTCTTACTGAAATATATAAGCCAAATTCTGTTTTTTTCAGTTCTGCTTTCTCATATATCTCAAAAGTTAAAATGGCTGTAACTAACCTGTAGTATGAAGAATCAATAACTGTAAGTGGAAAATATTTGTCTAAGATCAGCTTAAATGACCAAAGATTCATCTCAGTATAGCCATTTTGTAATATTTTTTGAGAATTACCACTTGTGGTATCATAAATAGAAAATTGCCTTTCACTTTAAAAGTAAAGGCAAATTGATTTTACTATATAATTATGCATATCACTGACTAAAAATTCATGTAGCTATATCTATGATACAGCATTCAAATTATTTATTCAGATATTTTGAGCTATTTAAACCACATGTTGTGTATAATGCTAAAATAATCTATGGTTTATGTCAAAGTATTTCAAAAATTTAGAAAAGGTGTTTGATAATATTTTATGTATGCAATGCATTTTAAAATTATTTATATTGAGCTATGATATTTTCTAAGATTTGCTTAATGTACAAAATCCTCCTCATTAATACATCAAAATACAAACAATATAATCATGTGTTTAGCTATTTCCTCCTATACATATAACAAAATGTAACATATTTATAAGTAATAGAAACAATTTTCCACACAAATTTTACTTTTAATAAACTCAACACCAAGGATTTTTTTCTTTTTTAAGGTCTGGTAGTCAATATTTTAGATATTCTATAAGATAAATCATGATAAATTCATTGCTGTATAATATTTTCCATAAAGATTACATAAAGATTAGTAGGCAAGAAATTGCTCAGTGAGTATAGTGCTGGCCATTCATGTATGAAGATCTAAGTCTGGATGCCCAAAACTTGTATAAAACTTATTACAGATGGTGAAAACATCTGTAATAATAGCCTTCAGACTGCAAGGGGGCAAGCAGAGACAGGAGAATCCCCTATGATTATAAGCCAGCCAGCCTGGTATACACAGATATGAACAACAAAGAAACCCTGTTTCAATCAAGATGGAAAGTGAAGAACACCCCCCAGACTTGTTCTATGACCTGGACATATGGGCACATGTGCATGAGCCTCTCCAGGGACAGGTGATCATACAAAAAAATAATAAATGAATAAGTAAATAGACTTGTCCCTTAATTTGTGTTAACAATTCTCAATAATAACGAAAATCTTCGGGCTGGGATTCGTGATTATATTTAGAACATGTTTTAGCTTGTTGCTTTGTTTTAATGATTTGTTTCTTTGGATAACATATTTGCTTGTTAATAAAACCAACACTATCTTGACACATATCTGCATATCGTTGCCTCAATTTCATGCATCTTTTGTTTATCTCTACCTTACCAGTCTCTGTAAAATGGTATGGAATTTATTCTAATTACTTGAACTTCAATGGAAAATAGTACAACAGTTAAAAGGTTTCAGATGCTTATTTCAATATGTAAGCTTGGACAGATGACAAAGAGTCTTAACCAACAAAATGAATATTTTGATAATGAGTTTTAAAACTAGATGACAACAACAAGACCAGTGGCACTGCAATAATTAGAACCCAGGCTTAATATCTTTAATTGTACAGCTTGGAGCTTGGAAATTATCTCTTTTCTGTTAGGTACTTCGAACAAACCGTGTTATAACCAATTCTAAAGTTAATTATCTCTCCTATGTACAATTACTTGAGAAACTATATTATCACATTTCTTCCAAATATGGAGTAGCCTTATGGAGAAGTAACAATAAGTGAATTTCTTGTATATAGTCACCTGGCCATTTTCATTCCACAAGGAATAGTATAAGTCAATTTCTCTTTCTTTCAAACAGTAAGAAAAAAAGAACAGCAGTTACATAATTAATTTGATCACTGCTTAAAAGACTGAAAAAAGGCACATAACAATAAGAATGGTATGAACACTTCAATAAAAAAAGCTAAATAAGTCAGGATTTATTATATACAAAAATGTGAGCTAGACATTAAAGCACACACTGAAAAGGCATCATAAGAATTAAATATCCATGTCTTTTTAAAACAGCCTGAATATTCATGCAAATTTAAAATGTTATATGTAACAAATTACTGTAAGATTCACTTTGGATTCCTCTTTAGCCTATATTTGGATTTAGGATAACTGAGAGGGCAGAAGAATTCATCTCAGGAAATTTATTTTACAGATACTAGGAGATACTAAAGGCTAATTTATTTGAGTTCTGTTAGGGAATCATGAAAACCAACTGAGACAAAGAAGATGAGAAAACCTTGGGCCTCAGTACACAACAAAAGGGAATGTGTTTAGAGTGAAAATGTGATACAGGTATCTAATTCTATTTAACAAGTAGACATGTGACTTGACGTCACAGATAACTAACTCATGCACAACCATTTTAAAGTGTGTTTGAGGTGAACTAAATCAAAGTTATATTATCAAAGCACAGAAACATAAAGCAGATAGGCCAAAGAGAACACATTTCATTAAGTAGTTAGGTAAGAAGGGGTTGGCTTGTTGGCTCCTTGGAAGTGTAAGACTCTAAGTTTGAAAATCCAGAAACCACATAAAGCCAGGCATGGTAGCTTACATTTAAAATCGCAGGGCTACCAAGCCGAGAAAGAAGTAAAATACATAGTATCTCATGAGCTGGTTAGAAAGAAAGAGAAAACAGTACACACACAGAGCTTCACTCTCTGTGGAAGAGAAGGAACAATACTAAACGCTGTCATCCAACCTCCACAAAGAGACCATTACACACATCTGCTCACGTTTTCATACACACATATGCACACATGTACACATATCATGCTTATTGTTGAGTAATCGTGGAGACAGGAACACATGTATGGTCATTCCTGGTAGGGGATTCTCAAAAAATTAGATTCCACCATACTCCAACTACTTCAATCAGTGAGATTTAGTGGGATAACTTACAGGAATATGGGTAAAGGTTCACTTTAGCAAGCTGGTATGATTCAAAGAAAGCTGTATCACCAAATCCCACCCCAGCATGGATTCTAATGCTCACAAAACCTGGGTACTTGTAGGCTGCAAGCAACTCACCAAATTGAAGAGTGGTGTCCTTTCCAGGTAATTTGATTGCTCTGTGCCTCTTCCGGGAAGCTCTTTTCTTCTTCCATGCAGGTCACCCAATCTGAGACACACTCTCAGAAGTTTTTACTACTTTTATACTTTTAGGGATGAACAACCTTACTGATTCTAGTCAGTATCAGAAACTTCCTGAAGCTATTTAGATTTGATACTTCCTGGGATGAAGGGGATTCCCGAAAAGGTGAAATTGTTCAGCTCTCTTTAGAATATCCTAATGTTTAACCTTCATAAACAATCTGTCTTAGAATATAATTTTCCTCAAATACAGAGAACTGCAGCCAGGTCATATGAAAAAGTGAGAGACTTTGAACACTCAGCTCTACATGGAATGTCTCCATCAAATTTCTCCCTTGAGGGTTCAGGGAACTCTGCTGAAAAGGAGACAGAAAGAGTATAAGAGTCATTTGGGATGGAGGACACCAAGACTACAAAGACCTCTAAGTCACCATGAGCACAGGTCCTGCATGGGTCTGCACCAGGTTCTCTGTGTATATATTAATGCTTCTAGGTTAGTGTTTTTGTAGGATTCCTGTGTGTGAACAGATGTTTCCTTGACACTTGTGCCTTCACTTTGGATCTTTTCCTTTTGTTTGTTTTGTCCAAATATGCTGTGTTGGTTTTTATTTTATTTTTTTACTTTATTCTGCTATTATCTCTTAGAAGCCTAGTTTATTTTCTACTGAGAGACAGAGAGGGAGTGAATCTGTGAACATGTAAACTAGGTAATCACCGGACACTTATCTCATCATCTGAGCTGAGATTGGTGTCCACTTTTGGTTTCACTAAATCCTATTTGGTGATATTTTACAACTGCTGTATCCAGCAATCCTAGATGGCAAAGGAAACCCAGAAAAATCTTTAAATGTTGACAATTTTCAATTACAGATAGCTATATTAGATGTTTAGGATTTGGTTTCATTTAATGTTTCTTCAACTTTAGGTTCTAGTTATCCTTTGAGAAATATACTAAATGATCTTTCCTCTATTTTGCCATGTTTGTTTATCACATGTTTGATGTATCATATCATTCTTGCTAATATTAACTTTTATCATCTAATTGATGTATTGTTTCTGAAAGTTTTCAAGTGTGAAGATGTTGCCTTGTATCTGTCAACAACAAATATCTACAGAATTAATTTAGGACAATATAAATATCTCATATTTATTGTACTTTTAACATCTATTGATGATCTTAGAATCATACACCGTACTTTCTATAGATGACAAAATGTAACTTTCTATTTCTATAATGACACATACATTTTGACTATATGAAGGGGAAGCTACTCAATTAAGTGAGTCTGTCTGTGGTTGAAAGACCTCAGACAGATGTTCCTTCCTCCACTAGACTCCTGATCTATACAGCTTAAAGGATTCAGTCTTAAACACTGGCTTCATTATCAACTCTGTTACGAGAGTTTCCAACCTCTGTATTTCAGCATGTCCTCAAGTTGATAATTCAACAGAATTCCAATTACATTTAACTTATAAACCACTCAAGCTTTTATTTTTTCTAATTCCCTGAATTCTACTCTTCTGCATTAGAATTCCTTAGCTAAAACCCTGATTCTGAAAAAGGATAGCTATGTGTCCCATGAGTATTTATGTATGTGTATCTCCACTTGCACATGTTCTTATAGAGCATAAAAACACACTAGGGGTGCTAGATTACCATTTTAGAATACATTCATGTCTGTGTTAAGGACTGTGTCTCTTAGTGTTTGATTTATTATTTATTATTTGCTGGCTTGCTTAGTTTCTTATCCATTATTTTGGCTCTACCCTAGGCTTTAACAGAAAAATAATAATAATTTTCATTTCTAGTTGTGTTTAAGAAAAAAAATCTAAATGTTAGTAAAAGTTCAATAATTAGACTAGAGCTATCACAGATAAATTAAATTAACAGTTCCCAATCTCCAATTCTGTACAATGAATTAAAAAACAATATTTTGTATCCTTCATGAACAATAGAAATGTAAGACTGAATGGCAGAGCTTCCATTCTAATAATGATACAATTAATGTATCTCAAATTATAGTGATATGAATGTAAAAAGAAAATATAAGAACAGATTGGGTTTAATTATAAATTTATTTTAATTTTAAAAGATTGAACACAACTCTATTCCTAAATAATTTTGCATTTCCGAACTTAGTTATTTCTTAAATTAGTCATTTTTCCCTAGACAAAATTTTGACACATGGAATTTACTAATGTCATTAATAAAGATATTTTGCAAAAAGTTTATGTTGCTTAGCAACTATTCCATTGTATGGCAACTATGAAAAATAATAGCTTTCTGACAGATTTATTCTATTGTATCAAAAACAAGGCAAAGTGATTCAGCCTGGAAGGCTGAAAGACACCCATATAAATGATACAGAAAGTGCAACCAATTAATCTCAGCTTTGAACTAGAATCAAACTAATAGTAATTGTTATATTTCATAGTGATTACTTATTTTATGTAGAACTTTAAAATCTGTAATTTACTGAAGCCCTTAAAAAGTATAGTGGGAATTCTGGTTTCTTTTAAAAGCCAGTTATTTTATGTGGATCTGTCTTTGTTTTAATTCCAGGTGTGAGATATGGGGCTGCTTCCGGTTGTCCACAGCTGTTCACTATGATTTGTTTCACACTCTAAAAGGGCTGTGATATTTTTTTGCCAGCTGCAAAAAATTTGCCTTTGGAATTCGGGGGGACTCTTGAGAGAGTATAAATATGAGAGCCCTGAGAGGCCTGTGGAAGCTGCTGTTCCCTTGCTGCTGCTCCTGCTGCTGTTGGCCTTCTGGATTGCTGGATTGGAGGACTGCCAGATTGCCAGATTTCTTGTTTACTTGATCACTGCACGCTGGCTTGCTGATTGGTGATTGGAAACATTGTGATGACAAGAAACTTAACACCCCTAACCCACAGGAGAGTGTCTGAGAGGGCGATGCTCCCTTTCCTCTCCTTCTCACATATCTAGTGTTGGTTTCAGGAGGGATTGGGGTGGAAAATAGTGGTTGCTGTGGACATAAAAATGTTTTTTGTTTGTTTGTTTGTTTTGGTCACTGGTGTGGAATGTGGGACTGATTCAGGCGGTCCACAGCAGCAGACTATTTGCCTCATATGGGCTCTGAAAGGAATTCTTTGCCAGCTGCAGATAGTGTAAATATGGGGACTCTGGAGAGAGAATAAATGCCAGAGCCCAGACAGTGTGGGCTCTGAGAAAGAATAAGGCTGCTCCTGCTTCCCCCTTTCTGCTCCCAGTGGCTGTCATGAGATAAGAAGTTGGAGATCTCCTGAAACAAAGATTGGACTGGCTCCAAGGAACCAGACAACCCTAACCAGCAAGAAGCAGCTAAGAACTGTGCCCCCTCTCCCACTTACCCTTTTTCTCTCCTATATTGTGTTGGAGGGAATTGGGATGGAATAGGAAGAAAAGGATTTAAAAAATATAAATAGAAGTTTTTTGTTTTGTTTTGTTTGCTTGTTTGTTTAGTACAGCAACAGGCAGTAGGCATAAGAACCTAACAAAATACCTGAAAGCCTGGCTGCAAGAAAGAATATCTACAATTGTTTTTATTGTGGCCTTCTGCAGGATTATGACAGAGATTCATACTACATGGTCAATTTATATTTTAGTGTAATATATTCCTGAAAGCACTTCTCTAAATGATGCCACTTTAAAGTTGATTGCATTGTCTCTTAAGGAAAAAAGCTATTGATATCTCTTTCTTAATCAAGAAGTTAATAATCAGCAAAGACTGTGTTCATGCCCTTGTTCAGTCTGGCATAAAATTTCAGATTTAGCACTCATGAAATTCTTTAAATTTTATACTTTACAAATTATGTTCAGGAACAATAAATATATTATGTGCCTATGCTATAAAAATTTGCAGATTGCTTTAAAAGCTAATAGGAGTGCAATGTTAAATTATCCTAAGACATATTAGAATTCTAGTTAACAAACTGTTCTGTCATTAAATTCAGGGTATGACCACAATATTAAATATATGAATCATGTGGTAAATATTTGAAATATTTGATGTTATAGATAGGATGAAGTAGGTAACATTTTGGATCTTTGAAATAAAGCATGCTTAATTCTTATTCAGAAGGGAAAACAGGATAGACACCTGAAGTGGTGGAAGAGAGGGAACAGGATGAGAGCCTACCACAGATGTCCTATGAAAGACTCTATCCAGCAAGGGATTGAAGCAGAAACAGAGACTCACAGCCAAACTTTGTGCAGATTGCAGAGAGTCTTATGAAAAAGTGTAAGGATAGAAGGAACCAGAAGGGACAGGAGCTCCACAAGGAGATCAACAAAGCCAGAAATGTGAGCCCAGAGTTTCTTGCAGAGACTAATGCAACCAACAAAGGATCATGCATGCAAAGTACATGGACACCTTTTTCAGATGTAGTCCTTAGGCAGCTCAGTCTCTGTATGGGTTTCCTAGTAAACGGAGCAGTGGCAGGTTCTGGCATTGACTCGGTTGCCTGCCCTTTGAATCACTTGCCCTTGACAGAGCAGCCTTGCCAGGCCAAAGAGGAAGAGGATCCAGGCAGTCCTGATGAAACTTGATAACCTAGGGTCAGATGGTAAGGGAGCAGGGCTCCCTTTTCTGTGAAGATAGGGGCAGGGAGGGAGGAAGGGTGGGACTGAGAGGAGATGAGGGAAGGGACTACAATCAAGATATAAAGTTAATAAACTGAAAGAAAGAAAAAAAGAAAGAAAGAAAGAATTCCCCTTCTCAATCATCATGAAACAGTTAAATGATGTTTATTCGCTTAACTATGCATTTTATGTGATGGCTGTCCATGGCACCTCAAAATCACATGATCTACCAATGTTAAGAAAGAGGATCACTGAACATAGTTTCTGAAAACAGATGAAGTTGTAATAAAAGAGTATGAAATATTCTATTGACTAATAAGACAGCACAATTAGTAAACCAAAATATTGTGGGAATACTGTTGCATCAAGAGTAGCTTAACTCAAGGTTGCCATAGAACTCATGAATAAATTGCAGTATCTGTGAGGCACAATAGCATGAAACATACCTAAATGAGTTATGCTTGCATATACAATCAAAGTTAATGTAAGTGCATGTCAAAGTGCTACTTTCTACACACAGGCAAACAGAGTTGTTCTTTACCTTTACTACAATAAAATAAAAATAGTACCTTTTTAAAATAACATTTTTATGATAAGTGTAGAAAAAGTCTGACATTTTGAATTTCCTCTTTGGTAAATTATGTATATATTGTTAACAAATGCTTTATTTATGTTCAGTAAACGTTTCATATCATCTTCTAGGAATGCCTTGTTTGTAAGTACTTTAGCCCTGAAGCTCTGATGTATTCTAAACACTTGCTAATAATTAACTGGCACTTGAATGGCTTTTTAAATTTCATAAATATGAGTGAAATTTTTTATGAAGCCTGTTTTTTTATATACAAAGTGTTTTTAACTAAATTCAAATATAGCCTTAATTTGTTGTTTTTAATTTTCAGATTCTGTCAAAACGTTTTAATTTTATTTATATATTTATTTATTATAATTTATTCACTTTCTCTCTCTGTTGCAGCCCGCTCCCTCATCTCCTCCAATTCCTACCTTCCCTTCTCCCCCATGACCTTTACCTAGTCCCCTGATAGGTAAGGACTTCCTTCCCAGTCACTACTTTAAAATGTTATTTGTACTTATTTTAGTTTGTACTTACACATATCCATTATTATGTGTTTTCCCT
>CM053743.1:62661696-62672042 GCA_028658305.1 Pachyuromys duprasi
ATCACACAGGAAATATGTACACTTGCATGTGTACATTTGCATTTGTTAGTTATTTTAGCAAAGTTTAATTATTAGATACAAAATAACATCTTTATAAGTAATTTTCATCATTATTCTAATGATAGTGTTTACTGAGATTTTTAAAGCATAATGTGTCAGGTCTTAATCTCTATAACACAGTTTAATCGTGATGTAGTTGGCAGTAGTCAAATGATATTTCTTTGTTCCTCTCCACATTTTCCTGTGTTCTGTCATTCCCAAATTAAGTGGGAACTTTTTCTTCTATCTAATTACCAAAACTACCATCATTACATGTCTGCCTTGGCAATTAACCCATATGGTCATTTTGCCAGCTGTAGGTCTTTATTAAGTTAAAAAAATAAGGCAAACAGCTCTCACTTAGGCACTGTGAAACTCCAGTGAAAATAATCTTCTAAAATGCATGGATCCTCCTGTGGACCTTTAGTCTGGTACTATGGAGTTCTGGATGATCTTACTACCATGGACTACTATCCTGATGGAAGCTAGGTAGAAACGACGGTGAAACAGGGAGCAGAGTCCCATCACCTTGTGATGGTCTTTTAAATGACAAGGTGACAATATTTCAGATTTCCTGCTGTATCTAAAGTCTCTGCTTTCTAACTAGATACTAGAAATAACAGTGTCAATGAGACAATAGTTGGGGTACTACACAGACAGAGTAAAAACTTCAAGGGTATTTAAGCAAGGTATGTGTGCTACAGCCCAGTTGAGTTTCTAATTTGTTTATCTTACTGACACTGTGACCCTTAGCATATGGCTTTTTTCAGTATCTCTTAATCACAAGACTGCAAGTGAATACTTGAATGTTATTTTAGTGTTATAAAGAATTTCCTAAAACAAAAGAGAAATGATTGACAAACAATATAAAATTATAAAAGATGTGAATATAAAATTCACAGATTTCAAGTGAAAGAGAAGCTAGGTTCAAGGACTTTGTCACATTATATCATAAAATCAAGCATACTCTTTCTGTACTTCAGCAATATCTCTTTTTTTGTATATATCTGAAGCAAGAGAGAGCGTGTGTCCTCCAGAAAGCACCTATGTGTTTGCTCATCTATACTATGAGCATGCACATAGCAATTTTATTCACATAATGAAAAATTGAATATAAATCTAGTATCCAACAAAAATAGAATGGGTAAATTAAATGTGTAATATAAAAGTAATAAAAAGAGCCAAGTGCAATAACATGGATACATTTCACAGGCAATTGGTTGAATGAAAGAAGTTTTTTTTTTTTTTTTTTTTTTTTTACAAAAGAGAACATCCTATATTGCTTACCTGTATGACAAAAATGTAGCTAGTCCTGAAGTGACACGATTAGGATCCTCGGGAAAGGACAGCAGGGAGGATACAGAGGACAGAGTTATTCAAAATGATTCTAAGAAAACTGTTTTTAGTAGCATTATAGATTCTAAATGTCTTCAGTGTGATTGTGTGATATCTGTCACTAAAAGATACTGATTGGTTCTATAAGTTTAGTGTATGCACTATGGTTGATGGTCTTCAGTATGAAGACAAATGCATATACTGTGCACAGTTCATATAAAATGTGAAGGGCATTGGTTCTTGACCTGAAAGTATTGATCATTCCAACATAGACACAGACAATGGTGAAGACGTAGTTACATGACTTTATTTGGAGCATCTGGTCCTCCACAACGCAAAGCCAAAGTAAGTTGTTCTGTAAATAGAAACTTAAGGAGGTCACTAAGTGAATACAATTAGCAATCCAAGAGCAAGACACTAGGACACAAGACATTTTTTTTTATTACTACCATTTTGTGACTACCAGGTAGATATCAGAAGTGATGCAGTGTTATAACTGCTTTTAAACAAGTCTCTCTGCCCATTGTATCATACATGGAGTTACTGATAGTTATCCTTTTAAATGTAACAATATAAGCACTTTCAGAAAACACTCTGTCTTATCACCCACAGCAGACAACAAAAATTTCACTGGTTTCCAGCAGGAAGGGGATAATCCTGTAAAATCCTATAAGGAAAATAGTGTCTTTTGAGGTGGGAACTTCTTCTCCACAGTTTCATTTTAATAATATTTTTTATTCTTGTTATTGATGATAAGATGATGATGAAGGTGACAATGATGGTAATGATGGTGATGGTGTTAATAACGGTGATGATGTACAATGATGATGATGTAGAGTATTTAATTGCCACAGTACACCTGTGGAAGTCAGAGGACAACTTTGTAGAGTTTGGCCTTAGACTACCTATATGCAAGTTCTGGGGAATCTTTCATCACGTTTATTCTTCTCTTCTATTTTTGGTAATTTTTATTAATTTATTAAATAAATGTGTATGGTTCACTTGTGTTTATTTAATACTCAGGAAGAGTCAATTTTAGTTTAAATAATCAGTTCACCATTTAAGCTCTTATTTCTATTTTTAAATTCTCCTAATTTTCTTCCACTTGTTTTTTCATCATTAATTCACTCACTCTGTTTCTTGTGCTAACAGTTTCATTGAGATAAGGTGTGACATTGCTTTTCTCCCGTAATTGTATCCCTAATATTTTCTCATTTCCTAAGACTTGGCTTCACTGAGTAAATGCTGGTGTTAGGGAACTACTTTTCTTTTTTCTCATATCTCTAAAAAACTTTGTGCTTCTTTAAAACACGCATTCTTCCTTCTGCTGTGCTATGACTTTTGTGTTTCTTTTCTTTACCATGCTTTCTAAAGTACAGATCTTTGTGTGTAAACAATTCTAATATTTATATCCTGGTACCTTAGGACTTATCTCCACCATTATGATCCTGATTGTACCACAGGGTGTTGATCCTTTTAGCTGGATAAAATAAATCTCTTCCGCTTGGTCTTTGCTATGGTTTAAGAAAAATTAGAGTTTGCAGAGCCAGTTCTCAGTCTGTCTGAGGACAGTGTCTGCTCTTATTTTTCACATTTGTTCTGGTTCTTCCACATACTTTAACAGTGCTTACAGGTTTAAGGTACATCACATCTCCAGTGAGCATGACAGGGCAATTTACTTGTGTCAGAATGACTGGCTGTGCATGTTATTTCTTATTCTCATATATCTCTTAATGACCAAGATTGTTTGTGTCACCTTCACTCCCTACCCTAATGCAACACGCAGCATGTTCTCATCTGCTGACCTCCTTCTGGTTTCATGGCTATCAAGTAGAATTTCATGGATACTGAGGATTAGTGATAAGTATTTTGAAGCATAGGAAACTTTTAAAGCTTCACTCAGTTATCTATTCCATTCCAGAGTTTTCTCAGATATTCATAAAATACTTCAAGAATCATAGCACTAGAACACTCCTTTTCCTTTTAATATGGGTAAATCTTTGGCCCAGATTTTAATATACTGCCTGATTTTTAATGTGCTTTTAAAGGATGTATTGAAAGAAAATATATAGCTTCTGTAATTTTGTTATAAAAAACAAATTCTTAGTGGAGAATATAGGTGATCTTAAATAATACACCATTCTACTTGTTTTTCATGTTTAAAGAGATAAAATTAATAGGTATTTCTTTGATATTGTCAGACTTCTTTTCATGACAGGATATTAATTACTTTAGATTATAAATAGAATTAGAAACATACCACATTTCCATCACTTACTTTTTTGTGGTCATGCAAAGTATTAAAAACATTTCTTTTTTTTTAATTTTTTATTTCTTTATATTAGTTAAAGTTTATTTACTTTGTGTCCCAGCTGTAGCTCCCTCCCTCATTCCCTCCTAATCTCACCCTCCCTCATCTTTTTCCTGCCCCTCTGTAAGTCCACTGATGGGAGAGGTCCTCCTCCCCTTCCATCTGACCCTAGCTTATTAGGTCTCATCAGGACTGGCTGCAATGTCCTCCTCTGTGGCCTGGCAAGGTTGCTCCTCCCTTAGCGGGGATGGGGGAAGGTCAAAGAGCCAGCCTTTGAGTTCATGTCAGAGACAGTCCCTGTTCCCCTAACAAGGGGACCCACTTGGATACTGAGCTGCCATGGGCTGTATCTGAGCAGGGGTTCTAGGTTATATCCATACATGGTCCTTGGTTGGAGATACATCTCAGAAAAGACCCCTATGCCTAGATATATTTGGTCCTTGTGGAGCTCCTGTCCTCTCCAGGTCACACTAACTCCCCCTTCTTTCACATGATTCTCTGCACTCTGCCCAAGGTTTGGTTATGAATTTCAGCATCTGCTTTGATACACAATGAGGTAGAGTCTTTCAGGGGCCCTCTGCGGTAGGCTGCTGTCTTGTTTCTTGTTTTCTCCTACTTCCAATCTCCATCCCATTTGTCTTTCTAAGTCAAGATTGATCATCTTACCCTGAGAAATATAAATGATGTGTGTTTGTGTGCGTATTTTTTAGACAGTTTATCTTATTGAACCCATAAGCCAATCACCATTTGGGCTATTCAGCAAGCCTCTATGATTGGTCTGTCTCTGTTCCTCCATTTTGGGGAGCCCATGACCACCCCAGGTCTTAGGGGTACTGGTGAACCAAACTCATGTCCTATGCCCACATCCATTTTTCTTTCCAGCTCCACAAGTGGATCTTTGTCTATGACAGATACAGATTAAATTGTCATGAGATACCACTTAATGCCATAAAAATCATAAGAAAGAAATCAACAAAATTCGTTCTTTTGTAAGCAAGTGACATCCATATTAACCAGTGTTAATTAAAATTCCCTCTTAGTTACCAGTAAAATATGCTCTGTTAGATGCGATAAATAATTGATCATTTAAGAATTACTCTTAAATATTCCAGGAAGCATTTCACAGTATTGACCCAACCAGGATCACTATATATTTTGGTGCATACTCTGCAGTATTTTTATCTTTCTGCCCTGGATGTAATAGTAAGTCAAGATAAGATATTTACAAAAGCTTGCTTTTGTTATAGAATGTACCCAAAATATTTGTTAACTGCCTAGAATGCACACTGTTAACTAAAGTGGTACCATTATTTTAACGTGTAAAGACTGCTGCTAAGTAAAGTTGGATATAAACTATATTAGTAAGTTCTAGAAAACTTTAAATGTATACATTCTGTCAGATTTTTAGAATGAAAATTAGAAGTCTGAACAAAACACGAATACTAAAATCTCTGTTGAATCCAGCAAATCATAGATTCATTAAATACATAGTATTTAGCAGACAAATAATATAATTTCTTCAAATCAGGTAATTCTTTTTCTCCTGCTAAATGCAATCCAAAGATCTTACTTTGTAAGACCTTTAGCCTACTTTCACAATAACAGGCAGTCTGATATTTCATCTAAGCAGAAGCTCGTCTTCAAAATTCAATAGGGCCTCATTCTTCTTTATGAATCATAAATCAGTTATGAAGCAAATTCTAAGTTTGAATAGCCAAGACCTTTTAAAGAGGTAGTTACTGAGATAACATGGAACAAAGAATTTTTGTCTATATTTCTGTATCATAAATTTCTTCAAATATATTTAGTATTGAAGCAACTCTAAGTCATTTACTGTAATTCTTTAAATTTAAGGGAATTGTAGTAGTCTTAAATCCTACATCATTTTGTATTTTCCATTGTAGCTGTTTCTTGCACATGCATTGCTTCTTTTAACACCAAAGTAGAGATTTTCTTTACAGTTTAAAACAAAATACCAAAATGGATAAACAGAGGACTGATGTTAAGAACTACTGAGAATTAATTTCTGTGGAATTTTTAACATATAAAGGAACACACACACACACACACACACACACACACACACACACACATATATATATATATATAATTTATATTCTCCTGAATATAAATTACAGGAGACTGATACAAATGAATATCATTACAAATTAGTAGTGTGCTTTCTTGATAGTTTGTAATGAAGTCTTTATTCTGTGAATGTATGCATTACTGTAAGTATATATTATAGTTATTTAGTTATTTAATAGGTATCACAGAATTTCAACATGGAAATATCTTCATATAAATATATTCAGTTCTTGTTTTAAAAATTGAAAACTTTCAAACAAAGTTTACTTTGAAAAAAATTTAAAATATATTAAAGACAAATAATATCTGTTCTTTTATGTATATATCTACTGTAGATAGGTGCTTTCAGAGCACTGAGGCATTTCTCATCTCTGTTTTTCAAATAGTATTAGAGTTTTCTAATCTCTTGCAGTCTTGATACAGAAAATCAAAAAATTCTGTATTCATATAACAATTCACTCAATTGTTTTCATTTTTTTCTTTTAAAAATAATGTATACTTTTTCCCATCTCCCTTTACCCTTTATACTCAATAACATACATTATTGATTAAATTGGTAACTTTTTATAAATTGTTAAACAATGTATGTTTTGTGAGAACAGAACTTAATTATATAAAATTTTAAAACATTATTAGCCCCATTCTTTCACTAAAGCATGGGTATTTAAATATGTTCAATTTTAATCTGCAACCCCTTTAAGGAATCAGAAAGTAAATGAAATGAACCACAGTAGACTGCTACACATAGGTTTGAAGAAGGAGAAAAGGTAGAAACATTCTGCCTGGTCTCATTCACATCATTTTTTTTCTTCACAGCATTTAGAAATGTACAGTAACTTCATCCTCTGCCCTTCTCCAATTACTTCTGTCTGGCACTGGCTGGATTTCTCCCTGATTTCTTCCCATCATTTGAGCAGTGAGATCATATTTATGTTTCCCAAAATTTTTTGACATCTATTACACCAATATCTCAGTGATATTCTTTGCAATATCTTGGACTATAAAGATTTTAGGAGTTCTTTTAGATTAGAAGACAAGGAACATTTCTAGCACCATAAAAATTTCAAACCACTCTAAACTCTTCAGTGTGGAAATATAGAAAATTTCTATGTTTGTCCACTTGTTCATCAGGATCTAGTTTGACATAATTTTTCTATGTTAATCTTTAAATAACTATCAGGATATACTCTCTAAAATGAATGTCTATACTTTCCCAGATAACATGAATGTCCCTTATTCATTAAGTCAAATGGATATAATATACATACCATGATATAGACACCCAAAAGAAGGTCCTCCATTAGCATATTACTGCATCCTAATTTTAACTATGTAGCTTGTGGATTTGAGAGAATAAAGTAATAGAGAACAGATGACTTAATTTATATTATTACATTATACTTTTCAGATGCCATTTACCAGAAACTATTTTAGTAATCACAAACCATAGAAATTTGCTAATATGTTCATATATATTGAGGTGGCACACCTAAGATATTCATTTTAATGTATGGCAAAGTGACAATATTAGCTTTAAAAATGATTGAAAATCCCATTCTAAAGCCCAATAGTTCAATGGTTGAACATGGTATTCAAACATAATGTAAACTTCATTTTAATGAAAAGAATAATAAATACTTCTCTAGCTGACCTAGGACTAGCCAGAATTTATTCTAAATGTTTGTCTAAATATTTTTGTCTTGAAGAAGATATGAATACTAGACAAAGCAGCAAAATAAACTACAAACACACAAGCAATAAAGAATGCACTACAACTTAATTTCATGGTTTTCATAAATACCTTATTAATTACTAAATTCCAGAAATTCAAACGTTGTTTACACATATCTTCTTGATAGTTGCACACACATTTCATTTACTATGAAAATAAAATCCCTTGTTATTCACTCTTCCATCATTTTCATCACCCTTCAAATTCTCTTCCATATTAGAACGTTTATTATCTTTATTAATATAAGAAATTCTAATTTATTAGCCCTTGACTCATACTAACATGGATTCAAACATGTAACTTGATAAGACTTTTAAAACAAACATGTTTATTTTATTTTCCTACCTCTAGCTTTTAAATTCATTGACATCTTATCTCTTTAAATTGTATGCTTACATAAGCCCTAAAATACATATCACAGGTTCTAGATGTGAGAACATTTTTAGAATTTCATTTATTTTCAAGTGAAGGAGACACTCACTTTTATATTGTGCTACAATATGAAGAGTTATAGATGATGAGCAGTGTACTAATAAATATTTCAATCCCTTAGACTAAGAAGCAAGAAGAAAGGTATAATCAACGTACTTGTGTACTTGTGGTGTATGACCACCTGTTCACCAGGGCTAAGTAGGTAGTCTTGCACAGGGGCACATTGAATGCTTTGTGCTGGAGAATATCTAAGGTAATAAACCCAGAGGAATGGTAAATGCAGAGATATTTTTCTGGTCAATTTCATGCTCTGTCCAGTGTTCTCTTAACTTGGAGTTCCTTGGAGTAAACCCTGCCTTTTTAACAATCTACTGATGTGAGGTAATAGAGCCAGAAAGGGAAGAAGTGTAGATGAGTATATGTGGCTGGGTCTAGACAGTTCTACATGATGTATCTCAAATGGAATTTTACCAGTGGGTCATTTGAGTGTACCTGAGAGACTACATATTTACTATGTATAAAAAAATTTAAGGAAGCATCTGATCTGACAAATATAAAGTTCACGTTTCCCTTAAATCCCATTGTTATCTATGAGAATACCACTACTCTAAAAGCACATGAATCTTCAATTTTAAATAAATGATTCAAAAATAGCTAAGATGACTTCCAAAATTTTTATATCATGAATCAAATGGACATAACAGATATCTACAGAAATTTTCACCCAAGTACAAAAGAATATACATTCTCGTCAGCCTCACACAGAACCTTCTCCAAAACTGACCATATAGTTGATCATAAAGCAAGCAGACAAAAGAAAATTAAAATAACCCCTTTTATATTATCAGATCACAATGGATTAAAGCTGGACTTCAGCAACAACAGAAAGCCTACAAACTCATGTAAACTGAACAAATCAACTCAATTCCAAATTGGTCAGGGAAGAAATAAGAAAGACAACTAAAGACTTCCTAGAATTCAATGAAAATGAAACACAACATACCGACCCATATGGGGCACAAAGAAAGCAGAGCTAAAAGAAAAATTCCTAGAACTAAGTGCCTTTATAAAGAAATTGGAAAAGTCTCATAGTAACACCATAACAGCTCAACTGGAAGTTCTAGAAGAAAAGGAAGCAAACACACCCATGAAGAGTAGAATACAGAAAGTAATCAAACTCAAGTTGACATCAATAAATAACAAACAAAGAGAACAACTCAAAGAATCATTGAGAATAAGAGCTGGTTCTTTGAGAATAATCAACACGGTCTACAAACCCTTAGACAAACTATCTAAAAAGCAGATAGACAATATTCAAATTAACAATATCAGAAATGGGGAGTTCCAAAATGGCGGCAAACAGAGTACACTGTTTTGGAGAGGCAGAGGACCTGAGTCTGAAATTGGTGAGTGGAGAGACAATCCAAGCTAGAATTTGGAATTTTGGGCTTTCTGAAGGAGAGGGACTCCACAGAAGTGAGGACCACTTGTAGATTCAGATTGGGTGTGGGCTTCTCTGGGAATGAAGTGGGGCACTTCCCTTGTCCAGGCCTCCCTCCCCCTCAGGGAAGCCTGCAAGTAGCACCAGGTAGCTGAGCACAAAGCTCACTGCCTGGGAACCTAGACAGCACAGGCAGAGCCTCAGGCCCCTCAGCTGCAGCAGACAGCTGTACCCGCACACTGAACACCATCCTTCAGAGCACATGTCCGAGGAGCCCATGCCCCACCAAGCACCCACTTGCCAAGATCCAGAAGCATGGACAACCCCAGTCCTGGAAATCTCAGCCAGTGGATAGCACACACCTCCAGAAACCCTGCCCTGCCAGAGTGCTCACACCACCAAAATTTCCACCCAACCAGAACAAACGCCCAATGAGTGCTAGCCACAGAGACTCAGATCCACAGTATAATCCTTCCCGGACCCCAAATCTTCAAGTGGCAGTATTGACTCCACAGGGCTGCCCAGCCAGCAATTGCACGGCCATCCAACCCCTCAGTGGCAGATACCCAGCTGAACAGCCACCAAAGCCCAGCAGACCTGCAAAAGCAATCCACACCCTCAATCTTCAACAGCGCTTGTGATTTCTTTTTTTTTAAATAAATTTATTTATTTTATATCAATCACAGGTTAGGATTTTTTGCATCCCATGCATAGCTCCCTCCCTCATTCCCTCCCACCCTCCCCAACCCTCCCTCATCTCCTCCCCACCCCCTACAAGTCCACCAACAGGGGAGGATCTCCTTCCCTTCCATCTGACCCCAGATCATCTTGTCTCCTCAGGGCTGGCTGCAATGCCCTCCCCTGGGATCTAGCCAGGCTGTTACTCCCTGGCATGTATGGGGGAGGGTCAAAGAGTTAGCCATCAAGTTCAAGACTGAAACAGTCCCTGTTTCCCTTACTAGGGTCTT
>CM053743.1:62681482-62700339 GCA_028658305.1 Pachyuromys duprasi
GGAGCCCACTTGGACACTGAGCTGCTATGGGCTACATCTGTGCAGGGGTTCTAGTTTATCTCCATTCATGGTCCTTGGTTGGAATATCCATCTCAGAAAGGTCCCCTGTGCCCAGATTTTTTGGTTCCTTTTTTTCTTTTCCTTTCTTTCTTTCTTTCTTTCTTTCTTTCTTTCTTTCTTTCTTTCTTTCTTTCTTTCTTTCTTTCTCTCTCTCTCTCTCTCTCTCTCTCTCTCTCTCTCTCTCTCTCTCTTTTTTTCTTTCTTTTCTTTTGAGACAGGATTTCTCTGTGTAGTCTTTGCTGTCCTAGACTTACTTTCTAGACCAGACTGGCCTTGAACTCAAAGCGATCTGCCTGCCTTTGCCTCCCTGAGTGCTGGGCTTACAGGGGTGTTCCACCATGCCCAGATTTGATTCCTATTCTTTTTTATTTTTATTTTATATATTAATTACAGTTTGTTAACTTTGTATCCCTGATTCCTATTCTTAAGAATGTTACTTTTCCTGAGAGTTTGTCACCATTAAATACCAAATCGCTACCCACCAAAACAAAACATTATAGATATATTCCTGGTTTTAAAAAGTGTTATGCCAATTAGTCTTTCATTAAAAGACTCAGTTTTCCCTACAATTAAAAAAATGCTGATTATGTGAACTTGCATAAATGTGATGCCTAACTTATCTTTCTTTTCTGCAGCTATAGACTTTTATGCTAATATGTGTCATTTGCTAATCAGCAGACTGTCAATCTATATTATTCCTTGGAAACTGTGCCTTTTTAATTAATACTGAAGATCCCTGCATGCTAAAATATTTTAATCTTTATTCTTGCCCTGCAATTTATTGATACATTTCCACTGACCTTATCAAGAAGGTCAGAACTGCCAACTGGAACTCAACAATTTTGAATTCAATGTCCTACTTAAATTTAAGAAACCCAAGATTATGGCAACATTCTTTGGAAAATCTCAAAGCCATACATTGCTCTCTAGAAATACCTCTGCCCTTCTTTCTGTTTCAATGCCTAAAAGACAATGCATGCTTATTCCTTGTACAGAGTTTGGCTCATCTGAATGTCTGGAAAAAACAAGGTTCTTACTTAAAAGGTAAGGACCCCTTATAAAATAATTCTTTTTCTTCTGTCCCTTTTTGTCTAGCACTCTTAGTTTACATGGCATTCCCACACATGCATGTTGGACTCCTGTCAGCTAAAGCTAGTCGAAATCTGGAACTTATCCATAAATAGATTCTTCCTGGAGCCAAATTTGTTTTGTATTTGGCACACTCTGGGCAACTCTTATGTTTCTGAATGTAATGAGAAGTATTGACCACTAATTCTTGCAGAGGAATCAAGAAAATTATTTATGAAGGGACTGTCTGGTTCCTTCAGAGAAGGTAAGAAGTTGCACCTGTATTAGCAATGAGAACTAGGAGTATATAGGTAAAAATGTTCATGTTCCCCAACTCTCTGTATATCCTCCCTGCTTCCCAATCCTTTAATTAAAGGTCCCATTATTTCTCACATATTTTGGGAGTTGATACAACAAATATCACAACTTCCAAAATAAGCTTTAGTGAATTGTCCTCACCCATATCACATCTGCAAAAAGAGGAGGAAAAGAACAACTTCAAGGCAGCACTGACAGTTTCTAACTTACCAGTTGCTCTCTGAGTTAGGCATTCAGTCTTATTTTTCTTTAGTTGAATAATTTTCATAATACTCTTAGGTATAACAAACTAAAATAAGGATGTTTACTGTTACTAGGAACAGAAGCGAGTTCCAAAGAAACTCTAATTTTTGGAAAACCTAGATATTTTTAAATCAATTTTATATTTGTCATTTGTATGTGTATGTGGTGTTTGGGGAAGGGTGGGTGTGCATGTGAATTCAGTTACTGTGGAAGCTGGAAAAGGACATCAGATCTCCTGCTGTTGTAAAGAGAACTCAGGTCCTCTGAAAGAAGAGTAAAGCCCTGAATCAATGAGCAATTTCTACAGGATCATGACCTATATTGTAACTGCATTTCTTCTCATGCTGAAATGAAAGACTTCTTGAGAATTTCTATGGCTTCACTTCTCATAACTTACCCTGGCCCAGTTTCTCTAGAAGTCATTTTATTTATAGATTCTTCGATATGTTTACAAATCAATCTCATAATCCTATTACTAAAATTTGTTTTAGGAAGTCATTTCTGATATGAATTATTCTTTCAGTTAAGAATAAACAAAAGGAAAAAAGAGATGGCTTTCAAATCAATATACTGTGCAACATTCAGCAAAGAAAATGCATTTACAAGTTTGTGCATGAGTTAGGGAATTAAAGGAATGAAGACAATTGATAGAGTTGGTAACATAGGATCTGTTTTTTTAATATTTTGTTATGTATTTATTATTATCATTTATTAGAATTTATTCAATTTGTTTACCTGCTGTTACTCTCTCCATCCTCTCCTCCCTATCTCATCCTCCCTTCCTCTTCTCCCCCTATGCCTGAAGAATGTATGCATATATTTTCAATATTCTTCTTTTTGAAGGTTTGGAAGTGCCATCCAAATACCCTAATTTATAGGCATGTTCTTCTTGTGGTGTAAGGCTCTCCTAATGATAGACATCAAGCTCTGAGTCAAAACTCATGGATGACAAATTGGGAAACAATACTCATAATTGGAGGCTATGGGTTTATAAGAGATAACTCTACGTATAGCATACCCAAATCCCTGCATGGAACCAGCAATCCCAGAAGGTTTACCTTAGTTAGGCTAGTGAAGGCAAAGAGAATTAACAGTTTCCCACAAAAAGAAAAATGCTTTTGTTTTAAGAAAGTTGCCTGGCAAGAAGAATGCTGTCATTTCACTGAATCCTGCACAGAGGAATGACTGAGGGAAAAAACACCCTGAGAAATTCCTGCTCCTATTTATCAGTGTCAAACATTCATCAAACCCTAAGAGAACCTAAAATCAAAGAAACCCGCAGAGAAAGGCATAGAGGCATTATCTCAGACAGGATACATGGGCGGGAGAAAGAGTTGGCAGAGGGCATCATACATACAAGTGCAAAACATGGCTAGGTGAGAGAGAGAAAGAGCAAGAGAGAGCAAGTAGGATATGTGAACAGTAGGATATGGTGTTGGTCCTTTCTTCCTACCTTGTTTGAGAACCCACTGCTGTTGGTGGTGGTGGTGATGGTGTTTACCTGCTGGTTGCTTCTGTATCTTCCTAGCTGACTCATGATCCTCTGAGATTTTTTTTCAGTCACCAATTCCCATCTCACAACAGGCACACCGGAATGATAGATGCATACTCTCATACCTGGCTTTAAGGATGAATTCTGATAACTCAGTCGCAAGCTCTCACACTTTTGCAGTAATCACTCCATCCCATGCTTACTTCCTTTGTCCCTTTTATGTCACACTTCTTTGGGGACACTAGATATTTTTGTATAGTATTTTAATTATACACTTGAATACAATTATTAGATATACAGTTGGTAAAAGTAACAAAAGTAACACACAGATTCTTCTCCTGTGTGTTCTTATTAAAGAATGAAAGTTACATTTCTGAAATAGCATTTCAGACATCTGAAGCAGGATTCTCAGTGTTTGTGTACACATTACAGTATATAAAAAGCTGTGGAAATGTTCTGAGCATGTGATTGTTCATAAGAATGAGTACCTCTGTTTTCCTAACTGACTGCTATGTAGTTGAGTTGACTGACTTTTCTTTTTCAGTACAACAAAGCAAATTCTGAACTGATTCTTTAGTTCCTCTATTATATATATATATATATATACATATATATGTATATATATACATAATCTTTTAAAAGGAGCTAATTGTTTTACTTCTATGATTTAAATGTCTATCATTTCTCCATTTTCTCGTGAATACTTTGTAAGGATTGTGAGCTCAGCAGCAGTTCAAAGTACTCTATGAAACACATTCTGAGCATTGCTTTTCTATGTCAATATCATGCCTGTTTGTTCTTTTGGAGTGACTTCCACTGTGTATTTATTTTATGCATATTAAAGAAGGGGCTGATATAAGAGATGTTTTTAGGGAATAACTGAAAAACTGATTAGTGGTAGACTACAGGGAACACTTGACTATCAGAGGAATCAAATTGCCTGAAAGATCTGAACCTTAGAAACTGGAAAAGGAATTAGAATCCTCAGAGGAGATGGCTTCCTTAAGGTTTTATAGAGATTAGTAGCTTGGTTTTAAATAGCTGAACTGATCCTCTAAAACTTACTTTTCTGTAAGTTTTAAGTTATCACAAATGAAAAGAAAGCAAAAGACATTGCTTTCTGCAAAGAAAACTGTTTGATTTCTTTAATCAAAGTAACTCCTAACTCTGAGACTGAAGCACTTTCTGCTGTGCTGAAAGCCCCCATGGTAACTCCTTAACTAAACAAAACCACCATCACATGACTTGAGTTTTGCTTACTCATGACTCTTACATGCTTCACCCTCCATTTCCAAAACCTTCTCCATGTTTTTCACCTTATACCTATTAACTCAGTTTTTTGCTCTCATTTTATAATTACCAGTACCATTTTCCACATCATATTACTCATATTGCTGTAATAACTTTAACTTATCATTTCTTTCATTCTTAGTTTTGTTTTAAAAAGCCTCAGGGTGAGTCTTTTAAACGTTTGATCCTGTCACGACAAACTCCTACATGCTGTGTTTATATGCATTTGATATCAGACCTAGCAAAAGGCCTGCATTTCAAAGTCTTAATTCCAATGATAAGTTGTCAACAGGACAAAATGGTTTGACTTTTATTGCTTTAATCACTCATTACAAAGATTTAAAAATAAATAGATGCCTATAGTAACTATTAGTGTTCTGCTTTAAATATTTAAGTGAAATACACATCATTGATAAAGATTACATTACCAAGTAATTATAAATGTAAAAATATCTTAAAATCAGTATGCCCTTCCTGCAAGTCAACTGCCTCATTTATAAAAAGTGCATGGAGTTAATTTATTCATCTTGTTTTCTGTTCTCGTACTGTTTCATCTTCAAATAACAGGAAATCCATAAACTCTTACATAATTGAAATCACTCCCTCTTTTTTCATTTATAAACTTATTCATGAAAAAATAATCTGAATGTATAGTAGCTATGCCAAATATAAACCTATATTTTAAATCTCATTGAATAAGGACACTTCCTTATAGAACAACTTTGGTTCTTAGTTTGCTTTACCAAAGGCTGCTATGGACCATGCCCCAGATTCTGGAAGATCTGTGTCATTCTTTTAATTGCTTATTCTGAGTTAATAAGACAAACTACTGAGAAAACCACATGTCCTTATTTCTTTTCTTTACCTGTTCCATTTGCTAATTTCTCCTCTGTGCAACTCAAAGTGATGGGATATAATACCTTATAAGTCCTGGGAGAAAAGTGTGACCGAGACACATAAATCACAAACAGACTATTTCCAGTATTGTTGGCTCCTCTGATGTCCGTACTCTGAAACGAGTCCTCCATTAAGTGACTACAGGAAGGAGGGGCCCCCCGGCATGTCTCTAAATTGCGTTTGTCTCATCCTCTACTCAACTGTGGCTACAATTCTGTCCCGGCCCATTATTGGAGGTGACAAATAAAGACAAATGCCTGCTAAAGTACCCCCTCACCATTCAGGCATGCATAACAAAGGCAGTAAGAGCAAAAGGCAGACACTGAAAAGCACTAGCTAGATAGATTCTTAAATCATACAGCGACAAAAAAAAAATTAAGTCTTAATTCCAAGCAAAACAAATGAGCACACTCTTCTAAAGACTAAAAAGTGCAGTTTGAACAAGAGATTAATATCAACTCATACTTGTTAGAACAATGAAAACTGAATGTTAATGAGTAGTATTGGGTAAAAGGAAACAAGGAGGTATTAGATGAGAGATGACTATGCATGTCTGTGGTATTTATTGAAAATAATACTATTAAAAGTTAAATTAGCTAAGATCTATTGGGCGAATTCTGTTCACTCTAACAAATTACCTATGACTGTTAAATTTAAAGATAGAAAAGGTAGGCTCCTTTCCTGTTCCCTGTATTCTCTCTCTTCCGTTGTCCATCCCTTTTGCCTTTCTAAATGTAGATTGAGCATCTTACCGAGGGTCCTCTTTCTTAATTAGCTTCTTTAGGTATACATATTTTAATATGATTATCCTAAATCACATGTCTAATATCTACTTAAAAGTGAGTATATACCATGTGTGTCTTTCTACTTCTGGGATACCTCACTCAGAATGATCTTTTCTAGTTCCCACCACTTGTCTGCAAATTTCTTGATTTCCTTGTTTTTAATTGCTGAGTAATGTTCCATTGTGTAAATGTACCACAATTTCTGTATACATTCCTCAACTGAGGGACATTTGGGTTGTTTCAAGCATATGGCTATTACAAAAAAAGCTGCTACAAACATGGCTGAGCAAATGTCCTTGTTGTACACTTGAGCATCCTTGGATATATGCCTAGGAATGGTATAGCTAGATCTTCAGGTAGTTCTATTCCTAATTGTCTGAGATAGTGCCAGATAGATTTCCAAACTGATTGTGCAAGTTTACATTCCAACCATCAATGGAACAGGGTTCCTCTTTCTCCACATCCTCTCCAACATGTGTTGTCACTTGAGTTTTTGATCTTAGCAATCTTATAAATGTCAGGGCCATTTTGATTTGCATTTCCCTGATGATGAAGAATGTTGAGCATTTCTTTAAGTGTTTCTCTGCCATTTGATGTTACTCTATTGAGAATTATCTCTGAAAGACTCTACTCACCATGGTATCAAAACATATCCTGAGAATCATAACCAAACTTTGGACAGAGTGCAGGGAATCTTGTAAAAGAAGGGGGAGATAAAAAGACCTGGAGGGGACAGGAGCTCCAAAAGGAGAGCAACAGAATCAAAAAATCTGGGCACAGGGGTATTTTGTGAGACTGATACTCCAAACAAGGACCATGCATGGAGATAACCTAGAACCCCTGCACAGATGTAGTATATGGCATCTCAGTATCCAACAAGGCTCACCAGTAACAGAAACGGGAACTGTCTCTGACATGAACTCATGGGCTGACGCTTTGATCACCTCTCCCTAGGGGTAGAGCAGCCTTACTAGTCTACAGAAGATAATGATGCCAGCCCTGATGAGACCTTATAGGCTAGGGTCAGATAGAAGGGGAGAAGGACCTCCTACATCACTGGACTGGGGGAGGGGTATAGGAGAAGATGAGGGAGGAATGGTGGGATCAGGAGGGAAGGGGGCATGGGGCTACAGCTGGGATACAAAGTGAATAAACTGTAGTTAATAAAAATGAGATAAAATTTAAAAACATGAAGATAGAAAAGTTTTTTTTTTTGGTTTGAAGTTTTGGAGAATGGCAGTCTATAGAACACCAAGTAGAAATTAGTAAATAATGATGGAAGGAGGGCCCTGAAAGACAAAGATCACATACACTGATTGGGATTCAGAAAGAAATTCGGGGACCAGAATCTGAATTTTATGACAATCTTTTTACAAACTGTACTACATTTACAAACAGACACACATACACAGAGGCAAATACTCAGACATACATACACACTAATGACATTATCCATTTTTAAAAAATAATTATGTGAATTGACCTTGAAACACATTTAACTCTCAAAGGTTTCAGTGTCTTGCTAATCAACTGAATTGGATTTTGGAATTCTAAAACATGAACTTTAGAAATGACACATAGTATCTAACCTCACTAGCTAATAGGTGGTAAATAACAATAGGTAGAGAATGAAATAGGAAGAACAGCAGAGCCTCTAGAAATCCTGAGGAGCCTGGAGAAACCTTTTGATAGTAGTACATGATCAACTGAACTCTTATATTGAGGAATAACTGACTTTTAAAAAGTATAGAATTATGATACCAGAAATGTTAAAATGGATTCTAAGGCTGGACAGAAAGCTCAGCTGCTATGAGCACTCTGCAGTTCTTCAGAGAACCTGAATTCAGTTAGTTCTAAGAATCCATGTCAGGTGGCAAACAACCACCTGTAATTCTAGCTTCTGGTTTCCACAGATATTTGCACACGTGTGCATTCTTGCACATATACACATACAAAAATAAAAATAGTTTTTCTAGATTCTTGACCAAATGTGACAATGGCAAACTTGTATGACAATTATTGAGATGAAGAAAATTAGTATCATAATACAGATATTAGATGCATAGGCCACAGGAGTGTAGTCACTGCAACAGAAATGTGTGGTAGGGGCTGAGGAATGTTGTCTATGTTGATGAACTTCCAGTACTTTCAGCCTTGGGGTTGTAAAGCAAAAGAGGCAGCATTGATCCTCAGCTGCTTTTAAGAACGTGTTGTGGGGTGAGGAGGCATAATTATTCAAATAGGACATTTTGACACCAGAAATGTATTTACCGATTCTTAGGCATGAAGAGTTTCAGAGAATTTAAAAATAAATTTAACTTCAGAAGGGTTCCGAAATCATGAATTGTAAAATAAACATGTTGGAGTGTGCTTTGAATGCAGACTTTCCTGCTCTCTATTCACTCTGAGTTCATTCTGAAAACTTGAAAATCAATTTCAATCTGCTTTAGCATGGTGCAGTGGATGTGTTATTTCGTACTAGCGATTGTTTCCACTGGATAAATTCCTTTAGTTCAAAGGCTCTACAAAGAGACTAGACTTTCTGGGTGCAAGAGATAGAAACAGAGAAAGAGTGAAAGAGGCAATTTCTGAGGCAACATCCTTCACTGTGTTTGTCCTTCTTATCGTTCTGATAAAGAGCTTTAATCTGTACAATAAATTTTGGCTTCATACATAATTCAGAAAAATAACTGCCACTTCTAAATATATATCAAAATAAAGTCACTGAAAGAGAAAATAATATGCATTATTTCCAGGGAGCTATCTTTAATATTTAGCATGTATGATTGGAAAAACTTCTACTAAAGGACAGAGGTAGCATCACATTAGTTACAAAATTATTACAATCAGAAATGTGTGATCCTAACTCATGACAGTATCTAAAATCTCTACAATCCCCTACATGGTAAAAGTTTCTTTGGCTGGTCAGTTTGCATCATTTCAAAACATTACACTTCAGTTCATGCAAATTATCAGTCTCACAGTGAAGATTTCTACATAGTCCTTGCATAGGCTGGCCAAAAAGAAAGACAAAATAACTAGAAGGTGAAAATTTTTTCAAACCTGCACATAATCCTTATTGACATTAACACAAGGCTCAAGGCTATGCTGTACAGAAATCTGAAATGCTATTTCCAAAGTTTCATTGCACTAAGCACAAGATGGTAGGGGGAAGGCATTCTCAAATTGGAGAGGAACACGATGCTCCAGACCACGTATCCTCTTATGAATACATGTTTTAGTTAGCCATATTTGAGATCCATTATTTCAATATTGTTCTAAGTTCTGTGGGATATTTATTGTGGTATGAAATACTAAAATAATTACGGGAACTTCGTAATTTATATTTTGTTGTGCTGAGGTAGGACAACTGAGGCATTTATTTATGTTTGGCAGCTACAGTTTAGACAATTTGGTATAACTAAGTTTTTAAGCATGGCATGTAAAGCTAAGTTCTGGAGGTGTCAGTATTCAATTGAACTGTTAGAAGTGCAGTTGAAAAAGTACATAAAAGATTCATGTGTCACTTAATAATTAGGAGTGCAAGAAAACAAAGATATATAAAAATAATTAGGAGTATAGCATTATTTTTACATTCATTTAATGTGTTTTTGTGTGTGTGTGTGTGTGTGTGTGTGCATACACATATGTGCCACAGTGCATGAGCAGAGATCTGAGAAAAACTTTCTAGAGTCACCGTGTTCTTCCACCATATGAATGACAGAATCGAACTCAAGTCTTTAGGTGTGGAGGCAAGTGTTTTACCTGCTGACCCATCTCACCAAACTGGTAACTCTAACTTTCTACATTATTAAAAATACAAAATTGTGTGTATGTCTTGTCATAAGAATGGTCCGAAATGGAAAAACACTTTATGTCTAGGAAGCATTATAAGCCTGTAGAGTCCCAGCAAATACTAACTTAATATTTCTATAAATGATTAGAAATCCTCTTTCCCAGGTATGGAAAGTTATAAGACAAATCTATCTTTAATCAGAGTCAAAGCACTTGTTGTAAGTCTTTTAAGTCTGCCCATACACCAGGACCTTAGGACACAATTATAGCAATATACAAACATTTGCCCATCAGACAAATGTTAATGATCAGAAACTACAAATATCCTGCAAGAAGGAGACTGCTATTTGTAACATGTCAACATTACCTCGAGTGATACACAAATAAGGCCCTCTTGAAGATCAGGAAATAATGAACACATGGTGAGAAGTACGTGGGAAGAAACAAAAAATAAACACAGGTATTTACCTGAAATTCATTTATACTGGATTTAAAATACCATATGCTACTTTGCTGAAGAGAGTTTGTTTGTTGGATGTGTGTTTATGCTTGTTATTCTTTTGTTTATTTGTTTGTTCCTTTGTTTAATTTTTTTACATGCCAATAAATGCAAAGCCTCTGAATGGAATACAACTTCCATGTTAAGTAGCAGAAATAAGAGTTGGACTAAGTTCTTTAATATCTAACTTCCCAGTGCACTATTTTAAATTCTGTTTCATACTGTAATCTCACTTGTTTCATGTTGTAATCTCACTTGTAAGGACTGCGATACTACAGCTCTTCCTTTCCTTGAATCAGTCCGGTTGATTTCCACGTCAGTCTTCTCACCTAAGGTACTCTCACAGGCATCTTAAACAGGTTTGGGAAGGACAGCAGTTCTGAAGATCTCAGAGCCATCAATTAACACAAAGCTCCAGTCTGCCACAGTCCTTGAAATGCTAATGGGGAGACATGTTCATGGAAACAGACCTTCATTTTAGAGTGCAAACATCATAGGAAAAGCAAAAGTAAATTTGAAAGCTAGTCATTAGGTTGCTTTTATTTGGGTGTATCTACATCTTTTTCTCCGTGAGCAGATTCCAAGATTTTAAAGGAAGAAACTTCAGCCAATCTGACCATTTATAGTTCTTGACAAGGCAGTCATCCCATTTCTTTGTTTATATTCTTTTGAAGAGAAAATGAATTAGACAGCTTGGAAGAAAATCAACTCATCCTTTGGTTCTTTTTATCTTGAGCCAGAAGCCTAGCAGATACCCAGCCCGCTTCCTTATTTTCAATCATTTTTCCAACATCAATGTATTTAAATTATCTCAGTAAAGATCTTTTTTTTTAAATTCCAGGAATAAAGATTGACCATATCCTTCCCAAAAGACACACAAAGCATTGAATCCACAGCTATTTCAACAAGGCTAGTTTTGTACTCCACTTCTTTTCCCTAAGGGGGAAACAAAAAGAAAGAAAGGAACAAAATTCTTTAATGTGATAATCATTGTTCACAAATCCATATATAATGAAAATAAATTTTGTCTCTAATCTTGCTGCCCAACCATGTATTAACATTGCCTTTGTGCTTACAGATTACATAGTCCACCATGTGAATGTTCCTTGTGTGAGTGTGTGTGTGTGTGTGTGTGTGTATGAATGAGAGAGACAGAAAAAGAGAGAGCATGTGATTAACATTTTGTGCAGTGAGTCTAGGAAAGCAGTTCTCAGCTTCTGGTGGCAACCTCTTTGGCAATTATCTCCAAAAATATTTAAATTACAATTTGTAACAGTAGAAAAATTACAGTTATGCAGTAGCAACAAAAATGATTTTATCATTGTGGGTCATGTCACCACAACATGAGAAAATGTATTAAAAGGTCTCATAATTAGGAAGCTTGATAACCACTGTTCTAGGAGATCCTGAGACAGTTGTATAATAATGATTCTCTAGTTTACAAATTTAAAAAGCGATCTTCACAATTAAGTTTATTGGTGCATCACACTTGAGGAGAAGTTTCTTAGTTTAAAGAGAGAGAGGCTCTAGGGAGAAGCCATTTACATTTAAATCTTGCTGAAAATCTGTAGGTTTGTAACTTTGGACAAACATTTTAATATCTTTGTTCTCCATCTTTTAAATTTTTTCCACAATTTATTCATTATACATCCCGATTGAAGCCCCTCCCACAATTCCCCCAGTCCCAGCTTCCCTCTTCCTCCCTCCCTCTTCCCCCTATCCCCTTCCCCTAGTCCACTGAAAGAGGAAGTTCTCTACTATTGCCATGTGCCCATAGCTTGTTAAGTCTCATCAGGATTGCCTGCATCCTCTTCCTCCCTGGCCTGGCAAAGCTGCATTACCAGGAACTAGTGAGCAAAGAGGAGTAAACTGAGTTCATGATAGAGGCAGCCCCTGATCCCCTCATTCAGAAATCCACATGGAGACTGAGCTGCCAATTGGCCGCATCTGAGGAGGGAGTCTAAGTCCTCTCCATGCATGGTCCTCCCTTGCCACATCAGTCTTTTCAGGATCCTCTGGGCTCAGATCTTTTAGTTTTATTGGTCTCCTTGTGGGGCTTCTGTGTCCTCCATGTCACTCTATTCCCACCCCTCTCTTCCTCCATAAGACTCCCTGTGGTCTGCCCAAAGTTTGACCCTGAGTCTCAGCTTCGATCCTAGCATTGAAGACAATTTCCTGATCCAACAGCACAGGCTCTAAGATCAACAATCAATAAGCGGGACTTCGTGAAACTGAAAGCTTCTGAAAAGCAAAAGACACTGTCAACAGAACAAAATAACAGCCTACAGACTGGGAAAAAATCTTTACCAATCCTACATCTGATAGAGAGCTAATATCCAAAATATATAAAGAAATCAAGAAATTAGACACCAACAAACCAAATAATTCATTTTTTAGCTATAAAACTAGTACAGTATTATCCACCTAGTGGTTTGTTTAAAAAAATAAAACCAAATGTACAAACTATTTATGCAAAGTATCCAATGCCTCTTTGCTATTTTAAGATTGATTCTGTCTATATTTGACTATTTGTTTACATAGGTTATATAAGAAAATACTACAATATTTTTTACAATAAAGCAATGTCCATTTTCTCTTGACTTCTATGTATTAATATTCTCTACCTCATAATATTGGTTGAATCAAAAGTCTGAAGAGAAATAGAATACCATTTGGTAATCACTGTAAAAGAAACCCTTACTTGTAACAGATTATTGCCTCTGGAATTTTTCTGTTAAATATTTGGCCTTTGTCACAATGTTTTGAATCAACACACAGTGATCATTCCATGATTTCTATGGAGAAACATATTTAACATTTGCAGTTAAACACTTGAACTAAATTTATCTCAAGCATCACAGCAAACTCAAAGCAAAAAAAAAAAAATTATTCTATGCTACACATGAGAAAACAAGTCTTACAAACAAATGCTACAGCATTGCTATTAATCCATGCCCAAGTCAGATTTTGAGTATAGGTTTGTATTACCAATCTTGTTCTGTCTTTGGCTGTTAGAAGTTTTCAGAGAGAAATATTTTGAGCTTCTAAATATATTTATTTGATTGAAAATGTACAGAAAGAAGGAATAAAAATTCTTGCATTGTTTAAAAGTTTGGATGTTATCATTTTTCAGGGAAAGGAAATGACAGCAGCCTTAGGCAGGCCTGCTTGCAGTTCTGTCTTTCTTTAAATATTTTTTAATTAAAAAAATAAAAACAATGTAATCTAGCTTGAGAGGAGAGGCCAGAAAAGACACACAGTCTTAGAAACTGAGAACTGAAAACATAAGTAAAGAATGATAGTTTGAGGAATGTATTTGAAAATTGAATAGTAAAATGTGTAAACTTGGTGTAGGGAGGAGTTCACAATAATAAGAAAGGAGATGAATAAAGGAGAAAATAAACTAGAGACCTAAGCACCGTCACAACTTTATATAGGGGCGTTAATGAGAATTATCTGTAGCTTGGGAAGAAATCAGAACCATTGTAATACGATTAAGAACTGTAAATTTTATGTAACTTGCTAAGTGGAGTACTTGGAGAAAAACAAAACTATCTATTTTATGATCACCTAGATAAGAATTTATATTTCTTGCACATAAATAACAGAACGGTTTAATAAACTGGTCAGGTCAGAAGTTTGGAATATTGATACCCAATTGATACCCAATTATCTTAAGTATTTATGAAAACACAGTACAGGAGACTCCCTTAATATTTTGTGATAGCTAGGAAGTAGTGGGTACTATCCATTTTAACATGTCTGCCCATGATGTTCTTCATACTGGCCTGAAAGGGATATTTCTGACCCACCAATAGTGCTTTATCATTTTGATAGCTTTAAAATGATTTTTTTCCTACTCTGTAGGCCCTAATACTGTGGACCTAGTATTAGAAATAAGATCTAATATCTGTGGAGATATAAATACTATAATACTTTACTTTTCATTGTAAAAATTATAGATAATTTGTATGCTGAAATATTAACTTAGGAGCTTCCATGGGCACACTATGACAGAAGCACAGATACACACACTTTTTGTCTTTCCACAATGTCATAATTTACTGAATAACAGCAAATTCACATGGGAAGAACTTTCCAAGGCATCTGTTTGTTATATTATCCCACATACATTGGTAATACTGATAAAGACAAAGGAAGATTTTTTTATTCCATTACTGATTAGTAAAATAACCTTCAGATCACATCAAACAGTACACAGGAAATATGCATGCATATATATATATATGCATTTATATATATAAATGGTTACAAATAGAATATTAGTTAATGAGGCTATAATTGAGTTCAAAAAATTGTCAGAAGACTGATAGAAATGAATCTAGGTTCTGCGTTGCTAAGAGAAGGAAACAAAATAAGCCCAAGAAACCAAGTCACTGCTTGTGATATCATGGAGATTGAACATATAGTCAAATGCAGGGACAAAATAGGAGAAGCGGGTCTATGACCAAAAAGCAATCTAGTACACCTTGTCAATAGCATGGGACCCATCTCGGCTAATGCTTCAAGAACAGTAAATATTCCCTATCTCTCTGTCCTTTGAGCATACACTTGTTATCAGACGACAGATTTGTAGGGACTGTTGTTCTTGCGCTTTGCTGTATGTCCATTATTTTATGAGGTATGAGTGCTGAGTTATACCTTACCCTTGGTCTGGAATAGCCTACAATTTTTTTGGTCTGATTTCCCTGACACGATTTAAGATACCAACCATTCTCTATAACATCAATTATTCCTACTAGATTTATGGGGTATTATCCTTTTGACTATAAGAACAAGTTATTTTTAAGTCTGCACTTCTTTGATGGGCCTTGGCAGATGGAATGTATTGCTCCCAAGGCATGGAACAGACTGAAAAACACTGTTCTCCACAATAGCAGATAACCTAAGAGCAGGACACAGCCCTATCTCAACAATGTCTCATAACAACTTTGTCTAACAGACAAGTTCAAACTTTAACAAACATCGAACCTTTCTAGTAAATTACATGTAGAAGATTGGACCTTTAATTTTAGATGAATCAAGGAAAATTATTCTCATTGGATTAATTATTTGCTCAGATCTGACTATGTCTTCCTCAGTTCCAAGTACAATGGAGTTACAAGATGGCTTTGACATATGTATTTAACTATTGAAGGCTTTAACTCATAAATGGATCAATTCAGAGCAATAGCTTTGCTGCTTTCACACACCCGCTCACATTTCACCATAGGAAAAATAACAAGAAGGTGCTTACTGGATTAAACCATTTTGATTTTAGACTTCTTTGTATTTAAGAACTGTAAGAGAATAAATTTCTTTTCTTTGTGCCACACAGCTTGTGCTATCCCATTATAACAACAGAAAATAGGCTATATTAACACCTGCCAACTTTTAAAATTCAGTTATATAAAGAACACACACACACACACAAAATGAACACACACAGTTATTGTGAGCACACATTGGTCTCATATCACATAATACCATCATTTTTTCATTCCTTTGGGAATTGGCCAAAGAATCCACAGGAAATGTGCATTGTACTACTGAGTTTGAGATAAATAGGATTATGGAAAGAACTGAAATATTTCCTTCTAAGGAGGCAAACTATTATTAAAAATATCATGTTCACTCTAAAAACTAAAACAAAAAAGTGAACATTTCAAAATTATTAAGAAAACTGCATTTTTATCTCTTAAAAATGATATGGAGAAATAATTTTTGGCTGTAAGATGTTTCAAATGGTGGAGAAGCTTTTGTTTTGAACCTGACAAAAAACTATCCAGGTATAAAAAAGATAATTTGAAAAATGAAAAATTTATATTCATTGCAGTAATGCCTATTTTAATAATTTAACTTTCCCAAATGGTGGGTGCCAATTAAAGGAACTAAAGATGGTTTATTCTCTTTGGTTTTGTAGAAAGGCAAGAGAAGAATCACAAACATGACTAACTCCAGTCATTTACTCTCTTTAATAATTTATCGATGTTTACTTTAAAAAAATGAGAGAGGGAAAGGCCAAATGATTGTGTGGTTTTGGAACACTCTAATTCAAAGTTTGTTAAATGCTTAAATTGTTTAAAAATTCATTGACATTATCTTAAATCAGAATTTTAAACATACTTTGTGCCAAAGAACATCATACCATTCCCCAGAGTTCAGTGTAGTATGATATTGACTGATGTAGGAGATGGGAATCTTGTATTGTATTCAGATTCTAAGTTACTTGGAGACCTTTGTAAGGTCACATTTCTATTTATTTTCTTATTTTATAATTTTTAATTAAAGTTGACATAAAGGATTGACATTTCAATATTGCTAGTTAAGTTGGTATTAAAATTTAAATTGTGTGATCAGTACTATTAAAATCATGTTGAATAAAATGTTTCTATGTAAATTATAAAACTAACTTGGTCTCTGTTTATAAGTCTGTAAGTCCAAAGATGAAACGTTGTGTACATCATTTACACATTTAGGGCTAAGAGAACTCCTAGAGTATATGTATTTGTTAACTTCATATGTACAGTGTAACAATATAAGGGTTATCAATATGAATTATAAGTGGTAAAACCAAACATTTAAAATAAAAATTATCAATAAAGTTTTATCATATTTTAGAAAATATTTTAAAACACCTTTTTGCATTTATTCATTTAGTTATCTATCTACCTATCATTTATCCATATATTTATTTATTTGATGTATGCTTGCAGGCTTGCTTGCATACCTATGTGCATGTGTGCTTGTGTGTGCGTGTGTGTGTGTGCCATGACATAACTTTTGAGTTCAAAAGATATTTTTAAGACTAGTCTCCTTCTTCCTACTTCAGGTCGTCAAATAAAAGAAAAAATGTAAGTACATTTACCAACTCAAATCAAACATTAGATTTAATACAATTTTGAGGATATCAGGAAAGGTAATAATGGTTGAATTCAATATTACAAAGAGTAAAACTAATAAAAATACACAATAGATAATATGCTGAAAATATTAACAACATTGCTTCAAGTAGCTTATTTTATTTAAGAATTTTTATTACCTTTATTACACTGGTGGTTATAGACCATTAATGAAAACTCAATAAACTATGTAATACAATTATTTTTAAATTTAAATCAAAATATTTTGTATGCAGATTAACTGGAAAACATTTTAAATTGAGAGATGTACAAATGTAATTTGACCACATTACTATCTATGAAAAAATCAAAATTGACAAGAAAAAGTTTTTATGAACATGATAACACATATATATCAAATAAATGAAGGAAAAACTTCCATCTGTCATCAAACACACTAGAAAATTAATCAACCCTCTTTACACTATGCCAAAAGTGCTTACTGTCAGTGCTGATTTTTCAAATTGTTATTGGTTGTCCAATTCACTGAAATTTTTGGCAAGTGTACAAGAACATATAGATTTGAAAGTTGTGTATGTCAGAATTCATCTTCAGATATACCAGTGGTTATTAAGGAAATGCAGATTCATATGTGTTAACATAAATAACAAGTCAAATGGAATGTCAGAAAGTATAAGATTTCAATAAAAGTAAAATGTGAATTCTTTTGACTTAAAAAGGTGAGTAAACATGTTTTCCTTATGGTGAAGTCACAGAAACATAGAAAAGAATAGGAAAAGAAACTATAACTATGTTTTTCTCAGACAAATGTAATCAGGGAAGATTGTAGTTTCACCATTGTTGGTTACAAGCAGAACCCAAATTGCTCTACTAGTGAGATTATAGGACTGTGACTTCTATTCTGTTGTCAAATCATCATCCTACCTTGTATTGAAAGTGTGCTTCTTGGAGAAGGGGGCTAACAGAACACCTCTACCAACAACAATTATTATCTCAAGCTAATGAAGAAGCAGAACTTCCATATCATCCTATCATCTCAACAGTAATCGGGAAACTTGTCAGGAATAAATTGTGGTATAGTGCAGAAATGAGACTTCTCTTTCTTTCCAGTATGTTTTCTTAGTGTACCATTTCATCCATTTGCATTATTTCCTGAATGTAATTTTCACCACGTTCCAATAACCACATTATATTATGAACCCATCAAAGGATTGATCCATTGGTTAGGTCAGAGCTCTCATGACCCAATCACCTTTCAAAAACTGAATCTATCATTTGGGAATGTGCAACCACAACACAGGGCTCCTCTTTGGAGGCATCTCAAGACAAGCTATATCCTCTACCCAACTTTCTCACTGCATAAGTGTGTGCTTACCGCAAAGGGCCTCTTGAAGACTCTACCTAGCACTGTATCAAAGCAGATGCTGAGACTCATAACCAAGCCTTGGGCAGAGTGCAGGAAATCGTAGGAAAGAAGGGGAGTTAGTATGACATGGAGAGGACAGGAGCTCTACAAGGACCAAATATATCTGGGCACAGGGGTCTTT
>CM053743.1:62700839-62729703 GCA_028658305.1 Pachyuromys duprasi
ATTAGAATGGTAATATCCATCCTAAAAGTGAGCTAGATCATCTTAGGTTTACCTTGAATTTAAAACCTTCCAGCCGAGGTCTTCCAAGGGACTATATAATGAGTGCACATCCCCATTCCTGGTAATAATTTGCTATTGAAAAAATTAAATTTACAGAAGAATTAAAACTTAGCAAGAATAATTTATTTAAATATTAACCAAGAATGTCAGGTAAGTAAAACACAATAAAAAGCACCAAAATACACTAGAGGAGAAATTGGTAAAGCCTTCATTGTTCATCAAACAGATATATTTCTGAGAAGAAAAGAAAATGTCTAATGTACTATAAATCAAGTGAATTTATCCTTTGTACTTGCAATCTTTCTATATGGTCAGGTAATATACTGTAAGTATAAGACTATGTAGATTTTATTGTCTAGGTAGGATTTTTTACCCTATGTATTGGTATATTTAATAAATTTATACAATGATTAACATAAAGTAATTCAGAAAATAGAGCAAAGTATAAAATTAAATATTAGGTAAAGAAATAAAACTGAAGATTCAATTCAAGAGACAGAATTTTACAAGTGAAAGAAGTAAAAAGGAGTGAAACAGAGTTTGAAAGGAAAGAGTATATTAAAGAAACAAAATTACAACACTTGCCCAATCTGAAAGTGTCCTCAGAATCAATAAGAACCTCAAAGAATGAAATTTTGCAACATATACTCATCATTATTGAAACTTACAGCTAAATATTAAAACTCCCAAATAGGAAAAACAGCTCAACATTTACATATAGTTAGACAGATAAAAATTACCACAAATATTCAGTCAGGATGTTGTTGACCAAAATGCTACTGCATTTTATGATAAATGCTGGAGAGAAGTGAAATAGAAATTTAATAATGTTAATATTGATGTTCTTTGAAACAAGATAGTTATTTTCTTTTCTTAATTTTAAATTATTTTTATAATTTATTCACACTGCATTCCTATTGTAACCTCCTCCCTCCATCTTTTCCCAGTCCCACCATCCCACCCTATTTTCCCCTATTCCCCCTCCCCTAGACCTCAGAGAAGAGGAGTACTCCTCCTCTACCACCTGACCCCACCCTATCAAGTCTCATTAGGACTGCCTCAGAGTTATTTTGTGATACACCATTGAAGTCCTGAAACTATCTTAAACCTAAGATACACTTACACATTTAGCCTACTAAATATTACCTGCAAATCTGGTTTTTGTTTCCTCAGATAAAGGGAAGATAGGAGTGTCGTTCTTTTCTAGCTCTTTATGGACTCTTGCTGGTTGGTTCAACTCAGTTGTTTTGGCCTAAATTCCTCTCCAAGCTGACTGATTAAAACTGGCTTCTCTTGGATTCCTTCGGAATTGTTTTCTTGACCTCAAACTAATTCTATCAATATATATTAATCTTCTTGTTCCTTCTCATTCTCTAGCTCATCTGTTTTCATCTGTGTCTAGCTTATTCTCACCAAAACCTGTCTTTGTAAAAGTGTCTTCGCAGGAAAATCTATGTAAAACCTCTCTTTTTTTCTCTCTATGCATTGTTCTTATGTAACCTCTCTTTCCTGTCCTCTTCTGATGAGAGTTGGGCATATCCTGTCTCTGACTCATACTGTGAAGTCTTTCTCTGATTCATCACTGTGTCTGTTCCTCAATTAGATGTCACTTTCAAACACGGCTACTTCCTTCTAAAAAACTAACCTTAAGTTCATTGCTTTGAATTAAGGTGTGTAGTAAGGGCATGTTTGTATTCCCAGCAGATCATACTGTAATCCAGATGTTCTGTTTTGTTTTGTTTTATTGTTTTTTGTTTTTAATTATAGGAAGATCACATAGACCTAGAAGATCTTTGGGTATGATTTCTTGCCAGAGCAGCCATTTTGCTGAATTAAAATTCCTCTACAATTATCCCTTTGCAACAGAGGAACATATGGTATTCTGGCTCGTTACATTCATGGTCCTTAAGCTAACTGAAAGCTATCACCAAGCTTCAAACGATAGCATCATGCTGAACATCTTTGGCAAAAGAAAAGAACAAATTTGAAAATTCTGGCTTCTTTCTGTCTCTCTCTTTCTTGCTTGCTTGTTTTTTTCTTTCCTTCTTTCTGTCTGTTTGTCTTTCTTTTTAAAATTTTAGCAACTTGTTCTCTATAACATACTGGCCTCAAACTGAGATATCAGCCTGCAGCTGACTCCTGAGTGCTGGGATTAAAGGCGTGTGCCACCACTTCACTGCTTCAAAGTTCTAACTCTACTGAATACATATCAACTTCATGTCATAATAAAATAAAACATGGGTCTATGTATATATTTTTTAAAAGAAAATATACTATGATTATATTTGATTACCCAAAACAGTTTAAATAAATCATGTACTACATCTTAGTAGGTAGAATTTTTGCTTGGACTAGGGAAGAGGAATAGCAGAAGAAGAGGGAGGGAGAGTAGAACTGGGAGGAGATGATGGGGGGGGGGCTGATACAACTGGTATACAAAGTTAATAAATTGTAAATAATAGTAACAGTAATAGAGTAATAGTAATAATAAAGAAAAACATTTTGCTTAGCAGGCACCATCACTGTAATCCAAGCACTTGTTATTTGTACTCTGAAGGATCAATAGTTGAAAGTCATTCTCAGTACCTTGAGATTTTAATATCTATACCTGGTTACATTAGTCAAAATAATTGTTTCTAGCTTCATTCATTTATCTTTGAGTTTCATATTTTACTTTTAGTGGCTGAATATTATTCAAATTTTGAAGTTTCATTATGAATTCATCATTTGTTGCACATCTTGATGTTTCATTTCCTGCCTATTATGAGTAGAACAGCCACAAACATGACCTACCAAGTATATCTAGCATAATATATAGGGTCTTTGTATTTGAATGGTTTAGCCTGGTTATACAGTTGGTCTATGTATAGATTTTAAAGAATTACTTATTTTATTACTTTATGTGTGTGAGTGTGAACTGCAGAACTGACTCAGCTGTCACAGTCCTCTGGAAAAGCAGTGAGTGCTCAGGACAACTGAACCTATTCTCCAGTTCCAATTCCCAGGTTTTGAAGAATCCTCCACATTTATTTTAATAGTGGCCGCAATTTTCTATGCTCATTCATCAGTAAAGAATATATGTTCCGCTTTTTGAGCATATATGTTGACCTTCATAATCACTTTTTATCTTTGCTACTCTGACTGCGATAAAAAGAAATGTTAAATACTTTAAATTACATTTCCCTGATATCTGGAAATGGTGAGCATTAAAAATGCAATGCTTCTCAGTGATTAGAATTTCAGTTTTTGAGAACCCTATTTGCTTTCACGTTTCCTTTGGTTAGTTTTCTGAGTTATTTATAAATACTACTCCTTCGTTTGATGTTTAAGCAGTAAAGTTTTTCTTCACACTTCTATAGACTACCTTCACATGAATAATGATATCCTTTTTAGTACAGATATTTTGAGTGTTTTAAGGTACCATTTGTTAATTTTTCTTCTTAATGCTTGATCTAAATAAATTCTCTTTAGAAAGTCCTTTTTACATGTCAATGAGTTCATGCATGTTCCATAAATTCTGCTGTATCAGATTCAGAGTGTCAGGTCCTAAGCTGAGATCCTTAAATCAATTAGCATTGACATTTGTGCAGTATGAAAAAGAAGTATCCACTTTAAGTTTTCTAAATGCCAGCACCTAGACTGAGGCCTATAATATCAAATGATTAAAGGGATATGAACATGAAACAAAGAAATCAAAGTATTTTTTCGAATGATCTACACTTAAAAGACTTAAAACTACTTCAGAAAACTTAAGTGATTGATAAACACATAAAAATATTGATAAAAATAGCAGTATGCAGATTTAATAAACAATAATCAGCAATGTCCAATAGACAAAGGAAAAATGTGCTGAGATCAAGTTCATAATAACAATAACATTCACTAGCCTAAAAAATACATTTTGAAATATATTTAACCAAGAAAATAAAATAATTGCAAGATGAAAATTCAAGGAATTGAAGAAAGAAAGTGAAGAAGTCACAGGGTGATGAAAAGCCCATCTGTGGTCAAGGATGAGTAGAATAAATATTGTAAAAAGTAGCCATCCTACCAAAAGCAATCAACTGATTCATAGTAATAGGCATAAAAATTCCAATGAAGTTCTTCACAGAAATTGAAAATGTAGTCTCAAATTTAGTATAAATAGCCAAAATACTTCAGAATAACACTGTTGGTGGTATCACCATCTCAAATTTCAAGACCTGTAATAAATAAATAGTGTAGCAATGACATAAAAAACAAACATATTGATCAATGGAGTAGAACTGAGGACCCACAAAGTAGTCTACATTCCCACTGTCACCTAATATTTGAAGAGGCCAAAAGTATACATTAAGAGAAGACAAAATATTCAACAAATCCTCCTATTTAAAATAAAACTTCTGCTTCTGGGTTACCTCACTGAAGATGATCTTTTCTAGTTTCTACCATTTGCCTGAAAAATTGATGATTTCCTTGTTTATAATAGCTGAGTAGCATTCTGTTGTGTAAATCTACCACAATATCTGTGTCCATTCCTCAATTGACAGACATCTATATTTTTTCCAGCTTCTGGCTATTACAAATTTGCTACGAACATGGTTGAGCAAATGTCCTTGTTGTATAATTGGTATATGCCTAGGAGTGCTATAGCTGGATCTTGAGGTAGTGCTATTCCTCATTCTTAGAAAGCGCCAGGTTGATTTCCAAAGCAGCTGTATATGTTTACACTCACATGGCATATGCTCATTCATAAGTGAATATTAGACATATAATATAGAATAAACACACTAAAATCTATACTCCTAAAGAAGCAAAACAACAAGGAAGACCCTAAGGAAGATGTTTAATCCTCATTCAGAAGGACAAATGCAATAGACATTGGAAGCAGGTGAAGAGAAAGAACAGGACAGAAGCCTGCCACAGACAGCCTCTGAAAGTAGAGGCTAAAACTCATAGGCAAACTTTGGGCAGAGTGAAGGGAATCTTAGAAAAGAAGGAGGGGGATAAGAAAACCTGGAGGGGACAAGAGCTGCAAAAGTAGACCAACAGAGCCATACAAACTGATCCCTGTGGTCCTGAAGAGAACAATACCCCAACCAAGGACAATGTATGCAGAGGACCTAAAACCCCTTCTCAGATGTAGCCCATAGACTCAGTTTCCAAGTGAGTTCCTTAGTAAGGGGAACAGGGGCTGTCTCTGGCATGAACTTAGTGGCAGGCTCTCTGATCCCCTCCCTGAGGGGGCTGCAGCCTTGCCAGTGTATAGAAGAAGACAATGCAACCAGTCCTGATTAGACCTGATTGGCTAAGATCAAAGAGAAGAGGAGGAGGACCTTTCCTATCATTGTACTAGGGTAGCATAGGGAAAGAAGAAGGAGGGAGGATGGAATTGGGAGGAGAGAAGGGAGGGGCCACAGCCAGGATATAAATTGAATAAATAGAATAAATAATAATTCTAATAATAACTAAGAACTACAATAATAATAATATAAAAATAAAAATTCTGCTAGAGTTTTAAAATAATGGCTGGTTTTATAAAAACCTTGATTTACTGAAAGAAAAAATAATAATGGAAAAATTAAAAAGTTAACTAATATTGTAATGAAATAAACATTTATAAAAATTAAATCCTCAAACTGACAATATAACGAATTTAAAACTAAACCAAATGGCAACTTAGCAATATGCAAAATTATATTGTATATATTCTAAATACATTATTAAAGAATATATGACATATTGTGTTTTCTTAAACAAATAAATGAATATACATACCACATTATAACATTTTTAACATGTCATTCAATTTCTAACATGTCATTAAATAATGAGCTAAAAAGTACTGCACACTAGAGAAAGAGTAAGGTATAGACAAGAAAAGAGCTATGGAGAAAGAGAATCTCTTTTTATTATGAATATGAAGTTTTTCTTCATAAGGCAACTGACAGGAGAATATAGATTCTGAATAAATGAAGTGCAAATGTCATATATAAATAGAATTGATGGTTGATAAATTTGTCTAAAGAAAATAAGAAAGGAGAAAGAGTTCAGCCAAGTGGTATAGTGCTTGCTTTGCATCTCATGTAGAAGGCCGTTGTTTGAAGCTCCAGTGCTAATATATGTATATATATATGTATATATTTCACAAATATGTTTATGAAAATATAAATATTTTTATATATTTTATATAGTAAATATATTTCATATATAATAAGCATATTATAAGTATACTATAAACTTAACATACAAAGAAATACAATCTATTCTTACACATTTTCTAAGGCAACATTTCGTTTTCAGTAATTTATCATATGGGCTTGAGGGTTTGATTTGAGGGTTTGATTTAAGTCTATGAACATTTATTGTACTGCTCCACAATTTTAGTCAACTGTTTTCAAGAAGTTTTGCTTTTATTTTTTTTTATTTCAGTAATGAATTTAATATCAATAAAAATAAAACGTAATAAATATTTATTATAATATTATAAATGAAATAAAATAAATGAACAAACAGAGAATACATTAAATTGTTTCATGTTCAAACTGATAGTAAGTAAATGGAGGGGGAAAATCACCATGATTTTATAACATTAAATTTATACCTATAATAAATCATAGGAGCTGTAATATTGTTTCTATCCAGCCAACCACTTGTCCTCTATTTTGCTCTCTTTCATTCATCTCACTGATAACATAGCACTGAACTTTTATGTAAATAAAATTGTTGGATATTCTTAGGTAATTGCATAGGTCACAATTTCTGGACTGTTTTGGCTGTCGTTCTGTGGTTGGTGTGGCTTGCCTGGACATATTTCTGTGTCTGCTCTGCCCTGATCTAGGTTGCTTGTGCTTTCTATTGGTTTGCTTTTGTTTAGTTTTGGGGTGCTTGTGGTTTTTATGTGCTAGATGGCCACTGCAGCATCATGCTTTACTTTGGCCTCAAGTTTATGAATTTTGATTTCAGAATTGCAAGTGTACCATTCTAAAATTAAATAAACAAAATAAAAATAACTATGTATTATGTCATATAATACCTTTTATTGTGTTTTCCCTCTGAATGGAATTTTTCTTTGTGTATCTTGGATTTACTTCACTGGTATCGGGAACATTTACTATGCATTACTATGAGGAATGTGGTCTCTTTCTGCTAACTCTGAATTTTACTTTGTAACATTCTACCTGAAGTTTGAATCTAAAATTTTGGCAAATATTTTTATAACACACAGTTAAGATTGTGTCATATTATATATAATTCATCAAGCACTAAATTATCTCTGATTTTTTTTTGTAAAATTGAAGATATTAACTGAACCAGATAACTAAAGAAGAAAAAGAAGGAAGAAGAATATCCCCTCTGTGGCCTGTCAAGGCTGCTCCTCCCTCGGGGGTTGGGGGGGGGGGTTCAAAAAGCCAGCCACTGAGTTAATGACAGAGACAGTCCCTGTTCCCCTCACTAGAGAACCCACTTGGATACTGAGCTGTCATAAAATTTCTTAAACACCTTAAATAGAAAAATATTTTTCATGAACCCTCCTCAAAGATTGCAATATATGCATGGGATTTTCAATTATTAAATCATTATTAAAATTTTACTAAATTAAAATGTTAATGAAGTCAATTGGGTCTGATAACCATAGAGTCATATTTAGTGTGTTGCATGGCCTTCTATGCTGTTGTGTTGTGAACAATTAAGCTCCTGTGACTTCCCTGTATGTTCCTCATGATCACTAAACTCTACTTACATGGCATGCACTTTGAATATGTTCATTACCTATTCATTTTTAGAACATATTTAATAAACAAAATGATTGGATTTGTTATAAAAAAAGAATATTACCAAGTTAAAAAATGATTATAAAGCAATGAGGATGAAGCTTTCCTATGGAAACAACATTATACATAAAGTGAATGGCGTCCTATCAATAACTGGTCATTTGCATGAACATTTAAGCAGGAATCATGTATAAGGCTTTATGGACACTTTTTGGCCAATGTTCTCTTAATGAATATATGACACAAAGCTTATAGCAGAGAAATAAGGTAAATTTGATATATTAGCATAAGAATTTTCTTCCTCCTTGATGTTCATACTTCATACATAGAATGCAAACTTGATGGCCAGAACTCAAAAAAATCTGTGTAGTGGGAAGCTGAAGAAAAAGCTAAGAAAATATCAAAAACCTCAGCCCTGCCTCCTAAGCCATTGATATAACATTATTCTTTTAATTTTATTTAAAGAAAAGTAAGACCATGATTATTTAAGCTGGAGATGAACAAGTTTTTTGATTCTTACAGCTGAATGCAATCATCCACTTCTCCAGCAGCTACTGCTCTCCATGAAGTTTCCACCTACCTGCTGGAAAACCATTTCTATCACAATAATTCTCTCAGCTGGGAAGAAAAACAATCCAGGTGCCAAGAACCCATTTACTTATCCTATGATATGCTACCTCCTACAAATATTTAAAGTTCAGTCATTGCCATCTTTTCATGGATATTCCTAGGGCATTATGTGAAAAATATTCCTGAATTGTGTTCTTCTAGTTTCACCCACTCTAGGAATCTGGCAACATTGTCAGTATGTTCAATTCTAAAATAAGGTGTGTGTACATCAGGCACAAATTTTGTAGGCTGCATATATTACTCAGTGGTAGATCTTTTCCAGAGCAACACACACACAAACACACACACACACACACACACACACACACACAGGGAGAGACACTTTGTAATAGCAGGATTACATGGTGATCATTCAATTTTTTTAATTTTAATTTTACTATTTTGTTTTTAAATTTATTAATTTTATATGCAGATTGTAGCCCCTTCCCTCAACTCCTCCCCCTCCCACCCTACTTCCCTTTTCCCACCTATCTCCTTTTTCTAGTCCACTGAAAGAGGAAGTTCTCCTCCCCTGCCATCTGCCCCTAGCTTATCAAGTCTCAACAGGACTGCATGGGTCCTCGTCCTAGATGACTCCATCTATAACTCTATCCCTTTAGCATTAAAAATAAAAAATAAATAAATGTGATTTTTTTTATATCCAGAAAAAGACACAAGTGTAAGACATTCTGAAATGATATATGATAGTTTGAAAACTGCATCTTACAGAGCAAATCTAATTCTAAATCTAATTTACGTTTTTGTAAGTATAGGCTTTTAAAGGACAGTCATTGTGTTGTGTGTGTGTGTGTGTGCGTGGTGGTTTTATATCATGTTGTAGTTTGTGCACTAATAATGCAAAAGTAAATACTGAGAATAAAAATTATATGGCCCTAAAACAAAAAATATTTGCTATTACTATATACATTTTTTACAATATTAGCATTTTTAAATGTTTATGATGAGACTATTATAAACATATATACAGGTTTGCTTCAAAATAGGCAAATTTTCAAGATTAAGAAAAATTAGTAATTAAAATAATCCAAAGAAGATCTTCAGAAACCTCAACAGCTGCCTGCATAGGAGGATGGTGGAGAAAAGGAAAAAAGGCATTCCATTTAGGCGGGCATAGAGGTCAGACACAAGTGAGGCAAGAACCCCCTTGGTGGAGAGGAGGACTTTAGAGAAAGAGTGGTGAGAAAGCCTCAGATGTTGGGGAAGCACAGTGTATCATTTTTGGAAAAAAAGAAAAGAAAAAAAAGAGAAATTCAGAAAATCAAGCAGACATATGAAGTTATATGGCTTTGGTTTTATACGTTCCTGCCCTAAGAGGAATGGATCATGGAAAAGATCTCTCACCTAAGTTATTAGACCAAAGCAACTAGAACGTTAGATGTCTAAATAACTATTTTGAAAGGATATATATATATATATACATATATATGTATGTATATATATATATATTAAGAACCTTGGATACACTAAATATATAAAATTAAAATATAAAGCAATAGGCCTAAGTTTTAAAAGATTAACATTTGAAATAAGGAGTGTATATGATATGATACTGAATGCAGTATGCACATTATTAGTCAGCTGTACTTTTTTTGTAACAAAACTCATAAAATAATCAACCTAATAAGAGGAAATGGTTGGTTTTCCTTAGTGTTCAAGCTTTCAGCTAAAATTTGGTGGTGCTAGTGTTTGTGGGTCTTATAAACACTATATATATATATATATATATATATATAGAGAGAGAGAGAGAGAGAGAGAGAGAGAGATTATATATATACAAGTTGTTAAACTTAACACAGAGAGGAAAAAAATAGCTCAGTGATATAATCCACTTTGAGTACAACCAAGTGTGGACTATATCCAACTCCCTTTATTATTTCCATTCTCCAATAGTGTCAATATTGATTATTTTACCATTAATATATTGATTTTTATAAGGTATTTCAGATCAATATTCTGAGTTAGTAAGCTTTCTGTTATTATAACAAATACCTGTGCTAATCACCTTACTATTAGACAATATTTATTTTGGTTCAAAGTCTTAGGGGAATTAGTCTGTGCTTCGTTGTCCCAAGTACTTTTGGGCCTGTGATGAGGCAACACATCATTGTGGGATTGTGCAGAACAGCAATGTGTTCAGTCCATGGACATGACATAAAAAGAAATAATAAAAATGACCTGAATCCCACTCTCCCTTATAAAAACCATGTACTACAGACATGAGGCTTTGTCTATTAGAATGTCTACACACCTAGCTTTCAACACATGACACTTGAGGGTCATTAAAAATCTAGTCCTTGAAAGTTTACTGATTGAAAACCACATGGTAGAGTGAGGGGAATCATAAGAAAAACGGGGGATATAGAAAGATCTGGACAGAACAGGAGAGCCACAAGGAAAGCAAGTAAACCAAAATATCTGAGCACAGGGGTCTTTTCTGAGACTGAGACTCCAGCCAAGGACCATGCATGGAGATTACCTAGAATCCCTGCACAGATATAGCCCATGTCAACTCAGTGCCCAAGTGGAATCCCTAGTAAAGGGAACAAGGACTGTCTCTAACATGAACTCAGTGGCTGGCTCTTTGACCACACCCCTGACGGGGGATCAGACTTATCAGGCCACAGAGGAAGACAATGCAGCCAATGGTGATGAAACCTGATAGGCTAGGGTCAGAGGGAAGGGGAGGAGTACCTCCTGTATCAGTGGACTGGGAAAAGGGCATGGGAGGAGAAGAAGAAGTAAGGATGGAATTGGGAGGGGATGAGGAAGGGGGTTACAGCTGGAATGCAAAGTGAATAAACTGTAATTAATTAAATAAATAAATTTAAAAATAAAGAAAACCACATCTACTTCCTATTTTTGTGTGATTTCAACTAAAATAGAAGTTTATCCACTTTCCTAAACTTTGTTCCCTCTAGACACTCCCAGGTACCCTCCCTTAAACCTCTCCCATGTCCAGATTTTTTGTTTTTGTTGCTCTCCTTGTAGAGCTCCTATCCTCTCCAGATCTTACTATCTCCCCCATCTTTCCTAAGATTCTGTGCACTTTGCCCAAAGTTTGGTTATGAGTCTCAGCATCTGCTTTGATATACTGCTGGTTAGAGTCTTTCAGAGGCCCTCTGTGGTAGGCTCCTGTCCTGTTCCCTGTTTTCTCCTTCTTCCACTGTCCATCCCATTTGTTTTTCTGAATGAGGATTGATCATCTTACCCAGCATCCTCCTTCTTCTTTAGCTTCTTTAGGTGTGCAGATTTTTGTAGGTTTATTCTATATTATATGACTAGTGTCCACTCATAAGATCTTGTCATGCTGTATGATTCGTGATTGTCACAGATGAGTAGGACTATTTAATTGATTTCTTTCTTTGGTAGCTTATACACTATTTTCTGAAACCATGGAAGTAAAATCACAAAAGAAAAACTTCTAGGTCAGATCCAGGTTTAATCTTCTGAGTTCTATATCTTAAAATTTCAGCTCTTTCATTAGCCACCCTCATATGCTTCTCAGATGTTCTATGGGCAGAAAATCCCTATCAATGGCCTATTTCTAATTTTACTTTGAATTTTTTCCTTACAACTTCAGGCATTGTTCATTTTTTATTATTAATTACAGTTTATTCATTTTGTATCTCCCCTGTAGCTCCCTCCCTTTTTCCCTCCCAATCCCATCCTCTCTCTTCTCTACCCATGCCCCTCCCTCAGTCCACTGATAAGGGAGATCTTTCTTTCCTTCCTTCTGATCCTAGTCTATCAGGTCTCATCAGGAGTGGCTGCATTGTCTTCCTTTGTGGCCTGGTAAGGCTGTTTCCCACTCAGGGGCAGGTGATCAAAGAGCAAGCCAATCAGTTCCTGTCAGAGACAGTCCCTGTCCCTGTGTCCAAGTGGGTTCCATAGTAACAGGCATTGTTCTTAAAAGGCATCGTCTCTGCATGCATATGGCTTGATCTTCCAAGATTTCTTTGGAAATTGGTCAGAATATTCAGAACCCCATAGTGGTGAGCCTATTTTTCTTACTTCGTTCATAATATTTATTTATGTATGTATGTATATGAGTGATCTATTTTCATGTATGCCTGCATGCTAGAAGAAGGGAGCCAATCTCATTATAGATGGTTTTGAGCCACCATGTGGTCTCTAGGAATTGAACTCAGGACCTCTGGAAGAGCAGTCAGTGCTCTTAATTGCTGAGCCATCTCTCCAGCCCTGTGCCTATTTTTCAAAGCCAGAAACAACTGAACAGTGCAAAATTTTTCCATTGGCATGAGTCTATGCAGAAGCCATGACACATCAGTAGCTCGCCTTCCTGTATTCGACATACTTGTATGACAAGGATGGCAAGGATTCCGCTTTTCAAAGTTTGCCAATGATACCTGAAGTCCTGTTGATTCCTTTATGAACCAAGGGTATCTGTATTATGGTTTTTGTAAGAAGAGCACATATTTCTTAATGAGATTACCACACCTGCCTAGTTCTGCTTTCAACACATTGAATAAACAGTTGCTTGACATTTGGCCAGGGTAAGATTTCTCACCATTGTCTTTCATTAGAGTCTAATATAGAGTATTGAGTGTTGTGGCTGTTCACTTTTCTGTAGTACCTGCATATCAGGTTTATTTTATTCCTGAACTCTTCTTAAAGCCACGACTTCAGGCTTGCAGAAATAGTGAGTAGAAGGGACTATCAGATACTTCTTCTACTTTTTATCTGACTTAGGACTTGTTGACTTAGTGTAATCCACTTAAATTTGGTGACAAAATGCTACCATGATTATACAAGTTAATGACTGCAGGGGTCAGAAGACACTAATTTATGATGGCTCGTGTCACTTTTAGTTAATTGTCCTCAGTTAATCATTCAATTTCAAGTAAAGAGCTGAAGCATCCTGAAGCATACTAAGATGTCTTTATCAAAAGGAGAGTACTTGTCTTTAGATAACAGAAAAGCCTTGCTTCAAAATCATAAAGGAGTGCATGGTTACTTCTTCATGTAAGCTGGTCATAGATGACAAGAAGCATCCCTATTTGCTATTGTTACTTTGGTCCTGATAACCAGTCAAATGATGTTTTGTGATGAATAAAATAAAGATATGAAAGAAGGACATGACTATTTTTAGGCTTGGTGGAGGAAACGCTTTATTGTAGATGTGAGGGAGCGTATCACCAGAGGCATCTGGAAGGGCCCAGAGTAAACATGACCACAGGTGACTGAGCAGGACCCTGTGAAGAAAGTGGGGAGGACAGATGAAGAGATAGGAGCAGGTGTAGCTACCAAGAGAGTATGAGGCCAAAAGGGCTTGCATAACCAAAATGGCTGGCTGGATTATATAGGAAAGAGCTTCTGGGGGAAGGACATCCAGTCCCTGGGCTGGTGATTTATTTCACTATATGATACAGGGTATGCCGGTCAGGAAGACTGTAACAGGAAGGGACTGGAGGATGATGCTTATCCAGGTAAATCAGGATCATCAGTGGTATGTTATTAGGCATCTCAGCCTTCTGTCCCTGATTTGACACCTAGCATCTAATACATCCTTCAAAACCTAGTCCCGGTAGACAAAGTGCCATTTTATTGAAAGTTGGAGAAGTCAGTTGTCACAATTTATCTTTAACATCAAAAGGGATATTTGTCATTTCTCACACCTCAAAACAACCCCAAATATCACTGAGAAAGAAATTTTTATTTTATTTTTTTAGTTGAAACTATTATTATCCATCCTGTGGCATGGAAATATCACAGAAATTAAATATGAGTACCCATTGTTTACTATTCGATCCAATTCAAAGAATATAATTGATATAATACATTAACATTATAATTTACCCATGGGAAAAGTGATTAAGTTCCATGTTAACTAAATAATGACCAAGGACCAGAGAGTCAAAATACCTATAAAGCAGCACACACAAAATGAATTGCTAGCCTTTTCAACTAAGAGAAACTGATTATAATGATTTCTTACTTGTATTTAAAATCATTTAAATATTCATTTATTTAAATATGTAGTATGGCATGTGCACATATCATCCTGGTAAAGTAAGAAGATAATTTAGGTGAGCCAGTAGTTGACTGCTGCAAAATAATGTTTTCAGGCCATCGCAGGGCCTCTGTACACATGAGCTAACATGGATGAGACTGCTTGTATAAACCTAGAAAAGATCAAGTTAGCCAAAGGTCCAACACAGGGGCTAACATTGTCTCATAACTAGCTAAGGACAATTGACAATTGTCCTTAATATTGACAATTAGTGATGAGTGCAAGAGACAGAGTCAGTTTCTTCAGGCATGCAGTCCCACATTCCCGTTAATGACCCTGTACCCAGGCACATTCGGGCAGTGCTAAGTAGGCCTAGTGAACTTTTTAAAAAAGGAAAATACATGAAGTTGAAAGGGAAAAGTGGTAGGGGTATAAAGGAAGATTTAGAGGGAAGGAATTGAGTGTGGGTTTGACCAAAATATTTGCACGCTAATTTCTTAAACAAAATATCTACATTAATCCCCATCATCACACTATCTATAAATCTACACTGGGTAACTAATGTGATATTTTCATTTGTTAACATTAATTCAAAGCCTGATCCCAATAGTTCTACAAATATCTGGTTGCCAAAGATGTCCTAGTATATATCAACACTGAAAACCAGATCTAATTCAATTGCAAAGCACTTGCCTAGTGCACACTTGCCTCAGCAACACAAAATAACACGGAAAGAAAAAGAAAAAAAGGTTTTGGTTTATTTTAATATGTTTCTAGTAATTGGTATGGCCAAATAACATATTACCAATCCACTATTTTTATAATATGAAGGAGAAATAGAAAGGATATCAGCTCAACAGAGAAAGAATAAATCATACAGAGTAGTTCCATGTCATAATAGCCAGCCCCAAAATAGGGGGTTAGAATGATGGTTTTCTAGACCTAAGTACCTTCCCTGTGGCTTCACTCCTTACAAGGGTAAATTTCTCATATTCAAGTTACTATGTGAGGATTCTACATCCTATCTTTGGGTCTTTGGAAAAACAAACCACAACCAAGATATGGGAGATTCATATCTATTTATATTTCAGGAAAATTGTGATCAAGTAACTGAGGATATATCACAAGCAAAGTCAGATCATAACAACTGTTGTATTCTCCATTGTGGTAATATACACACTGCTACCCCATGATCCAATTACTCTCTGTCCATTTAGTTTTCCAAGCTCAGTGGCTGCAATTCTGTGTGGTCCAGCTTCAAGAGAGGAGCTCTGATACAAAACTTCAAGAAGCTAGAGAATTCCTCATAAATTTATGTCCAGTGTGATAATAATATGTATATTAAAAATTCTAACATTTTAATTTTCTAAGATTTTTGGATATGTCTGTATGCATTAAAGCAACATATGTCTGATATTTTTAATTCCTTCACTGTGGGCCTTGATTTGATCCATATTTAGGCCAATACACAAAATGGCTAGATCCTGATTTAACTTCCCATGCTGAAAAATAACAAACTTGCCCTTACCTTTTGAACTTAAATCAATAGATTTGACAAGATCTTGCTAAGTACTTTCTTCATCAGTCAAACATTGTCCCAGTTGGTTTATGTCAACTTGACACAAGGTATAGTCTTGTAGTCAGAGAGAAGGGAGACTCAGTTGAGAAAATGCATCTATAAGGTCAAGCTGTACGCAAGCCTACATTTTCTTAATTAGAGAGTGATGAGGGAAGACTCAGCTTATTGTGGGTGGGGTCACTCCTGAGCTGATGGTTCTGGCATCTATGCTTTTCCATCACTTCCCCCTGGTAGGACTGTCTTGCCAGGCCGCTAAGGAAGAGGATGCCCTCAGCCTGGATGCCACTTGGTGTGCTGAAGTGCATTTGTAATGGCAGGAGCTCAGCTTTCCTGATGGGTAGGGCAGGGGTATAGGAGGAAGACAGAGTGAGAGACTGGGCAGAGAGGAGGGAGGGAGCTACAATTGACATGTAAACTGAATACATATATTATTTGTAATAAAAGAAAGAAGGAAAGAGAGAGAAACGAAGAGAGGAAGGAAGGAAGAAAGGAAGGAAGCTGAGCAAGCCATTAAAAGCAGCACTCTACCATGGTCTCTGCATCAGCTCCTGCCTCTCTTTTCTTGCCATGCTTGAGTTTCTTTGATGATGGAGTATGATATAAAAATGTAATCTGATAATCTAGGGCCAGCTAGAAGGAAAGGACACCCTCCCCTATCAGTGGACTAGGGAAAGGGCATAGGGGGAGAAGGGGGAGGGAGGGTGGGACTGGTAGGAGACAAGGGAGGGAACTGCAGCAGGGATACAAGGTGAATAAATTGTAATAAATATATAAATAAAGTTAAACTAAAAAAAGAAAATGAATCTGAAAGAACCCTCTTCCCTAAGTATATTTTATTGTTGTTCATGGTGTTTTATAATAGTAATAGTAATTCTAACTAAAATAAACATAATCTCTAGATATCTTTAAATAACAAAATTCATGTCTGTTTTATTTTCTGTTTAGTTAAATATTTTGTTCTTTTTTTTTGTCTAATACACCAAGTGATGGCTCATATTTTATACCTCATAGAAGTCTTCTTGGGCTTAATTGATTTATAACATTTTTAAAAAATCAAGACAGCACAATGGCTTTGAAATGGTCTTTGAAGCCAATTTTTACTACAGGAATCCAATCCTCAGAACTTACAAATTCAAAAGAGGGGGTGAATTCTATACATGCATCAGGGGATGTGTCATGTGAGAGGCCATTACAGTTATATAAGGTAGTATGGTGTTACTCTCCTCAGATGCAGGTGATAGGAGCAGTTATGTGGTGGACTACTGTCTGGTATTTGATGTTGTAGACATCTACTTCCACTGGACTGAAAAGGTCATTTCCAAAGAGAGTACAGAAATCTTCTCAGTTGGCTGAATCATTAGAATTCAGTAGCTCAGCATTCCTAATTTCATCAGGATCTTCACATAGGTCTATGTTTTACTTTAGGCTAGCTCATTTCTTTCCCACTAAGTGTTTTCATTTTAATAATAGATACTCTGTAAGTCTGGGAACTAAAATTGCATTATAATTCAGACATTTTCAGAAAAAAAAAAGACTTTGGACTTCATTTTGATCAATTGCTTGTGCTACAGGATATATGGGGCTTCTTCAGGTCATACTTAAATGCCTTTAGGTCATTTATATAGCACTTAAGATAGTAATTTAAATCAATAAACTCATTCTTTTCTTTCATCACTTTGTCCAGCAACATTAAGAAGAGTCAGTCAACATCATTGTGTTTGTTTGTTTTCCAAAAAGACTTGAAAGGATGCACAATGTTACACAGTTCCCTGCTTCCTGTAAATGAAGAATCAACATATCCAATGGAAATTTTTACAGAAATCAATTGCCACATTGTTCTATGGACTGCAGTGTTTTCTTTACCATGTGAAATAGAACTATTAGAATAGTTAAACTTAATCAAAATAGAGAGCTAATTCTAGAAACCCCAGAACCAAATCAAACAACTCTTCTAAATGTCTATTTCTCTCAAATTATCCTTAGTACAAGAATGTCAATAAATTTTGTGTTTCAGAAGAAAACAAAAATAAAACGCTTACTACAAATATATATGCACATGCAAATACATATATGTGTGTGTGCATGCGTGTATGTGTATGAATATTTGTAATAAATTTTGCTCTAAATTTAAACTGACCCCGTGTTTGAATGCACAGCACTGAATCAAGGATCACCATGGAGAAAACGTGCATACTTCCAGAATCTCTTCTTTTACTCAGTTTACTCTTTCGACTGGCTGGCTGAGTCCCTTCCAGTTTAGAAAATAAATTGTACTTTAGTCAGATTTCCAATACAAATATTAAATTTGTATAGACATCCCCACAGAATAACTTTCAGACACATATTTCTGCATCAAATGACCTAGGCAAGTTAGTATATGTTTATATATTCTATATACTCATATATGTATATACATATATATATATATATAAAACCAAAAGCAAGTGTATTTTTGTTTGTAAACATACACACACATATTTAAGGATTCAAAGAGAATATTATTTCTGTATCTATGTGACTACAACTCACATAAAAGGAACAAAAAATAAAACTGAAGAAACTACTCATGGTTTCATACCCATTATTACGTACTGTGATTTAATTTGTGTCATAGGGCTTTCTTGAATTAAATCATCATGAAGCCATGAAGATCCTGCTGGCACTCTGTTTCTAAGCATTCTGTATTCAAAGATAAGTCATGTATTGACATTCCATTTTTTCATAGCTACACATCTACTGTATTATCATCACCGCTATGGTACTACAGCAGTTATTACTAGCAGACAGTGAATATTTTTCTTTGTGGTATGTGAAAGCACTATCCCCATCCTTTGAAGTTAATAATGGTAATAGTAATCTGAAATGTTCTGTGCAGATAAATATTTCAAATATAGGTCATGATGCTTTGACCTTTTCTCTTTTTACTGTGAGTCAGGCAGAATCATGGTTGACCATTATAGGTGCCTGATTTTTTTTTCAAATAAGTATAAGACTCCAGGATATCTAATTGTATTATAAAGTTTTAAAAAAAAGAAGGAAACATTTGCTTTGTGCATCAATAATTCTTAGAACTTTTGGGAAATATAACATAGACTGTTCTAGTTATTAAATATTCAGAAATTCAACCCTGTCTTAATAATAGAAAAAGAAGATATGCTTTATGTGATTTACCTTCAAACATAAAATATTACAACACTTAATAAAAATTAATTACTGCACAACACTTATACCAAGGAAATCTGTGTGAAAATGAATGTCAGAATAGGTTAGTTTGACATAACAATAGAGGAGACTGTGACACTTCCATTCTGTGTCTGGGTATGCAGTGGGCACAGCTTCAGTTCTGTCTAAATCCCTGAATTGTTTTACTTTTTTAGAACAGATAATGTGTCTCCATCGTTACAGTCCAGAATCACTACAAATGCCTGGGCTCTTCTTCAAACCACCTTTTAAATTTCATTTGAAAATACATACTCTATTTCCTTACTTAATAGTGAGAACAAAATAATGCAGCTTGTCTCTTTGGTGATTTTTGAAGTTTACATTTAAGTAGCAACTATGTAAATATACATGAATCTTTGTATATTTACTTATATAAACTTATAAAAATAAGTTTCTTTGTTTTGCATTTTTTGATTGATTGTAATTTATTTGTATCCCAGCTGTAGCCCTATCCCTCCTCTCTTCCTGATGCCATCTTCCCTCCAGCTTCCATCCTGTTTTCCTCCTCTAGTCCATCAAAAGGAGGAGCCCTTCTCCCCATCTTCTGACCCTAGCCTATCAAGACTTATAAGAGCTTCCTGTATCCTCTTCCTCTGTGGCCAGGTAAGGCAGTCTCACCAGGGAAAAGTGATCAAATACAAGGCAACCAAGTTCATGTCAGAGACAGCACCTAATCCCCTTACTAGGGTATCCACATGGAGACTTAAGCTGCCTATTAGCCACATCTAAGCAGGGGGTCCAGGTCCTCTCCATGGATGGTTCTAAATATGTTTTTAAAAAGTTACAATTAAAGAATTTCCATCTCATTTCACCTAATAAAAAGATAAAAGAAATATATACATTAATATGCAGCATTTTATCATTTTTAAACAGGAGTTTGAAAGTAAACATCTTACTTCTTTGTGTCCTTTTGACTTACTAATTTTCTATCTCCATTATTTGATTTATTTTATATACTTTGACAATAAGCTTTTTAATTTAATAAAATGGTGACTTTTGATCAGACCTGAATTTTTCAATTACAGGGATGACATTTGATTTTTTATTTTTGTATTCTTACTTCTAATAGCACAATCTAGATAATATAAATTTTCTAACCTTTTTCTTATTATGGTTCTTATGTTTTTGTGGAGATTTTATTTTCTTCTCTGGACATCATCTAGATGGAATAAATAATTAAAATATTAGTATTGTATAAGACTTAGTTCTCAATCTATGGTATTATACTAACTTTAAAATATTATTTCTAATAACACTTATATTAACTCTATTAAAGAGTTTGGTGAGACTGTATCAACTCACCAAAACTTTCAGAGTTAAAAAGCTTTGTTAAGAGTGGGTATAGAAAGATGTAGTAACACATTCATATGCATCTAGGCAAACTATATTTATCTTAGATCTTTACAATTATTTTCTGAAGAAAATTACTGAAGATAAGAGTTATCAATCTACAACTCTGAGACTTCAAAGTAATTCATGAGTAATTTGCACAGCCTTTTGGTATTAGAAAATAGAGGTGGGATTATGATACCAGAAAAGTGGTTACTTAGCTACAGAATAATGAATGAGATGAAGCTTTAATTGATTATGAACTAAAAGAAACACTGTAGAAAACAATGGTAAAGATGTTATTGTAGGCATCATTGTGACAGAAATGGTAGCCACATCAGAAACTGACATGTGAGAGTGGAGTGAAAAACGAGATGAGTGATGAGGTTGTATAACACTAGTTCTGTTCAACTAGATATCTCGAACAGATACTACATAGTATCTTAAATATTATGATATCTCTTTCTCAAAGTATGAATAATAATCAAATATATGGTAGATATGCACATCAAAAATGATACAAAAGTTTGTTCTAAAAGCTGATACATTTCAAGATGCAATGTCTCTCTTGTGTTGAAGATACAAAGTTCACTTTTTGTGAATTATCAAACAGAAAATGATGAAATTTTGAATTCTAAGGCAAAACAGAAAAGTAAGATAAATTAAGAAGTATCTAAGTTAAGGAAAATGAAACTAGAAAGTGCTGATACATACTTGTAATGCCAGCAATTAGGAGGTGGAGTTAAGAGTTCAAGGTCAGCCTCAGATACAGAGAGTTGAAGGTAGTCTGATTTAGAAGATACCGTGCTTTAAACTAAAAAATATAAACAGAATGTTCACAATCTTGTTACAAGTGTTACAATATTTGCAGCCCTTGTATAGCTCTGTGTAGGTACAGATATATCTCATTTTATCCATGAGAAACCAAAAAATATTTTATATTAAAAATTATATATGTAAAAATATATCAATGTTCACAACATTTTGTTTTCACTTGTTCTTTATAAAATCAAAGATATTTTGTATATTCTATAGGAAGATGTTTGAAGTAGTTTATATGTAGTACCAACCAACAAAGTTCCCAAGAAGTAAGCAACAGAAAACAATTAATTTTATCTTCCTTTGGATTTTTATTGAGGGTATTTGAAATGATTTGTTCCTAGTTCATAGGAAGTGAAACAGTGTGGAAGGGAGGGAATATTTTCTCTTTCAAGGTTTCTGAAAATGCTTTTAAGTCTTTCCAATAAAGTAGAGTAATAAGAACCCTTCTGACCAAACAAAAGTGTGGAAAGATGTTATAAAATAAACGGAGAAATGGCAAATAAACTAAGGCAGTTGAACAAAACAGCAGAACAGAAATTGAAAGTTCTCAGGTCTTTAATCCTAAATTACAAATAGCTCACAGATCTTTTTCATATATTCTTTCTAAATCAAGTTTTAATATGTTCATGAATGAAAAAATATTTCTTCACATTTAATAGCAATTAAATCACATTTCTGAAAAGACTGAGGAGCAGTGGCCCTCTGTTTTGTGAATGCAATGAATATCCTACCTCTACCATGCTTTCATGGAGACATTTTGAGAATTTAATGTTTATAGCCTGTCACTACAGGAGCATTGTTATTTTGAAATGGGGAAAATTTTAACATTGATATTTCTCTTGTACATCTGGATTATTAAATTGTGTTGGATTTTTCCTCAGGAAGAAAGGCCAAAGCAAAAGAAGTATCTGCTGTGTTTCGCTGGACTAATATTTGGAACTTTATAATTAACTGCATCCAGTTAGTATATAAATCACAGAAAACAGCTCTACTCCAAGTCTCTCCTTTGAGAGAAACTATGCCTCAATTGGTGAGGGTCATTAAGAATGTAATGGCCTTTTAAGCCTGAAATCTAGAGGAGTGAATCAGAGTGTCCTAATGTACTGGTTAATGATGCCTTCGTACTACCAATTACTAGCAAACCCATTGCATTAAAATGAACAGTCTTAGATTAAATGTTAGTGTGGATATAACAGTTTGTCTATATCTATGCATAAGGAAAGAAATAGAATTCTATTCTTTAGAAATGAGAACTTGATAAAATAAATGAATAATTAAATAACTGGCTTAGGCATACCATGGAACTCTTGGTGAATGTTCCAAAATATTTATATTACTTAAGGATTTTGAATGTTTATTTTACAATATCACATATAGTATACCTAAGTAATTTCAAATGTATAATCATCTAATATTATAATATTGCATCCCAGAAATTTCATAGCCTAATTTAAGCATGAGAAATGCATCAAAATTACCAGTTGACACATTCTATAAAACATTTGACCAGCACCCTGTAAACTACCCCAGAAATGGAGAGAAAAAAAAAAGAGGATAAGAAATTGTCATAGAGAAGAAGGTCTAAAGATACTTGTCAGATAAACATAATGTGGGAAGTCAGATGTAAGACTAGATCAGATAAAAGACATTCTGGGTAAAACTAAAGCATTCCAAATAAATTTCAGAGTTTATCCAAACAATGTATTGACCTTGATTCTTTCATGCTGACCAATAAACTTATTGTCTTAGTATAGGATTGTTTGGGTTTTTTTTTTTCCTTCAACAGGAAACCAAAACTATCTCCCATTCATAATGAGGCAGAGATCACCTCTGAATTCAGTGGAATACATTAGGACAATACAGGCCTAGCTAAATCTACAATAATGGTAATGAGGCTGTTAACACTCTCTAGCATAAGATAGAGGAAGGATTATACCCACTATTTCTTCCCATGTTTAAGATACATATGATCTACAAGTGAAGAATGCTAGACTATAAAGGAAATGGAAACCTACTAAAGGTGATTCAATGATCAAATTCTGTGAGGCCATCACCATGATACATTGTAATTATGAATCTATTCTTGAGCTATCTATGTTGCTACAAGCAGACCAAACAAATTCATTTGTTAAAAAGTTTGGACTTTAGTGATGTTTTCCCCCCTTGGAAACTCTTATGTTAATGTAGATTGTCAGTTCAATCTGGTATCAAATAAGTGACATTCCTTTGGTTGGATCTGTGACAACATTTCCAGAAAACATTAACAATATGAGAATGTCGTCCTTCATCCGTAGAAAGTCTTGGATGCAGCTGTCGGCTTCTGGATGAAGAAGAGTGTATATGGACTGGGCCTAGGCCCTATATACCTATGTAGCTGGTGGGCAGTTTGATCTTCATGTGACTTCCCTAGTAAGTTAAGCGTTGTTGTCTATGACATGGACTCAGTTGCCTGCCTTTGATCACTTCGCCCTAGCTGGGCTGCCTTACCTGGCTGTAATGGATGAGGAGGAGCTCAGTTCTGATGCAATTTGATGTGCTGCACTGGGTTGGTGGAAGGTTCTGTTTCTGTGTGTAAGGGGAGGGTGGCTAGGGTGAAGAGGGTGGGAGAGAGAGACATGGAGGAGAGGAGAGAAGATGGAAAGAAAGAAAGAAAGAAAGAAAGAAAGAAAGAAAGAAAGAAAGAAAGAAAGAAAGAAGGAAGGAAGGAAGGAAGGAAGGAAGGAAGGAAAGAAAGAAAGAAAGAAAGAAAGAAAGAAAGAAAGAACCTGGAATTAGGTTCTATTTCTCTCAGGAACCAGGAACGGCTAGAGCACTTAACAGAGAGGCCCATGGGTGAGGCCAGGGTGTGGAAAAAATTTTCCATGGAGTGTCACAGTTACTTAGCTCTTCTAAAATGAGATTGCCTGTATCAGGCAGTGGAAAGTCAAGAGTTCCAGAAGCCAGTGGGGATACCGAAGATTTATAGCCTTTTGGCTAAGCTGCTGTGTTAACAGCTAGGATGAAGGTGAAGCCCATGCCTGATCAGCTTATAGCCAAAACACAGACCTGGCAAGGTCCAAGCCCAGCAGGTCAATAGGTGGGTCCAATGAGAAGCAACCTCAGCAGGACACAGGTCAATGGCTGCCAAAGCAGTTCCACAGGAGGGTGAGCAGCAGAAGCTCACTGTGGTGAGCAGTCCAGCCCCAGGCAATCCAGAAGCTCAAAGCAGTCAGGCAGGCTCTAGCCAGCCTAGCTGGCAGCCAAGTCCCAGGAGTTCAGTAGTGATTCTCCAGGGAGGAAGGAGTTCCTCCCCACCCCCAGAATAAATGGCAAGTCTCAGGAGGCCAGGGTGGATAGCTGATAGCATCAAACAGCATGCAGCACCATGCAAGCGAATTTCATGTGAAATCAGGGAATTATAAACCTTAAAGAGTGGGAGCAGTTTCAAGAGTGAATGTGTTTGATTCGCATGGGCTAGAAGTGCTGGGTACACTTAATTTACAGGTAGTGGTACAGTTCCTCATATACAAGCAGTGCCATGATCCTATCATAAGAAGGAGAACACAGTACTTAATTATCCTATGGGTGGAGGAAATGCTCCTGGTACAATTGGAGGTCATTGCCAAAAGCTAAAATCTCCTTAGCATAGGGTGGGATTCCAGAAATCTCCAGGTGCTTGCTCAACGGGTTTTCTTATGAGGAAAGAGCCCAGCCTGTAATCATCTGAAGGGCTATTAGAGGTTTTTAGAATTCTAAGAGAGAACCCCACTGAGAAAAGGGAGTCCAGCAGTATAAACGGAGCACAGAGGCTCTCTAGAAAAACCAGACTTCAACCTTACCTGGCAGAGTTTCACAGGAGAAAGCCCTCCAACACAGAAGATGTTCCACCTTCCAAATGTGGCCCGTATCTAAAGAACTCTGAGAAGGAAAGTGGTACAGCTTGTTTGCCTGCCTTCTCTTCTTGCCACCAACTATATCCATGGTATTGCTACAACTGCCTCCACCAACATCTTTTTCTGACATCAGAACCTAGCTTTCTCTGCATCTCAATGTGAACTGAAGCCCAGATGTCTCTCAGGTCTTAAGTACCAGTTAGAGTCTACCAAGGTGTTCATCTCAGAACTGAACCATTACCAGACTATTGACCTCTCCTGCATACCAGCAAATACAGTGGGCTATCTAGACATTATTATGCAACCCAATCAAATTAATCCTTTTTAATAATATGTATCCATGATGTCAGTTATGTTCCTCTGTAGAACTTTAAAAATGTTATAATTTATTATCTACATATCTATCATCTGTTTATCTACTTATCATCTATGTGTCTATCATTTATCTATCATCAATCTACTTTCCTCATTGTCATAAATAACATCATCTAAACCCTTGTATAAATTGTTACTGATACAAGAAAATGGATGAACTGTTGCAGAAACTCTTTTCTGCAACTATTTCATAGCTGTTATCTAAAACAAAACCTTGCTAAAATAAAGGCTTTCTTAAACTATTATGTTAAATTCTCTGTAAACTATAAATTTTCTTGAACTACAAAGAAAAAGAAAATTGATGAATATACAGAAAATAGAACCAACAATTTCACAGTGATAATATATTTTAGGTCAAATACACTAAATTTAATAACTCAAACACAGGTAGCATGTAAGTTGTTTTTAAATTGATTATTATTTATCACTTTAGAGCATGAATGTTCAGTCCATGCTACATACAATAAAATGCTAGTTATTGAGGCTCAGATGGAATATCATTTTAAGTATATATGTATTACTTCATCAAGAAAATCATTATGTACTCTTTAAAATATGTACAGAAATTAAAACTAATAAGTTGTTTCAAAACACAGGTCCTGAACGAAGCTTTTGATAGTGATAATTTTACAAATGCAACCCAATAATTTTTTACTTTATTATTATTATTAATTACAATTTATTTGTATTTCAGCTGTAGTCCCCTCCCTCATCTCCTCCCAGTCCTATCCTCCCCCTCTCCCTCTCCCCTCCTCCCTCCTTTTTATCCCTTCCCTCCCTCTTTCCTTCACCCACTCCCTTTCCCCCTAATGACCCTACCTTAGTCCACTGATAGGAAGGTCCTCCTCCCCTACTAAAAACACTACAAATATGACCACTATAACTGATCAAAGGTTATAAAAGTAAAAATGTTCCCAATATGACCCTATCCTATCAGGGCTCGTCAGGACTGTCTGGATCATCTTTCTCTATGGCCTAGTAAAGCCACCCTCCAGGGGGACGTGATCAAAGAGCAGGAAACCAAGTTCATGCTAGAGACTGATGCTGCTCCCCTTACTAGGGTACCCCCACAGAGACTGAATTGCCCATGGGTTATATTTGAGCAAGTAGTCTACGTCCTTTCCATGCATGGTCTTTGGTTGATTCATCAGTCGCTACAGGCCCCTCTGGGCCCTGATTTTTTTACTTTCTTGGTATCCTTATAGAGCTCCTGTCCTCTTAGGTCTTTCTAACTCCCCCTTCTTCCATAAGATTCCCTGCACTCTGCCTAAAGATTGACCATGACTCTCAGCATCTGCTTAGATACCCTGCTAGGTAGAATCTTTCAGAAGCCCTCTGTGGTAGGCTCCTGTCCTGTTCCCTGTTTTCTGCTTCTGATGTCTGTCCTGTTAGATCTTCTGAATGAGAATTAAGTACCTTCCCTAGGGTTTTCCTTATTGTTTACCTCTTTAGGACTATAGATTTTAGTATGTTTATCCTATATACATGACTACTATCTACTTATAAGTGAGTATATACCATGTGTGTCTTTCTGCTTCTGGTTTACCTCACTCAGGATGATCTTTTCTAGTTTCATTCTTTTGCCTGCAAATTACATGATTTCCTTGTTTTTAATTGCTGAGTAGTATTCCATTGTGTAAATGTACCACAATTTCTGAATCCAGTCCTCAGTTGAGGGACATCTAGGTTGTTTCCAGATTCTGCCTATTATGACTAAAGTTGTAGGAACTAGTTGGGCAAATCCCTTGTTGTACGATGAGCACCTTTCAGATATACGCCTAGGAGTGGTATAGCTGGATCTTGAGGTAGCACTATTCCTAATTTTCTGAGAACGTACCAGATTAATTTCCAAAGTGGTTGTACAAGTTTACACTCCAGGAGACAACTTCCTGAACAGAACACCAACAGCACAGGCTTTAAGATCAACAATAAATAAATGAGACTTCATGAAACTGAAAAGCTTCTATAAAGAAAGAAAACTGTAAATAGAACAAAAAGACAGCCTGCAAACTGGGAAAAGATCTTCCCCAACCCTACATCTGTCCGTGTGCTAATATCTAGAATATATAAATAACTCAAAAAGTTAAATACCAACAAAACAAGTAATTCAATTAAAAATGGGGTACAGAGCTAAACAGAGAATTCTCAACAGAGGAATATCAAAAGGCAGAGAAACATTAAAAGAAATGTTCAACATCCTTAGTCATCAGAGAAATCCAAACCAAAAGGACTCTAAGGTTCCACCTAACATCCATCAGAATGGCTAAGATCAAAAATCAAGTGACAATGTGATGAAGAGGATGTGGAGAAAGGGGAACCCAATAAAATTTATAACAATAAAATTAAAAAAAATGAGTTACTGGCTTTTCTGGAGTATTTAAAATACTGTTTTGAAAAAAAAGTTTTGCAAATCTATCACCTTACAGAAAGTTAAGTAAATAAAAATTCATTGAGCTTTTTCTTAAATAGGCTCTATTAATCATAAAACAGTACCTAGCTATTTTAAATTATAGCATTTAAAATATGGCTCATAATATAGATGCCCATATGTTTTACAAATATTAATGTGTCTGATGCTAATACTTTCAACATTAGTTATATGTCTTGATATAAAGATAAAAATATTATTTGTAATAGCCAGAAGCTGGAAACAACCCAGATGTCCCTCAGTTGAGGAATGGATACAGAAATTGTGGTACTTTTACACAATGGAATACTACTCAGCAATTAAAAAGGAACGATCATCCTAAGTCTCAAAAGCAGAAAGAAACATATGGTATATACTCACTTATATAGACCTATAGGATAGGAAGGTCACGCTGAAATCTACACTCCTAGGGAGGATATACAGGAAGGAGGACCCAGGTGGATATGATCAATGCTCGTTTGTATGAACAAATGGGATGGACATTGAGTGGAGGAGAAAACAAGCAACAGGACAGGAGCATGCCAAGGAGGACCTCTGGGGGGGGGGGAAGGGTGTCAACGTAGCGATGTATCAGAGCAGATATTAAGACTCGCGATCAAGCCTTTGGCAGAGGGCAAGAAGTGATGATAGAAATGGAGGAGGTTGGTGAAACTTGGAGAGAACAAGAGCTCCACAATGACTAAACTGAGCAGGGCACAGGGATCTTGTATGTGACGGTTTCTACAACCAAGGTCCACGTGTGGATGTGTCCTGGAACCCCTGTGCAGATGGGACCCAGGATAGCTCGGTGTAGGACTAAAGACCCTAGTGCGGGAAACAGAG
>CM053743.1:62730203-62756380 GCA_028658305.1 Pachyuromys duprasi
CAGACTGGCTAGATCCCAGGGGAGGACTATGCAGCCAGCCCTGAGGGGACAGGATAAGCTGGGGTTGGATGGAAGGGAAGGAGGTCCTCCCCTGTTGGCGGACTTGGAGGGGGCAGGGAAGAGGGAGATGAGGGAGGGAGTGGGAGGGTAGGAGGGAATGGGGGAGGGGGCTACGCCTGGGATTCAAAGTACCTAACCTGTGATTGAGATAAAAATAAATAAATTAAAAAAATGAAAAAAAATAAAAAAAAATAAATTTACATCAAAAAAATTAAAGTTATACGTAAATAGAATATCAGTTTCTACTCTACATTTTCATAATTTTCTTAGCATTTTTTTGTATGTGTCTTCACTCATGTCAAGCCAGGCATATATAAGTCACTGGATAGCTTCTAATGATCAGTTAGTTCTATATTTCCACTATGTGGGACCTACAGATTGATTTCGTATCCTTAGGGTTGACAGCAAGAACCACCATTCCCCACTGAAACATCTTGATAGCACTTTTTGTAATTTAAAAACACATTTGATCAATTGTGGTATACATTCTTATGTGTGATGAATGTGACCAAAACATTAAACTAATTGTAGGCTACTTTAATTTTGCAAGAGGATTTTCAGTCATGGCAGTTGAGTCAGCAGACAAATGGGATTTTCACAAAGGCATACTCAGTTGGTGTAACAATATATAAACAACAAAAGAACTTACTTCGGAGGTTAGTAAATTTAATATGGAGGCATGAGGGGATACAGTGTCTGTTGAACCATTGCTCTTATGAAGATGCTCGTTCTTGTGTATTCGTGTTACACTAAGGGAAAGACAATGACTTCAGTCTGTTTTCAAGGGTATTCATCACTTTTCAGAAGATCTTTTTACCAAGTCCATTATGATAGAATTAGATTTCTTTTAAATTGTTAATTAGTGAGTTAGCCTGAAATTCACTGTGAAGACCAGGCTGGACCAGAATTCAATCAAAACCACCCTCTTTTCTACTATGGAATTTGGCTTAAAGCTGTGTGCCAGCACAGCCAGCCAGGACAGAGAGTTTTATTTAGATTAAAGTAAGATGCAAGAAGGTAGAGATCGAAGTTGTACCACAGCAAACACTGCAAAAGAAGATATGTGAAACAACAATAACAACAACAAAAAGTGGCCTACAAACCACAGAGACTAATTGTTAATCTAATTGGAAGAAACCTTTTTCTTATATACGTGTCAGTATCCTTTCTATTTTTTGATACATGTTATTTTGGAACACCAAAGTCAGGGATGCTGAGAGAATTTCATAGGTGTTAATAGTTCAGAATATGGATTTGTAAAACTCAGATAAAATGTACATTAGAGATAATTCCCAAAGAAAGGACCATAGACACATAGAAGAGATGTTAGGGAAATATATGAAAATTCTTTTTAAATTTCAAGCCACCTGAATTCTGCTTAGAACTTTGTGCACATATAATGTTTCACTTACAAATTGCCAATGTTCATGTAGCTAAGAAATTCTATATCACTAACCCTGTTCTTCAGCCTCTCAGAGACCAATTGTATATGACTAAAAACGTGTTTTTCAGTCTTGTTTTGGCTTCTGCCAGCTCTGAAATTACATCTCCCTGTGCTAAGTCCAAAGAACTCTTAATTGGTTATCTGAAAATGTCAATTATGTGACTCCACATGACTTGTCCTGGAAAATAACCTGAAGAATTCCTGTAGTGAGAAGGACAAAAACATTCTTAAAATAGGGGAAGGATATGTTAGGTTGCACATTCACAGCCAGTTTGCTGCTATTATGGTTGAAAAAGGCTCATAAAGAAATGGGAAGTCCGATATTACATATATGTGGAATGGTCTTATGGTATGATGGGTCCGTGCCTTATAAAATTAATTCCATAATAACAAGAATTTAAATATCACAGAATATAGATTTAAGGCAGTTTTAACTGTAGACAACTAAGTTGTTGAACCCCAATCTAAGATTTTCTTATTCCATCATCCCTCAAGTTTGGTGATTTTATTTTAAATCCAAAGATATTTTTAGGAGTTATTTTCTGAAAGCATAGTTACATCTGTTATAATTAGCTTGAGCTTTATATTCAGTGAGATTTAGATGTAAAGGATACACCACTAGGACAATTACCTTCTTTTGAGATTTGTCAATCTCTGGCTACATTCAAACTTAGAAGGATGACACACTGACATGAAAATCAAACACATCTAATGCTCCAGAAAGACACTGCTATTTATGAAGGATCTGCTTATATGCAAAGACACTGAAAATCAAAAATTTTACCGAGGCCTTGAGAACTGGAGATGAGAAACAACACAAAGTATGAAGGCAGGAAAAGAAGGTACCTTTTATGTTTTCATACATTTGAAGCTATAGCTCACACATGGAAAAATAAATTTTGGATTTACCTGTTTGGAAATTAACTTTGAAGAGAATTTAACACTTGTAATTTAATTTAATATGCAATATTAATAATGTGTTTTCCACTTCATCTCCTGTTAATTTTATGTGCACATGTCTCTGGAGCTGGTATGCTGTAGTCTTCGCTGATGTGTAATTTTGATCTTCTTTTTATTTTGGCCATGCCTCTACTTAACTTTGGATACAACACAGTGTGTCCACAGTGACATTTCCCATCCTCTTCCCTGCAATTTTGAGTTATATATGTCAGTTTTGAGTTATATATGTTTCTCATCGTGGGTTGTATTTTCTTGCTTCCTTATAAGATTAACGTTCAAATTTTATTTTATATGTAAAAAAAAGAGAATGTGTTTTCAAATAAAGTGTACATATTCACTGGGATTTCTTTCAGAATACTTTTATAAGTTTATGTATAGAATAACATTATTGTATCATTTTATGACCCTTGTTTGCATTTTCATGAAAAATGTGCCAAGAGACAAAATCACATCTTAATGATGTATTTTCAGTCAAATAGATAAATGTACTCTATTTATATATTTTTGAAACACATAATATCAAAAAAACTCAGCACCTTTCTGGGAGGATATAAAGAAATGAAATGATTAGTGCATGGGAATATGTATCACTTATACAAGAACAGATATGCTATTCTACAGAGCCTTCCATATCAAAACAAGATTAACCGTAGGCTTGTTCAACACTGGCACAATTGAGAAAAGTTCAACTGTTTAAAGTACAACAGAAGCCAGGATCATGTGTCCTCTACCCTTGGCTCTCATGAGGAAAGATATTATTTAGTAAACAAATACCTCTTCTCTGAGAAAAAATGTCTACCCTAATATAAGAAGAATATGTAATAATGATAAATATATTAAACTATAACCTGATATGCTCATCTCATTTCTCAGATTCCCTGGAATATATGCAAAATCAAGCAGGTTATTTTTTTCCACAGGAAACATTTCCTTATTATTCTCCTACTGGGCAATTTCATCAGGCACTTGGCTATGGAGGTGTCTTCTATGAGTTGAATTTCTCTTAAAACACAAAGCCCTAAAGCACAACTGTGGTGACCATCATCCATACAAAATTGTATAATGAGAGTGATTTTGGTAAAATATGCTTTGGTTACTACTCCCCCTGCCCTTTTTCCTATTAGAGGAAAGAAACAAGCTATTTATTGATTGTCTTAGAGGTCCAAAGTATGATTGGTCTGTTTCAATATGTTACACAGACTTTGCTTCCATCTTTATAGAAACCATCTTATAAGAGAGGTAAACATGTTAGAAAGTTAGAAAATAAATATATTGTATTTTAAAATGTTGCCTACATACACAAATATTCGCCCTAGGATAGATTAACGGTATTGTTGTTGTTGTTGCTGTTATTGTTATCATTATTTTGAAATAATGGGGATGGAACCCACAGCCCTGTAAATGCTAGGCATGTGCTCTATCACTGAGTTACAGTTTTAGCCCTAAGACAGATAATTTGAAACTTAATTACTAAAGTTAGCTTGTGATGGTAGAGTAAACACAACCATTTTTTTCTTTTTCCATTTTGCTTAATGTTATAAGCAGGGAGCAAAGAAAAATTATTAGCACACACTTTGAAATGAAGAAGTAATGTTCACGCCTGACTTTAATACAGCCTCAGAAAGTATACTGATGAAAAGCTTGCATGAAATGAAGGAAAGTACTTAAAAAGATGAATAGGATACTTGAAGACAAACAATGAAGAAAGTGTAATTGGAAAGACTATAAAATGTCATCATAATGAATCTCTATCTGACATTAGATGGTTTGTGAGCATATATTTTTTTTCTTTTTAAGGAATGTTGTGATTTTTTAGATTTAGAAAAGGCCAACAGTGAACAAGAGAAGAGGCACAATGGAGAAATAACAACTAAGAGGATTAAACAGATGAGTAAGGAAGAACAGCTTTAGGATCAAACATATAACCAATTAAATCTATTGAGTAATTTCTAAACTCCTCAATGTTGATTAGGTCTTTAGTCAGAGTAAAAACCATTGTATGACACTCACACATTAAATTTGTGTCTATGTGATTCAAATTTTAACATACATATATGTATATATATATATATACATTATAATCCCACCACATATACAAGTGTCTGTATATGTGTAAATATATATGTGTACATATGTCTGTATATGTTACATGGATATGGATATTTGCGATGATTTTAATCCAACAATAGAGCTACTCTGGCAAGGAATCACATCCAAAGACCTAGGTCTGCAAGGTCTGTCTGGAATGCAGACACACCTGTAATGTCTCTGGCTGGAATATACACCTTTAGTCTCTGGCTGGGCTAAGTACACACCTCTAATCCTAAACAATGATGTCTAATTGAGGAACATGAAAAATGATGAATTAGAGAAAGATCTGACTGGATAAGTCAGAGACAGAATACGTCCAACTCCCAGTACAACAGACAAAAAAGAGAAGCTACATCTGAGCAGTGCAGAGGGTGAGAGAGGTGGAGACAATACAATGCAATTTGGGGATACAGTACGAGGCAGTTTAGGTAAGTTGAGTTCATGCAGTTTGTGGACTTCATTTTCCCAAAAAGAGCAATTTAGTGAGAAACAGAGAGAAGCTAGTTTGAATCAGTCAGCTTGGAGAGGAATTTTAAGCCAGAACAACTGATTTGAACCAGGCATCAAGGGTTCAGGAAAAAAAAAAAAAAACTAGACAGGGTGAGTTTATTCATTACTACATTATTTAGAGGCTGAAAACCTTCTAGGCCTAGGTTAGCAGATGGAAGGTAGACATTGAAGCTTTGAAGGTTCAGGTGAGTGAGGGGATAAGTTTCAGGTAATACATGCACCATATTTAGAGTCTTGCATACACTACATGATGGGCCACTGAGTATATCGCTCTCCCATTAATATTCATAATTTTATTATGATTATAATGTTTATTCTTCATTTAAAGAAAGACCCACCACTTAATATTTTCTGTTCAGCAATATTTGTTGAGCAAGTAATTTTCCTGTGCATTTATTTTGCTTTCACTTCTTTTAGATGGCATATAATTTTGAATCATGTGATGAATTATTGCTTTTATTAGAATATCTGCAAACACATTGATTACACGATGTGTACTTAATAACTTGATTAAGTATGAAATTTGTATAAACAGTTTTCATCTCAATGAAATTAAACTTCCATTATCCACTTAAACCATCTGTTTGTGATGATAACTAAGCTACTTGGAAAACATTGATACATTTTTAAAATAATTCCCATATATCTGGCAAAGTCTTAAAATTTCTCTGTATGGCATACACCTTAAAATTTCATTAAAAAATTGTAATTGTACAAGAAGATATTTTGTTTTATCTGGTTTTGTTTGTATATTTGTTTATGCTTTGCTTATCTGCCTACATTGTAGCTACACTTCCAATAAGATGCTTCTGTTTGATGAACCTGATAAAGAATGAATGCAAGGGATTGCAGAACTATAGGATACTCAAGGTAAAGCAGAAAGAGCATTTAACGAATGAACTATAAGGGTAGATAACCAAGTACTCTGCATTTGACTGTCAATTAGCTTACCTTTCCTATCTGGAAAACACCTAGATAAAGGTGGCTCTGCTGTCTATAAAAGCTGACCACCAGTTCAGGTCAACTGAATGAGCAGTTGCATGGACAAGGACTTTAGTGTGTCTAATAGTACTCTACATCACCATGTCTGAAGATAGATAAGAGTCAGAGACAAAAGAATTTACTCTCATAAATTGTTTAATAATTTTATTGCTTTTCTGCAGTTAATTTCGCATTATTGAAGGTCTCATTCCATAGCATTCTTCCCATTTTCTACAGGCATAGATTTCTTTTTTTTAATTTTAATTTTTTTATTATTTACTACAATTTATTCATTTTGATTCTTGGCTGTAGACCTCTGCCTCATCTCTTCCCTGTCCCACCATCCCTCTCTCTTTTCACCATATGTCCCTCTCTTACTCCACTGATGGACTAAGGTCAGAGAGTAGGGGAGGAAGACCTCCCCTATCAGTGGACTTTTTCAGTGGGGGGGGGGCTTTTTTCATTAACGTATTTACTTAATCACTTTATAGTCTCACAGTGCTGTCCTCACACCCTCACACTGCCCTCACCCCATTTCCCCTCTCCTTCTCTGAGAAGGACCAATCTTAGCACCTCAAGTCACAGCAAGGCTAACTGCATCTTTTCCAACTGAGGCCAGGGAAGGCAGCCCACCTAGGGAAGAGGGACCCAAAGGCAGGCAACAAAGTCAGTTGTAGCCGTTACTCACATTGCTGGGGGACCCAAATTATTACCATGCTGCCCCTCTGTTACATATGTGTAGGAAGTCTACATCCAGCCCATGCGAGCTCTTTGGTTGGTGGTTCAGTCTCTGTGAGCCCCAGTGGGCCCAGATTAGTTTACTCTGTAGGTCATCTTGTGGTGATATTGATGCCTCCAGCACCCTCAATCCTTCCTCCAACTCTTTCAAAGAACCCACTGAGTTATGCCAACTCTTTGACAGTGAGTCTCTGCATCTGTTTCCATCATCTGCTGGATGAAGCTTCTAAAAAGACAGTTATACAAAGCTTTTGTCTATAAGCATAAGCAGAGTAGCATTAATAGTGTCAGGGGGTTGGCTCTCTTCTATGGGGTGGGTGTCAAGTTGAGCCAAACACTGGCTGGCTTTTCTGTGAATCTCTGCCCATCTTTACCCCTACATTTCTCCTAGGCAGGATAAATTTTGGGTGGTAGGCTTTACAGGTGGGTGGGTGACCCCTTCCCTCCACTGGAATACCCACTGGGCTTTAGGAGGTGGCAACTTTAGGCTCTATACCTCCTTCTGAAAGGAGTTTCAGATAAGATTACCACAATAGAATCTGTGGAGCTCTTTCAGGTCTCTCTCCCAATCTTCCCCTCCTCTGCTCACTCATGATCCCCACCAACATTCCCCTCTCATCCCTGTCCCACACATGTTCTCTCCTTCCATCTACTTCAGATGTCTATTTTATTTCCCCTTCTGAATGAGATCCTCCCTCGGGCCCTGAATGTTACTTAGCTTCTTTGATTCTGAGGATTTTACCATGGTTATCCTGTACTATATAGCTAATTTATACTTACAAGTGTGTACACTTAAATATCTTTCTGTGTCCAGGTTATCTCACTCAAGATGATATTTCTTAGTTCAGTCCATTTTCCTGAAAATTGCATGATTTCTTTGTTTTTAATAGCTGAGTAGTATTCCATTCTTGTCAGTGTACCACATTTTCTTTATCCATTCTTCTGTGGAGGGACATCTGGGTTGTTCCAGTTTCTGGCTATTATGAATAAAGCTTCTATGAACATCATTGGGTAAATGTCTTTGTGGTGTGGTGGAACACTTTTGGGTATATGCCAAGGGGTGGTATAGCTGGGTCTTAAGGTAAAATTATTCCCAAGTTCTGAGATAGCGCCAGATTGGTTTCTAAAGTGGTTATACAAGTTTGCACTCCCACCAGCAATGGAGCAATGTTCCCCTTGCTCCATATCTTTGCCAGCATGTGTACTAACTTGAGTTTTTCACCTTAGCCATACTGACAGGTGTAGGGAAGAATCTCAGAGTTATTTTGATTTTCATTTCTCTGATAACCAAGGATGTTGAAAATTTCTTTAAATGTTTCAGCCACTAGAGATTCCTCAGTTGATAATTCTTTGTTTAGCTCTGTTCTCCATTTTTAATTGGATTATTTGGTTTGGTAATGTTTAATTTCTTGAGTTCTTTATATGTTTTTGATATTAGCCCTCTGTTGGATGTAGGGTTGGTGAAATATTTTTCCCTTTTTGTAGACTGATGTTTTGACCGATTGACAGTGTTCTTTGCCTTGCAGAAGTTTTCAGTTTCATGAGGTCTCATTTATTAATTATCTTAATGTTTATGCTGTTGGTGTTCTAATCAGGAACTTGTCTCCTGTGCCAGCGCTTTCAAGTCTATTCCTCACTTTCTATAAGATTTGCTGTATATGGTTTTATGTGGAGATCTTTGATCCACATAGACTTGAGTTTTGTGCAGAGTGATAAATATGGATCTAATAGATTTCTTCTACATGCACACATCCAGTTAGACAAGAACCATTTCTTGAAGATATTTTATTGTTTCTATTGTATGATTTTGGTTACTTTGTAAAAAATCAGGTGTCTGTAGGTGTATGGGTTTATTTCTGGGTCTATGATTTGATTTTATTGATCAGCCAGTCTGATTTTATGCCAACACCATGTGGTTTTTATTACTATTGCTCTATAGTACAGCTTGAAATCAGAGATGGTAATACCTCCAGAAGTTCTTTGTTGTACAGAATTGTTTTAGCTATCCTAGGTTTTTTATTTTTCCATATGAAGTTGAGAATTTCTCTTTTCAGATCTGTAAAGAATTGTGTTGGAATTTTAATGGAAATTACATTGAATCTGTATATTGCTTTTGGTAAGATGACCATTTTTATTGTTAATCCTACAGACCCATGGGCATGGGAGATGTTTCCATCTTCTGATATCTTCTTTTGTGTTGTTGTTGCTTTTCAGAAATAAACTTTTTTCTTTTTTATTAATTTTTATTATTTATTACAATTTATTCACTTTGTATCCCGGCTTTATCCCCCTCCCTCATGTTCTCCCAATCCCACCCTTCCTCCCTCTTCTCCCATATCCGTCCACTAGTTCAGTGACAGCGAAAGACTTCCTCCCCTTCTATCGGACCCTAAGCTATCTGGTCTCATCAGGGCGGGTTGCTTTTTTTCCTCTGTGGCCTGACAAGGCTGCATCCCCCAGTAGGAGGTAATAAGAGAGCCTGCCACTGAGCTCATGCCAGAGACAGTCCCTGCTCCCCTTACTAAGTAACCCACTTGAAGACTGAGTCTACAGGCTAGCTACATCTGATCAGGGGTTTTAGGTCCTCTCTGTGCATGGTCCACGGTTGGGGTATGAGTCTCTACAGGGGCCCCTGGGCCCATTTCTTTTGGCTGTGTTGGTCTCCTTTTGGGGCTCCTGTCCCCTCCAGGTCTTTATATCTCCTCCTTCTTTCATAAAGTTCAAAGTTTGGATATGAGTCTCAGCCTCTGCTTCAATATCTCAATTACTGGAGTCTTTCAGAGGCCCTCTGTGGTAGGTTCCTGTCCTGTTCTATAGTCTCCTGCTTCCAATGTCTATCACGTTTGCCCTTCTGAATGAGAATAGAGCATCTTCGCTAGGGTCTTCCTTGTTTAGCTTCTTTAGGAGTACAGATTTTACTATGTTTATACTATATGTCTAATAACTATTTATGAATGAGTATATACCATGTGTGTCTTTCTGCTTCTGAGTCCTTTATTCAGAGACTTAAATTTTTTCTATACGTGTCTTTCACTCACTTTGTTAGGGTTACACCAAGGTATTTTATATCATTTTAGTTATTCTGAAGGGTATTGTTTCACTATTTTATCAGGCAAGTTATTGTTTTTATTGAAAAGGACTACTGATTTTTTTAGTTGATTTTGTATCCAGCCACTTTACTGAAAGTGTTTATCAGCTGTAGGAATTCCCTGATAGAATTTTGGGGATCGCGTATGTAAACTATCATATCATCTGTGAATAGTGATATTTTGACTTCTTCCTTCCCAAATTGTATCCCCCTGATTTCTTTTAGATGTCATATTGCTCTAGCTAGAACCTCAAGTACAGTGTTGAATAGATAAAGAGATACAGTGGCCAGCCATGTCTTGTACCTGATTTTAATTTAACATTGGCTATCAGCTTGCTGAAAATTACCTTCACTGCATTTCGTTGCAAGCCTGTATCTCTGATCTCTACAAAACTGTTTAAAATTTTTTAATTATTTTTTATTAATTATACTTTACTTGCTTTGTATCCCAGCTGTAGCCCTCTCCCTCACCCCCCCCCAACCCAACCTTCCCTCCCTCATCTCCTCCCATGACCCTCCCTAAGTCCACTGATAATGGAGGTCTTTCCAAGACTTTTAACATGAAGGGCTGTTCAATTTTGTCAAAGTCTTTTTCAGCACCCAATGAGCTAATAATGTGGATTTTTTTTCAGTTTGTTTATACGTTGATAGATTTTTATATATTTTATATCCTTGAGATGATCCATACTTGGTTATGGTAAATGATGCCACTGATTTGTTCTTCAATTCAGTTTGCAAGTATTTTATTGAATATTTTTACATCAACATTCATAAGAGAAAGAGATTTAAAATTCTCTTCCTCTGTTGGGTCTTTGTGTGATTTATATATCAGGATGACTGTGGCCTCAGAGAATGCGTTTGGCAATGTTCCTTCTATTTCTAATTTGTGCAATAGTTCGAGGAGTATTGGTATCAGTTTTTCTTTGAAGGTCTGGTGGAATTCTATGCTGAAACCCTCTAAACCTGGGCTTTATGATTGGGATAAATTTAATAACTACTTCTATTAAAATAGGGGTTATAGGACTATTTAACTTGTTTACCTGATCTTGATTCAACTTTGGTATGTGGATTCTATCAAATTACCACCCATTTGCTTTAGATTTCCCAATGTTGTGAAGTACAGGATTTTAAAGTAAGATTCAATGATTCTTTGAATTTTCTGTGTCTCTTGTTATGTCCACTTTTTCATTTCTGAATTGTTAATTTAGATACTGTCTTTCTGCCTTGAAGTTAGTTGGGCTAAGGGTTTATCTTTTTTGTTCATTTTCTCACAGAATAAGTTGGTTTTGTTGATTCTTTGTATTATTCTCTTGGTTTCTAATTTATTGATTTCATCCCTGAGTTTGATTATTTCCTGTTATCTACTCCCACTGTGTTTTCTTCTTTCTGTTCTAGAGCTCCCAGAAGTGCTTTGAAATTGCTATTATTCTTAGATTCTGCATGATGCATATTCCAATGCTCACAGTATATCACTAACTCTTTTTCTCCACCATTGTTTTCTTTAGTGAACCAAACACTGATAATTTCTTACTTTTAGTTAATTCATTCCTTCATTTTTTCCTTCCTTCCTTCTTTCGTTAATTTATCCATTCATGCTATTTGACTCTTAATATCTTTTTTCTTTTTATTTATTTACTGTTCATTACAGTTTTTTCACTTTGTATCCCAGCTATAGCCACCTCCCTCATCAATTCCCAGTTCTACCCTCCCTCCCTCTTCTGCCCCTTTATCCCTCCTCTAGCCCACTCACAGGGGAAGAAATCTTCCCCTACTATCTGACCATAGCCTATCAGGTCTCATCAGACTGGCTCCATTCTCTTCCTCTGTGGTCAAGTGAGGCAAGCTCCCTTTCCCCGAGAGGAAGCTGATCAAAGAGCTGGCCACAGAATCCATATGAGAGAAAGCTCCTGCTCCACACACTTGGAAACCCATATGGAGACTGACCTGTTCATAGTCTACATCTGAAAAGAGGGTCTAAGACTTCTCCATGCATGGTCAATGGTGGTGCATCAGTCCTGGCAGGCCCCCCTGGGCCCAGAATTTTGTTGCTGTTAGTCTCCTTGTGAAGCTCCTATCCCCTCCCTACAGGTCTTCTCTCTCCCCCTTCTTCCATTACATTCCCTGTACTTTGCCCAAAGTTTGACTATGAGTCTCAGCATCTGCTTTGATATCCTGCTGGCTAGATACTTTCAGAGGCCCTCTGTGGCAGGCTCCTGTTCTGTTCCCTCTCTTCTCCTGCTTCAAAATGTCAATGCTGTTTGCCCTTCTGAATGATGATTAAGCATAATCCCTAGGGCCCTCCTTGTTATTTAGCTTCTTTAGGAATATAGAATTTAGTTTTCTTTAATTACATTTTTATTTTTTATATTAATTATATAATTATATATATAATTATTTTATATATAAATTATATATATATATATATTTATTTTGTTTCCCAGCTCTAGCCCCCTCCCCCATTCCCTCCCAATCTTATCCTCCCTCCTTCATCTCCGCCCATTCCCCTCTCCAAGTCCACTGACAGGGGAGGTCCTCCTCCCCTTCCATCTGACCCTAGCCTATCAAGTCTCATCAGGACTGGCTGCATTGTGTTCCACTGTGGTCTGGCAAGGATGCTCCCTCCTCCAGAGGGGTGGGGGTGATCAAAGAGCCTGCCACTGAGTTCATTTCAGAGACAGTCCTTATTCCCCTTACTAGGGAACCCACTTGGATACTGAAACCATTTTTTTAATTGGATTAATTGGTTTGTTGAACTTCTTGAGTTCTTTATATGTTCTGGATATTAGCCTTTTGTCAGATGTAAGGTTGGTGAAGATCCTTTCCCAGTCTGTAGGCTCTTGTTTTATTCTGATGACAGTGTCCTTTGCTTTACAGAGCTTTTAAGTTTTCTGAGGTAGCACTTAATTGATTTTTGATCTTAGAGACTGTCCTTTTGGTTTTTTGTTCAGGAGGTTTTCTCCTTTGATAATGAGTTCAATGTTCTTCCCCACTTTTTCTTCTAACAGATTTAGTGTGTCTGGTTTTATGTTGAGGTCTCTGCTTCAATTGGACTTGAGTTCTGTGCAGGGTGATAAATATGGATATATTTGCAATTTTCTATATGTAGGCATCTAGTTAGACCAGTACCATTTGCTGAATATGCTATTTTTTCCATCTCCTTAAGTACCAAAAAGCATTTCACAAAATCCAACGCTCATTCATGTTTAAGTCTTGCAGAGATCAGGGATACAAGGCACATACCTAAACATAGTAAAGGCAATATACTGCAAGCCTACAGCCAATATCAAACTAAAGGGAGAGAACCTTAAACCAATTTCACTGAAATCAGTGACAATACAAGGCTGCCCACTCTCTCCATATCTCTTCAAAATACTACTTGAAATCCTAGCTACAGCAATAAGACAAGCAACAGAGATCAAGTTGATACAAATTGGAAAGGAAGAAGTCAATGTATCACTATTTGCAGATGACATGATAGTGTATATGAATGACCCCAAAAATTCTACCAGAAAACTCCTTAGCAGATAAACACCTTCAGCAAAATGGCTGGATACAAAATAAACTCAAAGAAGAGGAGGAAGAAGAAAAAGAAGAAGGAGGAGGAGGAGAAGAAGAAGAAGCTTTCATGTATACAAAAGACAAAAGGGCTAAGAAAGAAATTAAAGGAATAATACCTTTCACAATACCCACAAATAACATAAAGCACCTTTGTATGAGTCTAACCAAGCAAGTGAAAGACCTATATGAAAACAGCGACAACAACAACAAAACCTTCAAGTCTCTATAGAAAGAAAGTGAAGATGTCAGAAGATGGAAAGTAATCCCATGCTCATGGATTAACATTGCAAAAATGACCATCATATCAAAATTCTTTGTAGACCTCCAAAGAACAATTCTCAATTTCATATGGAAAAAGAAAAAATCTCAGAATGTTACATGATGACTAAAAATGATAGAACATACACAGTAATGTCACAGGTAACAACCTGTTAGCATGACTGAACATATTTTTAGAAACAGGTGTGTGTAAAGCCATGCATTTTGTCTTATATAGGTAGAGAATTTTTATACAAATATGTATTTATTATTTTATTAATAGATACATTTAAATACAAAAAATCTCAGAATTGCTAGAACAACCCAGCACAGTAAATGATGTTTTGGCGGTATCTCGATCCCTGATCTCAAACTGTACTACAGAGCAATAGGAATAAAAACTTCATGGTACTGGCATAGAAACAGACTGGTAAATCAATGGAACCGAAATGAATACCCAGAAATATACCCACACACCTACAGAAAATTAATTTTTTACAAAGAAACCAAAACCATACAATTAATATCTTTTTCTATTGGGATATATGCAGCATTTGTTCTGTTCAGAAAGTCATATCTTGTGTTAGTGAGTTCAACGATATTTCTTATTTTCTCTTCTATCTGGTTCAGTTTATCTGGTTTTATGGTGAGGTGTTTCATCCTTTTGGACTTGAGTTTTGTGCAGTGTGATATTTATGGATCTATTTGAACTCCTCTACAACAGTTTGAGGCTATTGTGAAAGGTGTTGTTCCCCTGATTTTTTTTCTGTCCATTTGTCATTAGTTTATAGAACAGCTACTGATTTTTGTGAGAGAAAAAGTTATGTTCAAGTTATACTGTATGAGAAAATAGTAGTTTTTAAAGTTTAATTTAATTAATTTATTTATTACAATTTATTTACTTTGTATCCCCACTGCAACCACCTCCCTCCCTCATCTTCTCCCAGTTCCACCCTACCTTTCTCTTGTCCCACTATGCCTTTTCCCTAGCACCCTGTGAGGGGAGGAGTTTCTCTGCTTGTATCTGATGCTAGTTTATCAGGTCTCATGGCCTGTCAAGGCTGCATCCCCAGAGGGATGTGATCAAAGAGCCTGTCACTGAGCTCATGTCAGAGATAGCCCTTGTACCCCTTACTAAGGAACCCACTTAGAAACTGGGCAGTCTATGGGCTTCCTCTGAACAGAGGGCTTAGGTCCAATCCATACAAGTCCTTGGTTGGAGCATGGGTCTCAGCAGAACTCCATCCTGGGACACTTTTTTTGGGCTCTGTTGGTCTCCTTGTAGAGTTCCTGTCCCCTCCAGGTCTTTCTATCTCCCTCTTCTTCTGTAAGGTTTTTGGCAATCTGCCCAAAGTCTGGATCTTCACCAACCCTACATCTGACAGAGGGCTGATATCCAGAATTTATAAAGAACTGAAAAAGTTAGACACCTACAAACCAAGAAATCCAATTTTAAAATAGGGTACAGGGTAAACAGAGAATTCTTTTTTTAATGTAATTTATTTTTATATTAATCACAGGTTAGGTACTTTGTATCCCAGGCATAGCCCCCTCCCTTATTCCCTCCCACTCTCACCATCCCTCCCTCATCTCCTCCCTGCCCCCCACCTCCAAGTCCACTGATGGGGGAGGATCTCCTCCCCTTCCATCTGACCCTAGCTTATCTTGTCTCTTCAGTGCAGGCTGCAATGACCTCTTCTGGGATCTAGCTAGGCTGTTACTCCTGGGCGTGTGTGTGGGGGGGGGAGGGTCAAAGAGCCAGCCATTGAGTTCATGACAAAATAGTCCCTGTTCCCCTTACTAGGGTACCCAGTTGGATACTGAGCTACCATGGGCCACATCTGAGCAGGGGTTCTAGGTTATATCCATACATGGTCCTTGGTTGGAGAAACAGTCTCATAAAAGACCCCTGTGCCCTGATCTATTTGGTCTTTGTGGAGCTCTTCTTCTCCCCAAGTCTTACTAACTCCCCCTATTTTCATTATTATTCCCTGCCTTCTGCCAAGGACTTAGTTAACAGAGGAATACTGAATGGCAGAGACACATTTAAGGAAATGTTCAACATCTTTAGTCATCAGGGAAATGCAAATCAAAACAAGCCTGAGATTTCACTTCATACCCATCAGAACCTTACAGAACAGCTAAGATCATAAACTCATGCGACTACACAGCTGGAAAGGAAGTGGAGAAAGGGGAACATTCCTCCATTGCTTATGGGAATATAACCTTGTACAACCACTCTGGAAATCAATCTAGCACTTTCTCTGAAAATTAGGAATAGTGCTACCTCAAGATCCAGCTATATCACTCCTAAGCATATAACCAAAATATGTTCAAGTATACAACAAAGACATTTGCTCAATAATGTTCATAGCAGCTGCATTCATAATAGCCAGAATCTGGAAACAACCCAGATGTCCCTCAACTGAGGAATGGATACAGAAATCATGGTACATCTATACAACTGAATACTACTCAGCAATTAAAAACAAGGAAATCATGAAATTTGCAAGCAAATGGTGGGAACTAGAAAAAGATATTCATGGTGTATATTCACATATAAGTGGATATTATCTATATAATATAAGATAAATATACCAAAATCTCTATTCCTAAAGAAGCTGTATAACAAGGAGAACCCTAGGGAAGCTGCTTAATCCTCATTCAGAAGGGCTAACAAGATAGACATAGGAATGAGGAGAAGACATGAAACAGGACAGGAGCCTTCCACAGGGGACCTATGAAAGATTCTACCCACCAGGGTATTGAAGAAGATACTAAGTTTATGTTTTGTTTTTAATTTTTACTAATTACACTTTATTCACTTTGTATCCCCCTGTGGCCCCCTCCCTCTTCCCCTCTCCTTCCCCTTCTCCACACATGCCCCTCCGCAAGTCCACTGATAGGGGAGGTCTTCTTCTCCTTCCTTCTGAACCTACTCTATGAAGTCTCATCAGGAGTAGCTGCACTTTCTTCCTCTGTGGCCTGGTAAGGTTGCTCCCCCTCAGGGAATTTTGTTTTTTCAGTGAAAATGTATTCTGTATGATGCTTAAGATCTCCAAGAGAAATTTTTAATAGTTTAAATTTTGCCATATGTTCACTATCTGATGGATCCTTTTTATGGTTTATTTTCTCAGTGCACTCTTCCGGTTACTTATTTTCAACTGTGCTGAATTCTTTCATCTGTATTGAATGTCAGATGTTTTTATTTTTCTTTTGTCTTGAAATTCAGATAACAGGGCCGGAGAGATGGCTTGGCAGCTAAGATAACCGGCTGCTCTTACAGACGACCTGGGTTCAAATCCCAGCACCATCTGTAACTCTACCTCCAAGGATTCTGATGCCCTCTTCTGGCTTCCACAGGCACTGGGCATGTGCATGGTACACATACAGGCATGCAGGCAAAAACACTCATACACCAATGAAGTAAAAATAAATCTTTAAAAAAAAGAAATTCAGATAAATATCCAATAGTATTTTAGATTTAGATCTAAGTTAGAAGGTAGACTTATTTCACTGCCTCCATTTTCCTATCATGGTGACTATTATCTTAAAATATTTAATAAAGTATTGCTAAGTTCCTCCCTATTTTCTTGGTTATTAAATTTATTAAAGCTATAGTTTGAAGCAGATGACACCTTCTTGAATAATATGCTGTGCTTTTGGTTTATTGCTAGATTCTTTGATCTGAAATATTTATGTGGCTATAACTTGTTGTTTCACAGATAGTAGCTTCTTACAAACATAAAAAGATCAGATGTTCTCATTGACTTTGCATGAATAGTTTCTCCTTAGATTTTGTTTCATGGGTATAATAGCACTGGATGTTAATTTTGGAAGTCTATGCAAATATATATCTTCAGATGTTATTTCTTACTGAGATTGGTACAGAATTGGAGAAATGAATTGTAAACAAACAATGCTAGTATGAGTAAGTACAATCTACCACAGGTTTTACTTTTTTGTATTGAAAATTAGATACTAGTACTGGAGAGATATTTCCATGCTTAAGAGCACTAATGCTCTTCCAGAAGTCCTGAGCTTGATTTAAAGAACCCAAATGGCAGCTTATGTGTTGGTCCTCTGGTATTTAACTCCAATACCAGAGGACCAACACACTCTTCAGATCTCAATTGGCTTTAAAGGGACACCCATGTGGTACACAGACATATATGCAGGTAAAACACATATGATATACCTTTTAAAAGTAATCTTTTAATTTTCTAGTAATTATGTAAAACTTTTTATGTCAGGTGTTATCTATTTTCTATTTCTAGAAAATAGAATTTTTTAATTAAAAACTATTCTTATTTTATTGCCCACATAAATAATATGGAGAAATAAAATTATTTGTGCTTTTGTATGGACCTATTTGGCAAATGTAGCTTTGTCAAATGATTACCCGCAAAATCTTTTTAGATATCTTAACCTTCATACAAAAAAAATAAGTCTTATGTTATAATTAACCCTAATTTTCTTAAATGATTTTTCTAGAATCTGACGTTATATTTGAGGATAAGTTATCTATTGGTCAGTAGTTTTGTTTTAGCCAGGAAATACTAGAGAATAAAGTAGGTGTCAGTAACAATCATGTGCAAACCTTATATACACAGAACTATGAGAGCTGATAAGGTGAATCTTTTAAATCAAATAAATGTTTGAGAGGAGCAACTTCATGCTGAGAATAAGTGAGCTTCAGGGGAATCCTTTAGAGAAGAAAGTGTTCATCTCTATGTCAAAGCAGCACTAAAGAAAATAATGCCTTGTTTAGACTATATTCAGGATAAGAACACTTACTGAAGAATGTAAGGTTAGGACCTTCCTTTGCTGTTTCAGTTATAACTTGCAGTGAAATCAAAATCAGCAAACTACTTCTGGAAAAGACATTAAGCAATGTGCAGCTTGTAATTTGCAATCTATAAAGACACAGATGAAAGCCTGCTTTTGCTGACTTGCAGTTTTTGTATCCAAGCATCAAACATTTAGAAACTAAAATAAGGAGGTAGCAGAAGTTTCTTTAATCAAAATATTCATCATCTTCTATTAAAGCAAAACTAATTTAATAGTTGTAATGAACATATGTTCTGTACCTCCTGAAGTGCTGTTTCAATAGAAAATTAGGAAACACTAATAGAAAATTCAGAACATTTTATAAAAGTCCAGTTTACAAACACACACATGCAAACATTTTGTAAATATAGTTAAATATTTAGCTGTGATATTATTAAGAATTTTTATGTTTCCCAGTACATCATGAAACCAATTTTTACAAAATTTACAATAAAGGTAAAAAAAAGTAGTAATTATTAAAACTCACAGTTCTCAGATAATTTTAATATTTCTAGAAAGTGCTGCTGGAAGTTTCAAAATTTTGCCTAAATATTCAAGTATAAACTTATTTTAGAAGTTATGAACCTGTCAAAATTCCTCGCTGTAGTGATTTATATAAAGAATTTGTGCTTCTGTGCAAATAAAAATTTTTAAATCACTCTTCCAGAAAAACATGGATTATGATTCTGTGGAAATTATGGCTGTGTAACCTAGCTGCAAGAAAGTAACATTTATAGATTGTGGATATCCAGAACAAAAGAGATTGTTCTTGTTCATTAGGCAAGATTGAACACATGCCTGCAAATACTTAGGAACACATACCTGAGACTATATTATATTCTTCCAAATGATAATTTATCCATTATCCTAAGAAAACTGTTGAGTGCAAATTCAGAATTACTGGCAGAGTGATCAATAGGTTGTAATGATTTTCCTTCTGGGAGAGAAGAAACTGGAAATGTCAGAGGTTAATTTAGTTAAGGTCTTTGGTTCATCGTGTTGCAAATGAAAACAACATTGGCTGTGTTCTCTTATGATTATATTTGATAGAACTAGAATTGCCCAGGATTTATTTTATGGAGGTATGCCTACATTTGGCATGCTCATTAAATTGTAAAGATTAAGAGCATGGAGAATTTTTATATATTATGTAAGAACAGTGTTATGAGGAGTGTATAGTGACCTGACTAGTCATGAATAGAAAATAGAAAACAGAAAAAAAAAATGGGGGTGAGACAAATTAACAAAGAGATGTACAGACAAGGAACAACAATAAAAAGCACAAGGGTTTCTAGAAAACAGAAAATAAATTTTGGAAGTTCTGTCATTCCAGTGTATCAGCTGGTTCCAATGGACTTGGACTTGAACCCATTATCTACGTTTTGGTTTGTTTACTTCGGTGTTGGAGATCAAGCCCAGGCACAGAGGTAGAAAAGCACTTACACCTGAGCTCCACTCCCCACCCTTGGTTCTCAACATCTGGAAGTTATCCACTTCTGGATCATATAGAATATTTCAGGAGGGGACTGGAGAGACAACACAGCAGTTGAGAACAGTAACTACTTTTTCAGAGGACCAGGGTTTGAGTCCTAGCACCGGTATGGATGCTCACAGCTGTCTGCAGCTCTAGTTCAAGAGGATCTGGCATAATGGCGCAGATGTACACACAGAAAAAATAAAAAATAAATAAAAAACACTAGTGCACATAAAAATAAATAAATTCTTAGAAATTTGTTTAAAATATTTCTGTGTCCAGATATTTTCATTCTGTTGCTCCTTTCCTTGTGGAGCTCCTGTTCCCTTCAGGTCTTTCTATCTCCCCCTTTTTTCATAAGATTCCCTGAATTTTGCCCAAAGTTTGGTTAATAGCCTCAGCATCTGCTTTGATACCCTGCTGGGTAGAGTGTTTCAGAGGCCCTCCGTGGTAGACTCCTGTCCTGTTTCCTGTTTTCTCCCTCTTCTGAGGTCTATCGTGATTGCCTTTCTGAATTGAGGACTGATCATCTTACCCAGGGTCTTCCTTCTTGCTTTGTTTCTTTAGGTGTACAGATTTTTGAATGTTTATCCTGTATTATATATCTAATATCCACATAAAAATCTGGGCACAGGGTTCTTTTCTGAGACTGATACTCCAACCAAGGACCATGCATGGAGATAACCTAGAACCCCTGCACAGATGTAGCCCATGGCAGCTCAGCCTTCAAGTGGGTTCCCTAATAATGGGAACAGGGACTGTCTCTGACAGGAACTCAGTGACAGACTCTCTGGTCACCTACCCCCTGGTAAGCAGCCTTCCCAGCCACAGAGGAAGACAATGCAGCCAGTCCTGATGAGACCTGATAGGCTACGGTCAGAGGGAAGGGGACGATGACTGCCCATATCAATGGACTGAGGTAGGGGCATGGGAGGAGAAGGAGGAAGGGTTGGATTGGGAGGAGATGAGTGAAGGGTCTACAGCTGGGATATAAAATGAATAAATTTTAATTAAAAAATATTTTAAAAAATAAAATAATAAAATATTTCTGTAAAAGGGTTTATGGTTTCTTTGAAGATTTATATAGTTGCATAAACATCTAAATGATCTTTTTAATTGTGAGACGAAAATCCCAAGGACTAGTATTCCAAAGCTTCACCACTGTAAGTACTATTAGTAAGTGATAAGGTTTCCTCTACTGATATGTAAGAGTTGTTCTCCTATGATGATGCACTTAATATAGAAATAATACCCTCATTAAATTAATAATGAGATGTTTTATGAAGATACTTGGTGATTACTCAAGCTGAAAGGATTCAAGGCTTTTGCAATGTCACATCAGAAGACAATGGAGACAAAAAATAAGCACATTGTCATTAAGTCCAGGGAAGTATAAGGGACATACCTCAAGATGTAGATGGAATGATATGTATGCTTATAATAACACTTAGAACTGAAGATATTCAAGAGTGCCTTAATATTTTTACAAATTTAAATTCAGTATTTCATTGATTCTTTCAACCCTTCTAGAAGACTACGGTAGAAATTCCAATGCAGTTCTTTCATTCTCTCTCTCTCCTCTGTGTGTGTGTGGGTTTGTGTAAGGGCATGTGACTATAGGTATACATGCATGTAGAATTCAGAGGACCTCTTGTGTTTTCCTTAGGAACTTATGCTCTTTATAGAAGTAGCTCTGTCAGTGGCCTGCAGCTTGCATCAGAGGCTTTGTTTTATTAATTTTTATTTTCTATATTAATTACAGTTTATTCTCTTTGTATCGCAGCTGTAGCCCCCTTACTCATTCCCTCCCAACCCAGCCTCCCTTCCTCAACTCCTCCCATTCCCCTCTCTAAGTCCACTGATATGGGAGTTCCTAGTCTACATCCCTCTGACTCTAGCTTATCAGGTCTCAGCAGGACTGGCTGCAATGTCCTTCTTTGTGGTCTGGCAAGAATGCTCCCCACTCAGGAGGAGTTGATCAAAGAACCAGCCACTGAGTTTATTTCAGAGAGCAACAGAACCAAAAAATCTGGACACAGTGGTCTTTTCTGAGACTGATATTCCAACCAAGGACCATTCATGTATATAATCTGGAACCCCTGCACAGCTGTAGCCCATGGAAGCTCAGTATCCAAGTGGGTGCCCTAGTAAGGGGAACAGAGACTGCCTCTGGCATCAGAGGCTTTTAGATAGACTTGCCAACAAGACTAAGGTATCTGCCTGTCTCTACATTCCCACGTCTGAGGTCACAAATATAAGCAACTGTATCCAACTTATTCTCAGTACCATCTTTAATTGGTGTGTAATACATTCCTCATTCATTACAGATTAAACTTTAGTTTCTAAAGACTAGACTCAAAAATTAGTAGCTTTACTTGAAACTGTAGAACTACATGAAGGAAAAATGTCCCATTGGTCTAAAAAGAATAATAATAATAATAATAACAACAAAAAACATCCAATCTCTAGGAGACTTGCAGTTACATAAAATCCATTTAATGGAGTTTCAGGGGACTGTCAAAATTTGTTTCTTTATCTCTATAATTTTCCAGGATTATGTGGTTGCTAGTGGGCACATGACATGAAATATCTTCAGCTTCTTTTCAAACCTTTTTCTTCCTGATGCTCACTTAATGTTCACTTAACGCACCAGTTTGTCTCTAGCACAGCATTTGAGCAGAAACGTTTGAGTGCTACTTACTTTAAGTCTGTATTCATGTATTGTTCATTTGGAAAATAGCAGAGGTTATCTGGATAAAAAGAATTTTTCTACGCATTGTTCTAAATTTAAGGCATGGGACTGATAATTTCAATTGACCTTATTCAGTCTCTCTAGATAGTATTTCCCTTTGGAAGCTCAGTTATGTATGTAAGGATTTTATTTACCACAATTATATTACGAATCATTTCCTTTCCTGTTTGCATAGCTGCTAGCTTTCAACATGCCCACATTTTTGTACGGATAAAAGGCATAATTCATTATCATGTTTTGATAGGTTTCTTTGCAAATTAACATCCCATCCTGTTTCTGACAACTTCTAAGTTTCATTACTGTTCTTCCTTATGCATGTACATTTTCTGTGTCTTCTTCTAGGTAAAGCAACTATAGTAAGAGTAATAAATTCTTCTATCTTACCTGTCAAGTAGAGGAAAATCATATAAAGAAATTTTTCAATTACTAGTAACATAAGTTTCATGAACATCAGAGTTTATTCAAAGATATTATCCATTGACAGACAATAACAATTTGGGTTCATCCAAGCGAGTCTACTAAATCTGGGTGAGGAACTGAAAGTTTCTCATGAGAGAGAAATGAAAGTTGTGTCTTTATCATTCCTCTAAAGCGTCAAACAATACAGGATAATTCTCCTCTGAATAATAATTGAAATGAAAAGAGCAAGAAAATCTCAAACCATATGAGGGAAATGGTTTGCGCATTCCCAGACGATAGGGATTTATACTTTGTTATGAATCATAGAGTTAAATAAGAGCCTAGAACTTGTCTAACAGAAGCATTAAGTATGATGGAAGCACCAACTATTTCCTTAAGACAAACGAGATGGAGGTAAAAGGATCAAGCATGAGCTCATAATGAGTAATACATTTGGAGTGGTTTCCGTGAACTTGAGTTTAAACCCAATAATTGATCAGGTCATTCATTCACAAATAGATGAAATGAAGTGATATTTTTCTATAGTTAAAGATACCTATGTAATAAAATTGTTAAAAAGCCTTCTTAAGGTTAAAGAGATATTAAACATATTTTTATTCCAAGAGTATAAAAACTTTTACTTAGAAATAAGTCAATTCATAAACATATGTAATCATTTTAGAAAGAAACTGTGGGCCATTGTGCCTGAAGCTGGAATTCATCTTGGAAATATTTTAAACAACATTTTTGAAAATTGTGCATAGACACATATCATATATGTACATATATATGAACAAACAGTAATTTATTTCTGTAGCTTTGTTCTGATGCAGACCAAGTAAACTAAATCATCTTAATCATCGAGAAAAATAGATCATTTTATACATTGTATCACATCTCAGTCATATCAATTTAATTTTTTTACATATGTATTGCAGAAACTATAAAACAGAAGAGGGCTTCAGTGAGCCTAGAAGCATGACACTATAGATGCATTGCTTCTCTCTCTACATGATTGCAATAGATACTGACTCCCTTGGTCTGAAGTCAGGGGAAGTAAAAAAAAAAAAAAGAAAGAAAGAAAAGAAAATTAAAGTTTTGAAGAGCAGCACTTAAATGCACTTTCTGCTGTTAAAAAGTATCTGAATTCAGTTCCTAGTGCCTATATGGTACAGACCATATGGAACTTGAATTCCATGAAATCCAACACTCTCCTCTGACCTATGGAGGCACCAGCCATGCAAGTTTTATACATACATACACAAACACACCACATGCATCAAGCCCACATAAATAAATATTTTAATAAAAAAAGAAAAGGAGTCGTTCACTGCAGTAAATCAAGATGAATCTATTACAAGAGTGAATGGTTGGATTTGAATCAAAATCTACAGAAAAGAGAGGGATACACCTTTGTAGAAAGAAGTAGATACTCAAACTAATCAGTCATTATCATCTTTGTGCAAATTATTTCAGTACTGTTAGTGTGCCAAGATCTCACAATGCTAGTATAGGGAAGTAGAAAAGTTTACCATCTATTAAGCCTTCCATTAGGCTTAAGTTTATTTTAAGCTTGTTGTTTTAAAGAATATGGGGAAGGTTATAGAACTAGTAAAATAATGTTTTATTTTAACAGGTTATGCTCTAATTATTTTTTCATATACTACTGAGAATTTTAACCTATGGTGTACTAGATATAGCACCAGATATATATATAGTGAAAAATTCAAAGAAATATTCAGAACACACAAACTTATGACTATAAATACACTTTGAAATGTAGAATAGATCTTCTGTGTAAAATTGACATTATAAATTAATTGACAATTATTTGTCTTTATTAAAGTTTCCAGAATAAAATTACAGAGAAGAAAACATGTTCAGTCAAAGGGCCCAAGAGTTACACACAATATCTTCTTGATGGAAAATTAAGGTTAGTGTGGCGATATTTCTTGATGAAGTTTATTAAGTGAAGCCAGTGAATGACATATCTAAAGAAACCAGAATTGATGTAAAGTTCTGTGCATGAGTTAAGTAGTTTTCAATGTTGTTACATGTCATTCGGCACTGTAAAACAATGTTGAGAATGCTAAATTAACAGTAAATGTTTAAAAATATCTTTATTATAACCATCCTAGGATTTTGTTATTGCTTTGTTCATTTATTTGTTTGTATGTACAAAAAAATAGATGCAGGGAGGATTGGACTTCAGGGGAAAGGGACTGTTTGCAGACCTATTCCTTCTCTAGCTGGAGTACCATATGGCAACCAGGCGCTTCTATACAATGTATGAAAGCTCCAAGGGTCACCGAAATAAAGCTCATACTCCTGTTGCATGAACTTTTGCTCAAGTAACAATCAAGCTAGAAAATTTCCACCTACTTCAAAAATTAACAGACCACACAAGAAAAACATCAATGAAAACCTGGAAAATGCTGTGATTTTTCTTACTCAACATAGAAGGGACAGTACCTCCTTCGTAAACCAGAAAAAAAAATTTTTTTTACAAAGAGAGAAAAAAAAAAACACCTTTATAAGACATTTCAACGATTTCCTGAGCCCTCAAATTTGCGTGCAAAATCAGGTATATGAACATTCCCGGGACATAAATGTCAATACCTCTTTATTTGGTTTCTTAAATGGAGTTAGTGATCTATTACTAAAACTAAGGACCAATCATCACTTTGTATTAATCTTTTATGAGAGACTGAGAATAACAATTTCATAGACTGGGAATGGAAGGGATGTGGTTTTTCAAAGTGGCTGAGTTATGCATCAATGCTTGTTTCCTTTTTCCTAGGAGGAAGATGGACAGAGCTTGTGTACAACAGTGTCAAATACAAGCAACTCCAGGTTTGCTTATCTTTTGGGTACCTTATTGATGTATATCTCCATTCGATTCAACCAGGAGTTGGCAAATTATAGCCTGTGGGCTAAACCTGGCCCATTGATTTTTTTTTTTAATTTACTTATTTTTATATCAATCACAGGTTAGGTACTTTGCATCCCAGGCTTAGCCCCCCTCCTTCCTTCC
>CM053743.1:62756880-62808951 GCA_028658305.1 Pachyuromys duprasi
AAGAAAAACAACTCATTCTTCTGTTATAAAGAACAAAACAATCAAATGAATGTGTAAGAAAGAATACAGAGATGAACATCATCATGTTTAAACAAGAGAAACCAGACTCAGAAAAATAAGTATCACATAGGTGACAGTTAATGCTAATGGCCAACTTGAAAAGATCTAGAATGTATTAGGAGCCAAATCTCTGAGTATGGCAATGAAATTTGTAGACTCAATCAAATAAGACAAGAAGACTGACTAAATGTGTGCCAAACCTATAGGGTCTACCACTTTGTATAAATGTGAAAGTGAGCACAGACCCAACATCCACCCACTCTTCTTTTTTCTTTTCCCTCTTTCTTTCTTTATTTCTTTCCTTCTGACTTTGGCTTATTTTTCAGCCTATTTACTTACATCCTAAAGTGGGCCCTCATGCCCCTCCCTCCTGTCCTCCCAGGCCCCAAAACCGAAACCCCCCTCCCCTTCCCTTCTTCCTTTCCACCCCTGAAAAGGGGAGGCTCCCTTCCCCTGTATCAGCCTTCCCCAGCACATCAAGTCACATCAGGACTGAATATAACCTCATCCACTAAGGCCAGGCAAAGCAGCCCTGCCAGGAGGATTGATCCAAAAGGAGGCAACAGAGTCCATGTTAGAAACAGCTCTTCTACCTCCATTTGCCAGGCGATCCACATGAAGACCAAGCCGCCCACCAGCCACATGTGTGCAGGGGGTCTAGGTGCAGACCATGAATGCTCTTTAGTTCACGTCAAAGTCTCTGTAAGCTCCCACGGGCCTGTGTTAGTTGTCTCTGTTGATCCTCTCATGAGGTTCTTGTTCCCTCCAGGTCCTGCCATCGTTGTCCCAATGTTTCCACAAGACCCTCAGAGCTCGGCCACAGGCTTTGGCTACAAGTCTCAGGATCTGTCTTAATCCTCTGCTGGCCGGAGCCTCCCAGACGGCAGTCAAGTTACACTCCTGTCTACAAACATAGCAGAGCATTATTAATAGTGTCAGGGGCTAGCTCTCCACCGTCGAGTGGGTCTCAGGTTGGGCCAATCATTGATTGGACACTCCCTCAATCTTGGTTCCCTCTTTATTCCTGCCCTTCTTGTGGTCAGGTAATTTTTGGATCAAAGGTTTTGTGGGTGGGTTGTTGTTACCCTCCTTCCACTAGTCCTGCCTGATTAGGAGGGGGTCACTTCAGTCTTCATGCCCTGTTCCCAACCCCAGGTAGGAGTCTCAGCTAGAGTTACATCCATATCCTCCCAGGAACCTCCCCTGTTGCAGGCCTCCAGTTTGACAGAGATATTGCCCCTCAGATTCCCTTTTGCTCCCAGCCCTCTTACCTCTATCCCTGTTCTCCCCACATCTGACCCCTCTCTTGTTTCCTTCCCATTGCATCTCCTACTCAGTTCCCTCTCTTTATCCACCTTCTGCTGTCTATTCCATTTCCTCTTCTGAGTAACATTCCAGCACCCTGCCTTGGGCCTTCCTTGTTACTTAGCTTCTTTGGGTCTATGGATTGTAGTACGATTATCCTGTACTATAGGCCTAATATCCATTTGTAAGAGAGTACATACCACGTGCATCTTTCTGGGTCTGGATTCTTAAATGGACAAAATGTTACTAGCAATCTCAAGTTCCTGCTGCCATGACTTCTACTTCATGGGTTGTAATCTCATGTTATGAGCTCAACAAAAATATTTCTTCTTTAATTTTTTAAACAGACATTTTGTCAGAACATTAAGAAAAATATACCGAAAAGTTGTTTCTTTTTTATTAATTTGTTTTGTTTTGTTTTTGTATGTGGAACCTTGCTTTAATACAAAGAAAGACACCAACGTAGAATGAGGACTCTTTTGAGATAAAAAAGGGATTGCTGAGAGAGTAAAGGGGGCAATGCAGGGAATGGATGATTTTAAAGTATTTTATAAATGTCTAAAATTTTCACAGTTACAACATTCTTTTATAATTAATATACATGCTATTTTAAAGGCATAAAAAACAGACATAAAACAAATGAAATTAAAATCTCTAGTGCATTCTGAATGAATAGTTAGCAACAATGGTATAATTCAGTCTCAATCCCAAGATCCCTGAATTAGGAGAATTGGTGTCTCCAGGCAAAAGAAGATAAATGTTAGAGATCTGGAAGCGAAAGTAGATTTATCTTTTTCAAGCAAAGGTCTCCTTAAGAGATCTTTTGAGCACCTACACAGATTGGCTAAGACATGTCCACACTGAATAATGAATTATTTTTATTTTAAACCAAGTCCATACTGATCCATATGCAAATCCTTTGGAAGCTAAAGACAAATCAAAGTATATTTATAAGCTATCTGAGACACTGCTAACATATAAAATTAACCATTACATGACTCATTTTATAAAGATTTCCTCTGATGGTGATTACTTTCCTTTCAAATTATCCAAATAGGAAAAGGAGGAAGATACAAAATTCAATGATTTAAACAACAACAACAAAATTATACTGCTATTGTTTCACATTTCTGCAATTACTGAAATTTTGATTCATACTTTGTTTTATTTTAGAGTTACATCTACAGCTTCATAAAATGGAAATGTTTTCCTTATTTAATCACAAAAATACTTTTTATAATAGAAAAATTAACAATCCTCAAATTGTTAATCGCCTGTCAGTATGAAACCATATGGTGTCAATTTCTATGTAGCAGGGTAACATTTGAATCATTCTTACTCTCCACAACTTGTTCATTGTTGATCATTAATGACATCTTATTATTTTTTTCTTACTTTGAGAATAAAGCTGCTGTTTATACAGGTTTTTTTGTCCATTTTAAAAATTAAAGCTATAGTTATAATTTAGTAGGTTATCTGTGTCAGAGACAATGACATTTTCCAACAGTAAATACAAAAGGAGACTCACAAGACAATGCTTTCATAAATGTGACCTGATCTATCTGGTAGAAACAGCAGTGAATAATACGATGGTTTAAAATCTTTGGATTTTATTTTGTATTTGTCCTTTCAAATGTACTGTGACATGCTCAAATGAAATAATAGGAAAGAAAAGCATTCAAAAGTTTATTATTGTGTAATCAGTATGAATTTAAGCACTACCTATGTGTTGCTCAAACATTATGTAAGTATTAAGGACACTTGAACATTTGTGTCTTCTATTCTTTCTAAGGTTTTATATTATGGCCCACCATTTTTTCACCCCCAGTCTTTCATGCTGAATCAGTTCCCTATTTTGCAGTCTATTGTTTCTTAATAGCCATTGCTCTATTGTTTGTCTTTTCTTAGTATGAATGGTTGTGGTGTGACAATCCAGAAATCATGTCTTTCAGAAGAGAAGGGTTTCTTTGTTCAGTTGTTTCTTTTTCTGTTACAGGCAAACATGCTAATCTTGCTAATATTTTGAAAAAGAAGGTGGTTAAATTTTACTTTCAAGAACAGAATACTCTGCAAAATTCAACACACAAACACAAGAGAATAGTGTGTACAAGATAATCTACAAACATAACTTATATGCATTATAAAATTTATATGCAATATAATATTTAAAAAGAAAAATAAGGTTTTCCTTTTTGTTGTTGTCAATCAGAAGATATTTTAGAATGTTGCACAGAATTTGAAGTTCACTGCTTACGTTCATCCTATGCTTTGATAACACAACAGATAGTCTAGCTCAGAAGAGAAGAGGCAATGATACAGAACTGAAGCCAGTACACAAAACAAAGGGGGAAAAGCCACCTTGATAAAACCCATTAACATTGTTTTGTTTTTGCTTTCTATTTGTTGCTGTTTTTGTTATTGTTTTGCCAGCTTCTTGACTTGGTAAAAATGAGGCCTGTAGATAAGCTGTCTTTGCCATTATTTAACAAACTCTGTGAAAGAGAAGGGTTTGATATCCATGAGACAGGGTTCACAACTTCACAGGCTGATTGCATCTACTATACAGGGGAACCCATAAGGGTGGTAGATCCAGTAACACGCCTGTGACAGAGAGACATATTTCATCTATCTGTACATTTAGATGTCCCTCCTCCCAGTCATGTCTACAAAGTTTAATTCTATCTTTACCCTTTTTTATAGTTGGTGTGAATACGGAGTTTTTTTCTCCAAAGCTGAGAGAAAAAAGTAGAAGACAGTGCAACAGCTGGCAATGGATAGAACTTTGGGATTTCATGTAGTGTAATGCTTTCCAGTTTAGTTCCATTTGTATTTGTTTGAAAGTCTTTTGCTTCTTTCTTTGAAGACAGTCATATGCACTTGTCTTCTAATGGTACCTCAAAAATGTCTATATTTTTGCTAGCTTCTCATATCAGTCTCAGATCATTAAGCCTCTCTTTCATGTAATCATAGTTATCTTCATTGCTTTCAAGAACTGTAGCAAAGAATCCAGTGATAGCGGAAAAAAATCTCATATTCTATATGCCATCTACAATCCAGAGGCTAAAGCCCCTTTCCTCCATCTCCAATGTCAAAATTATTACATTACATCTCAGAATAATCATCAGTGGTTCTCATGCCTCAAGATACACAGAAAAAGTTAACTGATTTCAAAAATCCAAGCCATTAAATGTAATTGCAAACAAAACAAAACAAAAAAATCCAAACCATTAAATTGACTGTGTTTGCACAATTCATTGAAAATATCCTTAAATTAATAAAATCTGCAGATTTTGGCCATATAGGAAAACATATATTCAACATTTCAGGGAACAAGCAATCCTTGTATATCTTTGTAAGATCAATATTCTAGTCAATACATGCATGCATCCTCAAAAACTGTCATCATCTTTTGTCCCTGAAAAGAATTTTATTTTCCTTTATTTGCTTACATTATCTCTTTTTCAGACTTTTCTTGTAATGGTCATTAGCAAAAATAAACAATTAAACTGTGATTGGATGATTTTAAACATCTCCTTTTCCAGTTTAGTTTAGCACTCAAGTTCCATTCTCTTTGGTAAGGAGTAATGCAAATAGCTATGAGAGTTTAGACAATTAAGTTTGATGTGCACATTTTTAATTCTCTCAACTGCAATAATGCATGGATCTGCATTGTGCATATTAAAGAGCACACTGAATGGAGGCTCTTTGCCCAAAGATGCAAACACAAACATTTTAACAAAACTCAGAAAAAAAATTGTGACCTCTCCCAAGATTTCCTTCTCCAATTCTACCAGCAGCTTTATAATCTTTTTTATTACTCCTCCAAACCTAGCTCTCTATCAAAAATTATAGCTTAATCATAATATACCCAATTCCTGCTCCAAAATGTATTCATCCCTATCATATAAAAATAACTAATATATACATATATTACATTTTGTACTAATAAGAGATTCTTTATTTTCTGAACATATAAGATAAAATGTATATGATTCCTAATGATCTCTTAAAAGAAAGATAAATCTTATATACTTTAAACATATAATAAAGTTATGTATAATTCCTATATCTCTGAAGTAATTTTTAGAAATAATGTTTGAATTTGTTCTTAATATTAGCACTGAGTGGGAAAATAGTACCTATATAGCTTCGAAGTGGTAGGTGAAGAAGCCAAGGAGCAAGGTCTGGGTATTTTTTAACAAAGCAGAAACAGAACTCAATTAGTTCCATGCTACAGCAAGTTGTTATTGACAAAAGCATAAATATTTAAAAGGCCAAATGGAATAAATAATGACCCAATGGCTATATCACACACACACACACACACACAAAATGGGAAAATATAATTGGTGCGGCAACTTGGAAAGGACAATAAATTCAGAAATAGAAGGATTTTTAAATAATTTGTGGTAGTATAGCATATTTTAATTATTTATTTTTTAATAAAATGTTAGCAATACCAATATGTTGAGAATAGCTCAGAAAAGCACTGCCATCCCTAATGTTGGAAAAAAAAATGTATCATGTTTGAAGAAAAGACTGGCTAAGTATGGAATATGTTTTCTTATATAAAAAAGAACCTCCAGGGAACTCAAGATGTAGATTAATTATGGAGAGCCTGTTTAGCCTGTTAGAAGCCTGAGTTGGATCCATGTCAAAACACACACACATACACACACTCATATCTGATAACACTACTTTATGTACATGCAAAGTTAGAAAAATTATACTGAAATGCCCTTCCTTTTCACGACAATTTAGAGGTTTTAAATAAAAAATGAAGTATAAAATTAAACGTCATTAATGAGGTGATTATAAAGCACTATATAGAAAATGTGAAATAGATATGAAACAGAAATGATATAAGAATGGAGAAATTCTGTGTTTTTGGAGTAAACTTATTTAAAAAGAGAGAAAAGGCTCATGATCGGTTCAGTTACAGAATTCAAATCAAAACATTAAAATTTAAAAATTCATCTGAGTTAGACAAATATAAGTGATGAAAATAGCATCGCAATATTTAATGTCATAAAATTAGAATTAAAACTGAATAGTACCTGGAGTCCCCTTTAAAATGATGATTGGAGCACATATAATGAACTTCTGAATTTGTTGATAGAATAATACATACATGAGTATGTGTCTATTATGGATATACACATAAATAGTGAAATTCACATCTGTACACATAGAAATATTTGACTTTTATATTCATAAACTAATTCAAACCTCACACATCAAAACAAGATAAAGACATTTGTAGGTATTTCAACACCAACAATTTTCTTAGTAACTTGGTGTACAGTCTCAGTGTCCAGTCATATTGGGAAGGGTATCATGACGTGGAAATTTTGTGGCTGGAAAAGAGCTAGCTTCAATGCGGTGTACTCTCAGGAGAAATGCTAGCTGCCTTGACTTCCCCTGGCGTCTCTTCTACGAGGCCCAATGTGTGGTTTATTGAGAGAAGTTAGTTGTGAAACATACAATAGTCATCATCAGAGGAGGCGATTAGACCCGCAGCACTAACGTTTAATTAACCATTCTCGGTTATCTTTACTTTTAATTTGGTCTCTGTGCAATTTCTGCAGTACTTAGATTCCCTGGTGGGTTTCCATCTGCATTTCCTTTCATAAAAGGAAAACTAGAATTTAAGAGTAACTAATTTAAAAATATATGTAATGTGATGGTTTGGTAATAAAGGGGAAATCTTTTCAAGGCCCATTATGAGTCATGAGTTTTCCTCTTCAAGAAGAGCTATTTTGTCTCAAAGTAACTGGTATTTGAATTGAATGGGATTTTGGCTTTTAGAGAAAAGAAAATATTTAAGTATCAAGTGTTTGAAATTTGTTTCACATAATCCTTCAAATAAATTCCTAATTTCTAATTCAAATAAACTGTTATAATAAAGAATATGGAAATGCAACAGGCATTCACAACTCTGGAGTGAGTCTGAAAGGAGTTTGTAACCTCCTTTCTCAAGTTGTCCTTCTCTTATGCTAAAAACTTTTCTGTATCTAAAAGAGCTCTGTAATCCTGCCAGTTTGTAAACAACCCTGTTAGTGGGACCAACTGGACCAACTGAATGAAGCTTTAATTATCTTCAAAACTACATGTCAATTTGGGGGTGTCAAAACTAGATGTCAGCTTTATCTCTTAATGTAAATTAAACTCTATAAGCAAGCACTGTAGTTTAAACTGATTACAGCTGAAGATCTGATCAACTAATTTTCATAGTAAGTTTTACACTTTCAGTGTTCAATCACTGTGGCTGGATTCTCCTCTCAAAATCCGTACAGAAGAGATTTATTAAAACTTTTTTTATTACTTATTACAATTTATTCACTTTGTATTCGGCTGTGGCCTGCTCCCTCATCTCCTCCCAATCCCACTCTCCCTCCCTCTTCTTCTTCCTGCCCCTTCTCTATTCCACTGATTGGGGAAGTCCTCCTCCCCTTCCATCTGACCCTAGCCTATCAAGTCTCTTCAGGACTGGCTGCACTGTCTTCCCCCTTGGCCTGGCATGGCTGCACAACCTTGGGGGAAGTGATCAGAGAGCCTGCCACTGAGTTGATACAAATTATTAGACAATAATAAGTACAAGTGTCATCAAAAATATTTTTAAAGGCCAACTAGCTACTGTTAGATTTGCAGACATTAAAAAATATTAGACAAGTGTTCTGTTTAAGCAGTGAAACAGCCAATAACAGTGTGTAAATTCCTGAATGTGGCTGTGTTTCAATAAAACTTTATCTACAGACACTGGCATTTTAATTTCATGTTATTTCTGTAAAGTATTCTCCCGGCTTTTCACAATCTATGGAAATATAAATAACTAGAGAAATACAGCTGACAGCCAAAGGCTATGTATTATGTGCTGACTTCTACTGAATTAATTATAAGTAAATAACAATAAGTAAAGAATAAGATGCTTATGCTAATTTTCTACAGTGTCAGTTTCACAATATATTTGAAGTATTATGCTAGGCATCTTAAGTGTATAATATACATATATATTTATGTGTATAATATGAACATATGTGAAATAAAAGTAATGCATTTAATTGTTTTCTCTCATTATAAGCAAAATACTCTGATGGGGGTAGGTGAGACAGCTCAGGAGATAAAGATGCTTACTGCAGAGCCTCATGGTAAATTTTATCTCTAACACCCACATGATAGAAGTAAAGGACAGGTTCCTAAAATATTTTCTCTCACTTCCACAAGTATGTTATGGCATATACACATGCACAGAAACACACACGCATTTATAGAATATACATATATTTGCAATAAAATTAACAGCAACAGGAAAAAAAATCCTCTGTTGAAGGACAGTGAGTAGTCACTGTAATTCATCAGCTCTTGGCGTGAAAGTCATAAAGCTCAGTGCCTTATATTTTCTTAATTTATACATGTTACTTAATATAAAATTACACCACTTTCCCTCTCAGTTTCCTATAGCCAGGCCCCTGCCTTCCCGAGTTATACTTCTTCTGAAATTTCTCATGTCCAATCTCAAACCAATAATCCCCTTTTCTTTAATATTATTGTTAACACAGCTATATTTATAAGCACAGAGTTATAAATACAATCTGCTGAATCTATTTTGTTCTTTTTATATTTATGGTTTAAGGGCTGACCACTTTGTATAAACAACTAATAAGAGGGCTCAACCCTGGGAAAGGCTTCTTCAACCTCTCCGGGTAGTCATTACCTTCCCGCAGTTACCTACTTAGGGGTGAAACCCTATGACCTGTTATCATGTCTAGGATATTGCCACTTATCTGCTCTTGTTTGTGCAGCCATGTGTATTAGATACTGCTCCACAGCAGACATCCTGGTATTCTGTCTTTTACAATCTTTTCAGCTTATCTTCTATGATGTTCTCTGAGCCATAGATGGAGGAGGAGCTGATATGTGTGTCCCTGCGTGTGTGTGTGTGTGTGTGTGTGTGTGTGTGTGTTTCTTGGGGCTGAGATTGTTACAGTTATTTTTATAACTGTGTTGGTTTCTCTTAGTTTCATTCTCAACCCAGATATCATAGAAATAATTGAGACTCCTTATATTTGTTTACAATAAGGTTTACAAAACAAGAATTGAGCACATATTATTCTGTTCTCTAGGCTAATCTTGCTTCCTCCCAGCATACATCCCAGGATACTTGTGTTTTGTAGCTTTCCAGCAGAGCTCCATTCCTGGTATCTTCTGGACCTCTGCCCAGGGCTCAATCCCTTGGCTGTATCCCCTACTTCCTTTCCTCCTCCTCCCCTGGCTGGTAAGAAGTCCAGCCCTGTTTTTTCCCTTGCTCATTAATTGGCTGTAAACTGCTTTATTGACATACCAGGGAAACACTGGAGAGCAGAGTTTATACAACATTAAGACAGGAGAATTTCAGAACAGGGCTTGCAACCAGATATGTGGGATACAGAATTCGACATTTCAATTATCCAATAATCTTATGCCTACATGAGATCCCCAATATCTTTTGATCTCCAGTTGTTGTTTTCTATTTGTCTCAATTTGCTATAGATTCTTTGATGAGAGGTGGTAGTAAACTTACCTATGAATAAAAGAAAGTATATGGATTTGGAAAGTAATTAAGAATCACATGGTGTAGCAAAGTGGCAAGTAATACACTAGTAGTTTATATTAGAAGTCACTACACCATTTGTAAGGGAATTTTAATCCAGCAACATGGCTGCTCTGGCAAGGGATCATATCCACAGATGTTCTACGCGTGTGTGATCCAGCTTGAATGCCGATACACCACATTCCTTTAATCCCTCTGGCTGGAATGCAAACACCAGTGTAATGCCTTCGGCTGGAATACAGACACTCCCCAGTACACACCCTTAATTCCAAATAATGACATCTAATTGAGGGACAGACAGTGTGAATCAGAGAAATATAAGACAGAATGAATCAGAGACAGGATATCCCAACTCTCACTAGGATAGACAGGGAGATGAGGCTACTTAAGAGCAATGCAGGGAGAGAAAGTTGGGTTAGGTGCAGCATTTGAGAATGGTTGAGTTCAATTGAGTTCCCGAAGACAGTACAAGGGAGTTCATGGAGATAGTTCACGGAGACAGCATGGTAAACAGTTCAACAGTATAATACAATTTGGTGCAGTGCAGTTGAGGTCCTGCAGTTCAGTTTGTGGAGTTTTGAAGGCAGTTTTTCTTTCTTTTTCTTATGTTTTTCCCATTTATTTACTTACTTACTTACTTACTTATTTATTTCTTCCTTCTTTCCTTCATTTCATCACTTTACACTCAGCCCCCTCTCTCCTCTCTTCTCAGTCCCCTCTTCATGCTCTCTTTTGACCTCCCCTCTTCTCAGAGAAGGGAAAAACCCCTATAAGTACCAACTCACCTTGACACACCAAGTCCCAGCAGGGCTAAACACATCCTCTTCTCCTGAAGCCAAACAAAGCAGCCCAGTCAGAAAAACAGGATCCAAAGGCAGGCAACAGAGTCAGAGAGACAGGTCCTACTCCCATTGTTAGGGTACCCACATGATGACCAAGCTGCACATCTGCTACACCTGTGTAAGGGGTGCTAGATCCAGCCAATGCATGTTTGGTTTGTGGTTCACTCTCTGTGAGCCACCATGGGCCTAGGCCAGCTCACTCTGTAAATCTTCCTGTGGTGTCCCTGATCCCTTCATCTCTCTGACACCTTCCCCCATTCTTCTGTAAAACTCCTTGAACTCTGCCCATTGCTTGACTGTGGGTCTCTGCATTTATTTCCATCAGCTGTTGGATGAATCTCAGAAGATGGTTATGCTAAGGTCCTGACTGCAAGCACAGTGGAGTTACATTAATAGTGTCGGGATTGGCTTTTTTCCCTGGGGTGGGTCTCAGGTTGGGATAGTCATTGTATTCTACTCCCTAAATCTTTGCTCTATCTTCATCCATGCACTTCCTACAGGCAAGACAAAGTTTGGGGCAAAGGTTTTATAGGTGGGTTGATATAGCCCTCTGTCCCCTGGGAGTGGCCCCTGGCTACAGGAGGTGATAAGACTTCAGCCTCCAGGTAGCCTGATGCTAGGAGTCTCAGCTAGTGTCATCCACATAGACTCTTGGGAGTCACCCTTGTCCCAGAGATGCACCACCCTGCTCCCCTTCCCCATGGCACCGTTTCTGATTTCAGTTCTCTCTCCTGGTCCTCCACTGCCTCCCCCCTCATTCTCTCTCCCCACACCTGTTTCCCACCCAACTCCTCCCACTCAGTTCCCTCCTCACTCCCTTCCCTTCAGAGGTGTATTCCATTTCCCTCTCTGAGTAAGATTTAGGCATCCTCTCTGGAGCCCTCTGTGTAAGAATTTTTCTGAGCATAGCAATTCACTGAGAACTGGAAAGAAGTTTGAATTGGTCAGTTTGGAGAGGTATTTGAGCCAGAATAGCTGAGCTGAAACAGCCAAGCAGAGTTCAGAAAGAACTGGAAAGGGTGAGCTTACTCAGCACTAAGCCTCAGAGGCTGAAAACATTCTAGGCCTTGGTTAACAGATGGAGGCTGGAAGCTGAACCCTTCAAGATCAGGTCAGACAGAAGATGCTTGATCCTCAGGTGGAACCTCTAACATCAGGATCAGGGGCTGCATCTGACTCTGTTGCCTGTCTCTGCACCCCATTCCTCTACCTGGACAGCCTTGCCTCACATCAATAGAAGATGGCCCAGTTCTACTTGGTATGGCAAATAGGGTTGATACTCATGGGAAGGTTCTCCTTTTCTGAAAAGAAAGGGAGAAGTGTACAGGGGAAGAGAAATGAGTTGAGAGAAAGGGAGTGGGAGAGGAGAGGAAATGAGAGTGAGGAACTAGGAGGGAAAGAGAGAGGAGAACTTCCTACTAGGTCGTAAAGTAAACAAATTAATTAATAGAAAGAAAAGAAAGATTAAATTGTATGGAGGATAGAAGTTTACAGGCCTAGGCCTAGGGTTAGAAATGCTCTTGGCTCAGCCAAACCGTGTATTACTAAAGCTTGTATAAGGCTCTCATCTCTTCCCCTCGTCTGAGGAAATAAAAACATTTACAAATGTTGATCAACCATTCTAAAGGAGGTTTCTCCTGGCTGGCACTGTGGTTTTGTATGTCATTGGTTCTTTCTTTTTATATTAATTTTTATTTTTTAATATTAGTCACAGGTTATTTATCCCAGCTGTAGCCTCCTCCCTCATTCCCTCCCAATCCCAGCCTCCCTCCCTCACCTCCTCCCTGCCCCTCTCCAAGTCCACTGATAGGGGAGGTCCTCCTCCCCTTCCATCTGACCCTAGCTTATCAGGTATTTTCGGACTGCTTGCAATGTCCTCCTCTGTGGCCTAGGAAGGCTGTTCCTCCCTGGGGCAGGGGTGGGGGGTGAGGAGAAGGGGTGGGGGACAAAGGAGGCAGTCATTGAGTTCATGTCAGAAATAATTACTCCTTACTAGGGAAAGCCACTTAGATACTGAGCTACTGGTTCTTGTGGGAACATTGTCAGCCCAAATGAGATAGCTTTCTTTAAAGTGTGTACACACACAGACATACACACACACACTCACATGCATTTTAGGTAATTTTAACTAAATTTAAAATAATATTCTTTGACGCTTATCAAACTAGTATTATTTGTTTTACCTTTTGTGTTGACTCTGCCCCCTTTCTCCCTGAGTTGGATTCCCTGCTTTTCTTTTATCTCCTTTGGCATATATATCACCTATATCTTGCTAGTTAAGCTCAGCCATCAACCGCTGCCTTTGGTCCCTTTGTACTTTCCTTGTTTCTGTGGTTACTGCATATTGTATATGAATATGTGAAGGTAGAAGCAAAGATGAGAGAGAAGTGTCTCATATTTTTATAATCTGATCCTATTCTAATTTGGGTCACAGAGATTTTGGAAGTGATTTGCTTTCATTCCATATTCCTCCTGTCAAGAAGCGTCTCCCTGCTGGATGTCATTGCCAGATGAAAAGCTCTGTTAGAGCTCTTCTATGGAATAGCTGATAGAGAGGTAATTAATTAAAATTTAGACTATGAATTAAATTTGACAATGTCCAGTCTGGAACCACTGGGTAGCAGAGATACTCTTTGCTTTAAATTGTTTATAAAAGAAGAAATACTTTTACTTTTTTCTTTTATCCCTAAAGAATATTTATACAATATATTTTATCACATTTCTCTCACAACTTCCCACATTCTTCCCTATCTCCATACCCACCAAACTTTAGGTTCTTTCTAGATCTACATCTATCTGTCTATTTATCTATCATCTCTATCTCTATCTCTGACTTGTTCTTGCTTTCTCTCTCTCCAAACCACATGAAAATAAACATAAGCAAAATTTTAATAAGACAAATTAAAAATATATGAAACATCCCTCCAAAAAATAGGAAAGAAAGTGTTTGTTTTCTATTATGTAACTAGTAATTATAGGGCTTTTCCTGAAATGTAGTTGATATGCTCAGTAAGTCACCATTAGAGAAGAGTAATAGTCCCTTCCCCAGCAGGTATCAATTCAACTAGCCTCTTGGTTAGTGGTAAGACTTTGCGTCCACTTCTGCTCTTTCATGCTGTAATCTTCTATGATTTGTACTGGTGCAGGTCTTATGCATTCTGCCAATGTCTCTGTGAGTTCATATGTACATCAGTACTATTGTGTATGAAAGATACTATTTTTGGGGGGTCATTCACCACACCCAGCTCTTCTATATAGATCATAGATCTCTCGACCTTGAGGGGGAAAGGTTTGTGAAAACATATCACTTCAGAGCACTTAGTCCCACATGTTTAGATTTGTATATACTTCAAGTTTTGTTAATTTTTCATATTATCCAACAGTTTCAAATACCTACTAAATTAAGGGCTTGAAACTAGAAAATACTTGCCTTTAGCCTTGTTTCACCCTTGGTACCTTAAGGTTTCTTTATAAAACACGATGGCCAAAAGCAATCTAGAAAGAAATTGGTTTGTTTTTTATTTCTACTTCACTTTGGGAAATCAGGACAAGAACTCAGTCAGGAACTTCAAGGAAGGAACTGAGGGAAGGAACATAGGAAAGAGCAGCTTACTAGCTTATTTCCCATGACAACTGCAGCTTGACTTCTTCAACAACTTAGGACTACATGCCCAGTAGCAATGCTGGACATAGTGGGCCGGGCCTTCTCTATCAATTGTCCATCCAGAAAATGCCAGAACCTTCCCTACAAGCAAGTCCCATGGAGTGCATTTTTATGGTTGAGATGTCTTCTCCTGAAATACATAAAATTACCCAGCATGGTGGCCTTTCCTGTTTTGATTTGAATCCATCTGTGCATCTGAGGACACTTTCTTTTCTGTTACTCCAGGGACATTCCTTATCAAATCCTCTGTCTTCAGCGTTACACATTTTCTTTTCTTAGGATCATTTCCTTTCTTGTGAAATTACTATTCTAAGAAAGACAAACAAGTCTAAAAGCTTTTTGAATTTTGTTTATATAAAAATAAGTTATACTCTTCAGGTTTTACTGCTTATTTTATAGTTACAAGTTTAAAATAAAACTGCCTCATAAAAGTTTAGGACATTTAAATTACTTTTATAGCTCCTAATGTTACTTCTAGGATTCCTATATTTAAAAAACAATTACGTAACCAACTTCCTACTTTTCTTTTCTCTATTAAAACTTACATTATTTCTCAAATTCCCATGTCTGTATATGTGTATATGAATTAACATTTGTCAATATGTATGTTGGCAACTACCTATGTCCATATGTGGATGGTGCAACTACCTGTGTGCCTATTACTACATGTTGAAGCATTACCTACTTTATTATATTAAGTATTTATACATTTAGAATTTCATTTAATTTAATTCTGAGGATAACTTTTGAATTACTTATATAATAACTTTTCTACTCATTTAAAATATAATTTCTATAAACTAGATTTTTCAATTCCTATATATATTTTTTAATTGCCTGGTAGTTTCTCTCATCATACTTAGTTTTTGGTAAAGTAGAAAATTTCTTTATTTTTTATCTTTCTACCTTTACTACTATGCATTTGGCTTTTAATTTAACTTATGTTTTAATCTGTTTCCTTCTGCTACCCTCAGAATTTTCTAGTTTATTTCATCTTGCATTTTATGTCCTAAGAATATTTGTCTTTTAAACATAATTCGAAATTCTTCTTTATCCTATTACATTTGAGTTCCCTATTTGAATTTGTTTCTATTCTGTCTCTGTCATGTCTTCTGTTCTCAAAACTTTGGAACTCATTGAGACATCTGCAAATTGCACATATGTGGTACACACTCTGCATTCACTTATAACAAATGTCTAATGAACTTGAAAAATAAGGTGAGGATGGACATTTTATTATCAAATGTCCATATATCTAAACCTTGATAAGATAGAAGATATAAACATATTTTGTTTAAGGTGAAATGTGGGAGCCTGGCTTATATTTGTATCTACATGTTCCAATTTGGTCTCTCTTGCTTTGAAAAGTACCATACCAAAAACATGTTGAGGTACAACGAGTTATTTCAGCTTAGAAATTATAATCCATCATCAAAGGAAGCCAGAGAAGGAGATCAAAGCTAGTTATAGAAACTGAAGCTGAGGCTATGAATAATTACTGCTTACTGATGTGCACAACTAGATTTCTTGAAAAAATAAAAGAAAGAAAGAAAAGAAAAGGAAAAATAAAATGGCCCACTACTAATAGATGGCATTGTCCTTAGAGGGATGAGAATTTTTGCATCAATTATCAATTAAGGAAATGCCTTATAGACTTGAGCATAGCCCAATGTGATGAAATCAATTATTCAGCCATTATGACTCTAGGTAGGTTTCTGTACACTTGACATGTCAAGTCTTATGTAATATAAAACTAATTTAAGAACACACTAATGTCTTTGCAGTTGTTTTCAATAAATATAAATGGCAGGATCATACCACCTCTTGACAAAGACTTCTAAGATGACTTTTTAATGACCTTTTAAAAAATATGTATTATTTTGTTTTTGGAAATTTTGAGAATGTGTATAATAAACTGATTATTCTCACCAGCATCCAATCTTTTCCTCATTCCTCCCTGCTGTCAATCTCAGTTCCTTCTTACAGGTCCTTTCCCATATATAGTTTTACATATCTTTTGGCATTGTTTTGTGTCCCACTAAATTTAACCCGAGCTATCAGTATGACCATCACTGTGGAACTGTCCTAGGAAACGTGGTAGACTCACTAGTGGATGCACCTCTGAAGATAATTATTCCTTACCACAGAATACAATACAATCATTCTCCATAGCAAATCAGGGCCCTGTGAGCTCTTCTCCCACTCATGACTGGGTATTGACATCTTCAATCTTGTTCAGATCCTCTTTTATTTCTTCTTCTATCTTTTTTACTCCATGATTGCGGCCACTATATCATGCCCTAGAGATAACATTTCATGGTTTCTTCCATCATCCTTCTTAGCGTTATGAACTGCCAAGAGCCTTACCACTCACTATCATTCTTTATAAAATAAAGCTTCTCTGATTTATGGTTAAAAAAAAAAAGTAACATTGGCTTTTGGTTATAAACATATTCAGAAGGCACTTGACTTCATGATAACTTACTTCCCCAGGATTTTATTGACATTTTTTTGTAGTGTGTTGGCCAGGTATTTGAACCCAGGATCTCCAACATCCATATCCTATATACTAGGCAAACACTGTACTGCCAAACCATAACTCTGTCTTTTTTTTTAATTTTACCATTTTTATTTTATATTAATCACAGGTTATGTACTTTGTACTCCAGCCATAGCCCCCTCCCGTATTCCTTCCCTATCCCTCCCTTTCCTCCCTCAAACTGTCTTTTAAAACATAGAGGAAGTTGAACAGTTAAATCAAAGTTGACTGGATTTTTAGAAACTACAGAGAAGAGTTCTGCCAGTCTGATCCTTGACAAGTACTATTTCCTGAGAAAGATCTTTGTTAAGCCATTATCTTCCAGTCTTTCCTACTATCATCTTTGTGATGAGAGGAGAATAACATCATAGAAAATCTGTGAAAGTTCTCCAGATCTGTTATGTCACCATACAGAGAGCTGGTTACTTTCCTAGGAACGTGCATACAATTAGAAATATTAAATATGTAACAAAGTCTAATGGTAAATGTGGGAAGCAGGATACCTAGAACTATTGACATATGACTTCAACAATGCATGCAGATTCTCCTATTTAAAAGAAATAGAAATAGTTTTCCTTGAATTTATACAATATTTGCTGTGGCTAAAAACATACACTGGAGGAAACAGCACATTCTGATTTCCTTTAACAAAGGAATGCTATTCCTTAGAACAAGGGTTGTAGAGAAAAATGAATAGGTAGGGGAAAAAACCATAATGCAAATCTAGATCTATAATTAGGGAGATTATGGCGACATATCTAGGGAAAAATAGTTAATATTTTCTTGATGATAGATTAAAGTGAGATAAGTAGACATCTAGGTTTTATTTACTATTTTTCAACATTACACATTATTGTGAGATATAAAGAGTGAATTAGTCTAGCATATTAGGTCACTTATCACTTGTGACTACAGATGCTGTTAATGTTCATATATCTATCCTGATATTTCATAAATGACAAGTATTACTGAATTCTTTTTGCCAATGTATAATTTTGTTATTATGGTTTCTTTCAGATCACATCAAAAGGATATACATAAATCACATTGCTTATGAAACAAAAAAATGGTTATGGCTCAGTGGCTTCCTAAAACATGACTTACAAAAACATTGTAGCCATTTAAAACTTATGCATATGTCATGCATCAATGAGCCTTATTATTATCTAAAATAAACTAGGTTCATATGTAAATTATTATCCATCCACCTAGTAGCCACCAATCTATTAACATAATGTATCTAGTTTATATAATATAAACAAACATAACCAATGTTCTTTGTTTTTATTTTCTTCATCGAGAACTTTATATACTCGTTTTTGTTGTTTATTGGTCATTATATTAAAAATCCTTTAACTTTGAACACAGATACGATACTTTAATTGATGTTATTGCTTTGATATTCATCTTGTGCTTGTTATGTTATTTTTCTTTATCTGGGGATATAAGAAACTCAAAATGCCCCAATTTTGAGACCAGAAACTAGATAACAGATTATGTCTACTCTTCTAAGAAAAAAAATAATGTAAAGCTTAGTCTTACTTCTCTATCACTGACACTTCAGACCACTACATTTGCCCAGAGATTTCTAATACAGTTTCACATCAAGGTATATGCTTGAATGTTAGATACCTTGATGGGAAATTTAAGCTGGAGTTGGTGACACATGTCTTCAATCTCAGCACTGCGGGAGGCAAAGGCAGGCAGATTGCTGTGAGCTTGAGGCCAGCCTGATCTAGTGGGAAGCCCCTCCATGCTTGTCCCTAATAAGCTCTTGGTCCTGAAAATATGTATTTATATAAGGGATAAGTATTTAAAGAAAATGAGATGCATTAGAGTATGCTCTAAGTTGATATCCACTAATAGATTTCTTAAAGAAAGTTGTTTAGATTTGAATTAAATGACAGAAGTTTGACCTTAATAAAATGCCCAAAGCAAGAAAAAGTCATTAAATGATATTTGGTATATAATTAGAAATACATAAAAACAGATAATTAAAGATGGAAGAGAATACAGGAGATTTTAGAACCCATTGTGTAACATTTCTACATTAAATGCCCAATAGTAGCTTTATTTTATAACAGTCTAAATTTATATTGTATAAACTTAAAAAAAAACTCCAAAAAGTCATGTTAACTAAGTTATTAAAATATTCCCCAATGAGCATAGGAAATACCAATGTATCTACTATAACTTTTTAAAGATTGAATTTCATGGCTGACTCTGTGATCACCTCCTTCTGAGGGGGAAACATCTTTACCAGGCCACAGAGGAACACAATGCAACCAGACCTGATGAGACCTGACAGGTTAGGGTCATAGGGAAGGGGAGGAGAACCTTCCCTTTCAGTGGACATGGGGAGGGGCATGGGAGGAGATGATAGAGGGAGGATGTCTTTGGGAGGGGATGGCTACAGCGGGGATAAAAATGGAATAAACTGTAATGTATAAAAATATAAATAAAATTTTAAAAAGTGAGAAAAGAATAGATTTGGGTCTTTTTTTTTTTCAGTAAACACTGACCCAAAATACTACCCCAAGAGAAGTACTTTCCAATTTTAAACAAACCATTTTCTTTAAACAATTTCTGTGAAATGAATGCTAATGGTTTGAATTTCTTTTATATAAACACTTTTAAAACTGGGGGAAAATACTGACTATGAATGATTTTCAACTTATATCTTTGATTTGGTTTGTTTAGCCAAGATTTTTGTCAATCCTGCTGATCTTTTTGAAGAATGAACTTTATTACATTCATGTTTTGGATTTTTCTTTTACTATCCGTGAAACAATTTTTATTGGTAACATATAAACATGATAATACCCAACAAAATACATGCAAATAAAATGTTGTAATCCATTTTACCAAATATTAAATTATTTTCATGTCGAGAATGCATACAACAACTGCAAAACAAAGGAGAAAAATTGAATGAATAGCCTTCAGTCATATCGACAGGTGAAGGACAAATATTTGACAAACTTTCCTCTATCATAAGCCTTGAAATGACTAGAAAGATAAGGCCATGCTTTGATATAATAAACATTTTTAATGAAAAAATGGTAGTTAATATCATAGAAAAACAGAAAACAGTAAAGCTTTTCATTTAAACTTAAGAATGAAAATAACGTAATGATTCTGTTCAAACTTATTCGAATCAGCCCTTAAATCTGTAGTAAGAGCAATAAATTAAGCTAAGGAAAAGGAATACAGTGAGAAAAGAAAAGAGCTAAATCACTACTCTATGTAGAGGACATGACCTTTATCAGAACACCATCCAAGAATGTCAGATTGTGAAGAGAATTCAGAGTGTTCATGATAAAACACTAAAAATATAAGACAAGAGTCTTGTGACCTTATTTCCCTAAAAAAATGGAATTTATTTTGGAATGTGTTTTTGTACGCTTCTGTGGTGTAGTAGATATGAATTAGTTTATTTCAGATTATTCTTTACAGCTGGATAGTTATTTATTTATATGCATATATGAAAACAAGTTTTTGACACATGAGGCTTGCCCTTATGATTTTACAATTTACTCATGTGACTCTTCTTACAGTCAGAGTCTAAATTGTCTGATGCTCTCAGTAAAACTGGCTATTATATGAGACTCCAGCCAGCCTCATTTATCAGCTCCATTCTTCCTGGTCTCACTACTTCCGGAGTGGTGAACAGGCATCATAAATGGGGAGCTGAAATTGGTTGTGAGTTAAGAGTGTAGGAACTCTTAAAGCAGGAGGTGAGTAATAATAATAGAGGAGAAATCACAGAAGGCTTTTCCTTATGTCCTGCTTGTCTAGTTGTTGTTGTTTTTTAAGGAAGCAAGGAGCACAAATATTTGAATCACAACTATTAGATTACTTATAAGTTGTTCTTTAATATAATCCCTGGTTTCTAGAAAAAGAAACTTTAGATGAAAAAGTATAGGACAAAGTCTGAAAAAAATATTTAAAAAGTATATAAACAAAGGGGAAAGATTCCCATTCAACGTACGGTCCCTTGAGCATTAATATAAACTATCATCAAAATGCTTAGGGAGTACAAGGAGAATATCAGCCATGAGGAAGAGATGCCTAATTCTTTGAATATATATAAACTATACGATCAAACCTTAAAACTGGTAAAAGGGGGAAAAGGAGATTTTTCCAATTCAGGGAAAATCAAAAGGAAAAGCAGCACCTATGATAACTATGCCAGTGAGACTGTCTCAACTCTTACTGAAGGCTTAAGGCTTCCGTTCATGCATATCCTCCATTGCCTGAAGAAGATCCTGAAACATGGTGTGAGGAATTTGATAAGCAATCTTCTCCACTCGACTTTCTTTCTTTTTTTTTTTTTTTTTTTTTTTTGAGGATTTATGAGAGCCTATGTAAAGGCTAACTTTATAAAATAGGCAAACTACTGCACTAAGGGAAATAAATTTGTTTGCCAATTTTCACCAGTCTTATTAGTTGGGCTTGATATTTCCAATGCAATTTCAACATAATTGTTCACTAACCAATCTATTTAAACTTCTAGAAGGAGAGATGATGATGTTGGACAGTTCTTGGATATTACTTCAAGAGGCAAGGGAGAAAGTACAGCTATGTGAATCCAGACTGAATGATCAGCATTTGTGAATCCTGTGGATCATTCACTGCCTTTAAACCTTCTCCCATTCCACAGGTAAATACTTACTTTACTGATGCTTCCTCTAAGGGTATAGGAGGGATTCCTGGTCCAGATAATCATGAATCTACTACTGCTTCCTTTTCCTCATCCCAAAAGGTGAAGCTGGCTGTTTTGATTCTGCTTTTATACTTAATTCATAAAACCTTAAATATTGTTTCAGATCCAGCTTCTGTTGTAGGTTTATTTCAGACAGTAGATTCACACTAATGTACACTGTAAAATCTCTGGTTATATTGAAGAAAGAAAAAATACACCAAGTACAATTTGTGTTGCTCATGTACTTAATTGACCCTGGTCAAACTCCCACTGGCTAGCTCCTCAAAGATAACTAAGTCCTTTCAGGTACACTCTTCCTTATCTCTGCCTACTCTCCCACCAAAAGCCATCAACAGTGAAGAGCTACATTTTATCCTATCACAAGTTTTCCTTTCTTTTGTTGTTGTTTTTGTTGTAGTTGTTTGCATGCTTGCTTGTTTGTTTGTTCTTCAAGACAAGGTTTCTATGCATATTCCAGGATGTTTTGGAACTCACTCTGTAGTGAAACGTATACTAGAACTCAGAAATCTAACTGCTTCTGCCTCCAGGGTGCTGGTGTTAAGGTGTATGCCATGGCTACCTGGGCCCTTATCTCATTTTTAAGGGGTTATCCCCTTCAATAGCTTCCGGTGTAGACTCTTTGGGGGAAGATTACTGCAAAAGCCTTCACACACACACACTCTCTCTCTCTCTCTCTCTCTCTCTCTCTCTCTCTCTCTCTCTCTCTCTCTCTCTCTCTCTCTCTCTCTTATTCTTAGTTGAATCTACAGTTATTGATACCACTGCAAAAAAAAACTTATTTGCCCATAATAGTCAGTGGTAGATCATGGACTTCCGAGTGGTTTCCTTCAGCAGCACAAACCACAGACATCCACATGGCCTCTGACTACAGTAGATGGTGATTAACACAAAGAACCACAACAGGCCAACATATGTGTGCTATAAATATATGTAATCCTATATCAGATATGCATTACATATTATGTGAGGTTACCTATATAAACATCATCCATTTCTATCTATATCATCTATATCTATATAGTATATATGATGACATATCTATGTATCACCACAACCACCATGGATAACCTCAAGTATGATCCCAGAGGCAGAAAGACTGCAGGATAATGGATGAGTACAAAGTAACATTGTCTTCTGGACACAGTAGGTCCAGCTGCATATACGAACTCAGATTGGCTGCAACAGAATTCATAAAATTTGTCCAAACCCAAGTCAGAAAATCCTTAAATCTAATTAATGCTCTCTGCCAAATTGAAAAACAGAAAACCAATATTAACAAAGACGTGGTTTCTTAGTACAAATGGCAAGAAAGTTTGGAAAGAAACCTAGATAATTACCTTATGCTCTCTTTTATACATGAAGCCTGGCTTCTAATAGTTAAATATATATATATATATATCTAGGGGGACCTAATACATAAATATTTAGGAGGAGTCAAGAAACTATAAGGGTCCCATGAAATAAAACAAAATAGTTTAATGGGGAGAGAGAGGATAAAAGAAAATGGAACACATGAAAATATAAAGGTGGAAAGGGTAATATTTCTGGTTAACAGAGAAGGTTGTAATTGAGAAGGGAGAATCTGAGAAAGGAGAATCAAGCAAAATAAAGTACATATAGAAATGCTATAAGGAAACTTCTTTCTTTGTAAACTAATTTTAACATACTAAACAAAAAAATGAACAAGGAAAAAGTCATTTATAACACCTTCAAAAAATTTCTAGGGGTAATCCCTACCAAGAAGATGAATGACTATAAAATGAAAACTACTACATCAATGTTTATTTCCTCACTGTTCACATTAGCTAAAATATGGAACCTAATAAGATGTCCAACAACAGAGCAATGAATAAATAAAATATGATATGTGGATTTGTTTTTATCCACAAAAAGAAGTGTTATTTTGTCTTGAGGAAAATGGAATCAACTGTAGATAAGAATATTAAGCAAATCAAGTCAGCCTCAGGCAGTCAAATATTATGTTTTCTGTCCTAAATTTTATGTAGATACTGAAATCATATGAGATGGAAGTGGAAGTTAAACTTCTCAGGTGAACAAAGCAGAGAAGATAACTACCTATACATGGATGCTAATTCTTAACACACAATATATACTTGTATGACAATTTAAAAGTTACAACAATATAAATAATAAGAGAAATTATAAAACTACTGGGAAATTTTGGTAAGGATGTGTAAGTGATAAAAACCAACCCTTATATGCTCCTGATCAGAATACTCATGTGTCCACTATAATAATCCATATGAAGATTTCACAACAAACTGCATTTGGAGATACCATGTGACAAGCTACACAACACCTTGATCAATTCTCTCAGAAATTATAATAGGCACCTAATACAAATTCTTACATTCCAATGTTTTGGACACACTGTTTAAAATAGTCATGTTTTAACTTCAGCCTACATGAACCTGAAAAGAAAAATGAATACAGGAAATATCTCTCTTTTCCTCTCCCTCACACACATACACTCACACACACACCCACCCACACACTCACACACACACACACACACACACACACACACACACTGGAGTGATATTTACCTATAACTATTCATTATATTACATAATTTGAAGAAAATGAAAGGAAATAGACTTTATTATGTTAATTGGAAATAAGATAGCCTCTCCAAGCCAAGTTTCATAAGATTTCTCCTCCAATGCAAAATTAGCTTTTAAAAAAGACATGAAAACAAAATACAGTACTATTGAAGGGTAGATGAGCGCATCCCATAGGTGGTAGCCATTGGAAATATTTAATGATGAAAAGTTTTGATGAGGATTTATTGTATTAAAATATACAACAATCAGAATGATATAATGAAACCGATTAAGACTATTATTTTTATAAAATTTGTACAGCACAATAAAAATAGAAAATGAAAGTATTCCATAATTTTCTAAGATTAAATTTGCCAAAATTATTGCCACTAGTTGCAGTTGTATCCAGACTATCTAAATGATGATCTTTGTTATATTTTAAAGTAAAATTAAACCACAGTTTAGCAAAGAAAGATAATATAATTATTGCCACTTGAGTGTTTTAGTAATTGCATCTCAAAATCCCAGGAAGACTTTAGAAAACAAAGAAATTAGGCATAACTATCCATAATTGGTACAAATTTTAAAATACTTAGCAACTTTCAAACTATATTAGCAATACATATTATTTATTAATGCCTAATATGATTTGAAAAGTTTAAACATTTAAATATGAATCAAGAGTAATATAAAAAGAAAATTAAAAATTTTAAGATATTAAAACACATTTAGAATATGTGATTAGTTGATTAAATACAAAATAAAAATATAAATATAAAGGCACTTTTTTAGTGTGGTAAAGATAATTTCTAAAACAAATACAGTTAATATCATAGGTGATATTAATACACCTACTATACAGTTAATATCTTTAGGCTGAGAACACTTAAACTCTGCAATCGTCTCTACTTCATAATGTTTTAGAATTATTACTTTTTATCAAACAACAAACACAAAGAAAATTAGTGAAAAAGGAAGGGAAAGACAAAATAGAAAGAAGAAATGGGGTTAAATAAAGGAAAACATCTGTAATTTCTTTCAGATTGCCTTGTATTTTAACAAGAATCTTAAAGTTAATTTAAGTCAACCATTGATACTAGTATATATTTTATCAGTGTTCCTAGACACAAATCAAGATGGACAGATAATTCATTGTCCTTTAGTCACAACTGGTGGAATGCAAATAGTAACAAACACCAAATAAAAAGAATAATTTTGTTAGCAGGACTGGAAATTTGTATTAATTACCATTAAAAGGAAAGTCTCTACCCTGCAGGGTATTGAGGCAGATGTTGAGACTCATAGCCAAACTTTGGGCAGAGTGCAGGGAGTTTTATGAAAGAAGTGGGAGATAGTAAGACCAGGAGAGGACAGGAGCTCCACAAGGACAGCACCAGATCCAAAAAGTCTGGGCACAGGGGTCTTTTCTGAAACTGAAACTCCAGCCAAGGACCACTCATGGAGATGGCCTGGAATCCCTGCACAGAGGCAGCCCATGGCATTTCAGTATTCAATTGGGCTCCATAGTAATGGGGACAGGGACTGTCTCTGACAGAAACTGATTGGCCTGCTCTTTGATCACCTCCCTCTAAAGGGGGAGCTGCCTTACCAGGCCACAGAAGAAGACAATGCAGCCACTCCTGATGAGACCTGATAGACTAGGATCAGAGGGAAGGGGAGGAAGACCTCCCTTATCAGTGGACTAGGAGAGGAACACGGTTAGGAAAGAGGAAGGGTGGGACTGGGAGGGGAGGAGAAAGGGAGGTACAGGGAGGATACAAAGTGAATAAACTGTTATTAATAAAAAATAAAATCAAGAAATTGAAAAAACATTATAAAAAGGAAAAAAAAAGAATATCCAATAGGGAGGAGTTCTCTTGAAGTATCTTCCATTCACATCAGCATGCCTACTTTGCTGTACTTGTTCATCTCACAATTAGGCATGCTGGTGAGACTTTATGCCTCTGACATTCCTTCTAGGCACAATCTAACAGTAAACCCCACAATCATCTGACTCATAAGGTCTTTCTGAGCACCTCAACTGTTTATTTGATTTGCTGTGTGTATGTTTGTGTGTTTCTGTATGTGTCACCTGTGGTATATTTTTAATCATTTACAAATAAACAAACCTATCAACAAAGCTAGTCGATATTCTACTTTATCTCTGACATAAATATACAAATAGTGACAAAAATGAAGATGAGATTTAAAATGTGTTCCAGACACCCAGTATTTACATTTTGGTACATAAAATAGAAATGCCAAGAAGCATTATTTAAGATTTGTATATTTGTTCTATAAAATAAATTTAATAAACTTAATTATACGCATATAAGTAACAAAAGTAAAAGTATTAAATACAAAAGAAAGTATTAAATAGTGAAATTATCCTAAAAGATTTAATATATAAATAAGAAAGTTTATTAATATACTGAATATAATTTCTTTTTTGTAGACTTCACATCCCATTTGTATAATTTCTGAGTTCAGTGATTTAGTCTATAGTAAAACACATATGATTAAAGTATATTAAGCAGATTTATTTAATTCTTAATCTAGAATAAAATACATTAAGCAATACTCAGGAATCTATCAAGTAGAAAAATCCCCAGGTTTCTTAAGTTCTTTAGAATATTGCTATATCTAATCCATGATAGTTTTAGCACAAAGAAAATCAATATAATCCTCATCATTGTACTCTTCTAAAAAAACCTGCAAAGAATCAAATGGGTTACGAATCCATCATGAATGTTATGAAACAGATTTATGCTATTTATGCTAGGATTGTTTAGTCTCGTTTCCAATACATACCAGGAAAATATCCAACTTACTGTTTTCCTTTTGTTCTTATAAAAACAGCATAAAATTTGTTGATTTATGCTAAGTTCATAGAAGTTGCTTCAATTTTAACTGTTTGAGCCATTCTTTTTATGTAAAAACCGGCATTCTCTAGGTAGTTAGTAACAGACACATTTTCAAATACAGAGATACAAGATTTAATGGAAGAAAGAATTAATGTACTATAAGGGCCTTCTTTTATCCTGGTAGAGAAACTAAATAAAGTATGAACACAGGAGCAAAATTATTTCAGACATTGATATATGGGAAATAAAATATTTCTGACACAGTGTGACTTGGAAGAGCTGGTGTAGGTCTGGTGGTCACTATAGGACTGGCGTATGTGCTGACAGTCTCATTAAGAACAACCACATGGATATACAAGATACTGTTATTAAAGTAGAAAAAAGTACATGGACTTGCCATGTGTTATTTTCAATCTGACTGAGAGCCAGCAGGTGAAAATGTGTAGAGTGTAAGGATGTGATATGATTAAACTAAAACAAAAACAGATCACATAGAAATGGTAACTTTCCTGGGTACAAGAAAAAATATAAACAAGCGTATTAATATGAACATTTTCTTAATGTTAATTTATGTTGTGTAGATTACAATAAAGATGGAGATAAATACTATATGTACAAGGAACAATTAGTACAGTTCAATGTATTATCAAGAGATGATCTTATCTTAGAAAATGACTGCAGTCATGAAAAACGTGTAACAAAAATGAGGTACAGACTGAACTGTAAAGTGGAATCAGTTATTGTTTAGGTCCAGGTCGTTAAAGGTTGTTAGCCTTCTAGGCCAGCTGTGAAAATAATAGCTACATTGAAGACCTTACTTGTGAAGAAAATATGATGAACAATATACCACATACTAGAAACACAAAGCTAAAGAGAAAACATATAAAAATCAGTCAATCAGAAAAATGAATATCAAGATAAAATGTGTCAATATACATACATAGTAGTACTTACATTTTAATGTCTGCTGATTGCCCACATGTGAATTAATCAGTAGCAAAATGGGTGTATTTAGAATTCTACTATCATATCTGAAAACAAGGCAAATAATGAGACATGTCAACATGAGCTAAAAAAGGAATGATGCTAACAGACTTGCTGAAGTGGACTGAGGGAAGAAAGCACATGTAACTTCATCCTACACAAGAACATAGAGAATTAATACATGCTGTGAACTGAATAACTTGTCTTCCCTGGGGATGAGCACAACAATCATTTATGCAATTCCAAGTAATCAGCCCTCAAAAGATGCATACAAACAACAGCATACAACTGAACAGGTTATATTTACTATAACATACATGCATATTCATACATATATGCAGCAGCAGTTATTAAAAACAGAAGCCAAACATTTAAAAGAGAACAAAGAGGTGTAAGTGAGAGGGCTGGAAGTTAGAAAAGCAATGAGATAAATAAGCTAATTATATTATAGTTTCATAATTAAAAATAATATCTGGGATGCTGTTGGTATGAATATTAGCAGTCAGAAAATTTATTACAATTCTGTTTTTCATTTTATTCTTCAGATAAAACAATGGATATTATTAGCAGTAGATAGGATTCCCATTTTATCACTCTATATGCTGTACAGCTTAATGACTGCTATCTTTAAGAGAATATTGATTAAATATGAGTTACTGTCTACTACAAAAATACGTTTTTCTTGATTACGTGTGAGGACTATACATATCTGTGTGCATAAGAACAAATACTTGTTATAAAGTTAGCTATTATTCTTGTTAGTAAATTGTTAGTTTTAGACTTTTCTGCTCTATCCGAGACTTGACTATCGTGGGGAGTAGGCTAGAATTCCAGTAGCAGACATGATTGCTGTCTTGTTGCATCCAGTTAGAGAGTTATAGATTATTACCAATATATGTATGCCATTATTGAGACACTGCAGTGATTGTTTCATGAGGGTTGTTTTTCTGGTTTATAAGCATAATAGCTGGATAGGACTTTCTGTTGATTCTATGCTTTGAAAGCTCACAACGTGCCTTCTGGTACCATGAAAACTAGTCCTCAAGAAAGGGGTTTTCCACACACTTATGGACCACCTGATTTTTGACAAAGATGCTAAAACAATACAAAGGAAAAAAGATAGCACCTTCAACAAATGGTGTTTGTCTAACTGGATGTCTACATGTAGAAAAATGCAAATAGATCCATACTTCTCCCCCTGCACAAAACTAAAGTCCAAGTGGATCAAAGACCTCAATATAAAACCAGACACATTAAATCAGTTACAAGAAAAAATGGGGAAGAGCCTTGAACTCATTAGTACAGGAGACAACTTCTTGAACAGAACACCAACAGCACAGGCTCTAAGATCAACAATCAATAAATGGGACTTCATGAAACTGAAAAGCTTCTGTAAAGCAAAAGACACTGTCATAAAAACAAAACGACTGTCTACGGATTGGGAAAGAATCTTCACCAACCCTTTATCTGACAGAGGGCTAATATCCAGTATATATAAAGAACTCAAGAAGTTAAAAAGCAAAAAATCAAGTAATCCAATTAAAAAATGGGGTACAGAGCTAAACAGAAAACTCTACATAGAGGAATATCGAATGGCAGACAAACACTTAAAGAAATGCTCAACGTCATTAGCCATCAGGGAAATGCAAATCAAAATGCCCTGAGATTTCAACTTACACCCATCAGAATGGCCAAAATCAAAAACTCAAGTGATAGCACACGATGATGGAGAGGTTGTGGAGAAAAGGGAATCCTCCTCCACTGATGGTGGAAATGTACAACCACTCTGGAAATCAATCTGGCAATTCCTCAGACAACTAGGAATAGCACTTCTTGATGATCCAGCTATACCATGCCTAGGGATATATCCAAAAGAGGCTCAAATACAAAATGTGGACTTTTGCTCAACCATGTTTGTAGAAGCTTTATTTGTAATAGCCAGAAGCTGGAAACAACCCAGATGCCCCTCAACTGAGGAATGGATACAGAAATTGTGGTACATCTACACAATGGAATATTACTCAGCAATAAAAAACAAGGATATCATGAAATTTGCAGGTAAATGGTGGGAACTGGTAGGATCATCCTGAGTGAGCTGTCCCAGAAGCAGAAAGACACACACGGTATATACTCACTCATATAGACATATGAAAAAGAATAAACCTATTAAAATCTATACACCTAAAGAAACTAGTCAAGAGGAAGGACTCTGGTTAAAATGCTCAGTCCCCAGCCAGAAAGGCAAAGCAGACTGACATCAGAAGAAGAAAACAGGAAACAAACTAGGAGTCTGTCACAGAAGGCTCCTGAAAGGCTCTGCCCTGAACAATATAAAAGCAGATGCTGAGACATATGGCCAACTGTTGGGCAGAGTGCAGGGAATCTTACAAAAGATGTGGGAAATAATAAGATAGGGAGAGGACAGAAGCTCCACAAGGAGAGCAACAGAACCAAAAATCTGAGCACAGGGATCTTTCCTGAGACTAATACTCCAACCAAGTACTACACATGGGGAAAACCTAGAACCCCTGCACACATGTAGCCCATGGCATTTCAGTATCCAAGTGGGTTCCATAATAATGGGAACAGGGACTTTTCTCTGACATGAACTGATTGGCTTGCTCTTTGATCACCTCCCCCTGAGGGGGGAGCAGCTTTACCACGCCACAGAGGAAGACAATGCAACCACTCCTGATGAGAGCTGATAGACTAGGGTCATAAGGAAGGAAAGGAAGACCTCCCCTATCAGTGGACTTGGGGAGGGGCATATGTGGAGAAGGGAGAAGGAAGGTGGGATTGGGAGGGGAGGAAGGAGGGATTTATGGGTGGATACAAAGTGAATAAAGTGTAATTAATAAAGAATAAAAATAAATAATAATAAAAAGAAGAAAGGGGTTTTCCACCAACAGCACAGGCTCTAAGATCAACAATCAATAAATAGGTACACATGTAACTGAAAAGCTTTTGTAAAGCAAAAGACACTGTCATCAGAACAAAACGACAGCCTATGGACTCAGAAAGGATCTTCACCAACCCCATATCTGACAGAGGGCTAATATCCAGAATATATGAAGAAATAAAGAAGTTTAAAAAAAACAACAAATCAAGTAATTCAATTAAAAATGGATACAGAGCAAAACAGAGAATATAGAATGGCATATTCTGTAGAGGAAGATAGAATGGCAGAGAAACACTTAAACGCTCAACATCCTTAGCCATCAGGGAGATGCAAATCAAAACAACCCTGAGATTTCACTTTATACCTATCAGAATAGCTAAGATCAAAAACTCAAATGACAACACATGCTAGAGAGGTTGTGAGAAAAGGAAAACCCTTCTCCTTTGCTGGTGGGAATGTAAGCTTGTACAACCATTTTGGAAATCAATCCGGCGCTTTCTCAGACAATTAGGAATAGCTCTTCCTCTAGATCCAGCTATGCCACTCCGAAGAGAAGGACATTGGAAGAAGGAGAAAACAAGAAACAGGACAGGAGCCTACCACAGAGGCCTCTGTAAGACTCTACCTAGCAGTGTATCAAAGCAGATGCTGAGACTCATAACCAAACTTTGGGCAGAGTACAGGGAATGATATGAAAGAAGAGGTAGTTAGTAAGACCTGGAGAGTACAGGAGCTCCACAGGATTGCCACAGAACCAAAATATCTGGGGTCAGGTGTATTTTTCTGAGACTGATACTCCAAAGAAGGTCCATTCATGGATGTAACCTAGAAACCTGCTCAGATGTAGCCCATGGTAGTTCAGTACCCAAGTGCATTCTCTACTAAGAGGAGCAGAGACTATCTCTGACATGAACTCTGTGGCTCGCTCTTTGAGCATACTCCCACCCCCCACCCCGAAGGAGGAGCAGCCTTGCCAGGCCACAGAGGAGGACATTGCAGCCAGTCCTGATGAGACCTGATAAGCCTGGTTCCCATGGAAGAGGAGGTGAAGAGGGTCGTGGGAGGAGGTGAGGGAGGGTGGGATTGGGAGGGAATTAGGGAGGGTGCAACAGCTGGGATACAAAATGAATAAAATGTAATTAATGTAAAAAACAAAAATTTGTTTAAAAAAGAAAGGGGTTTTCATTTTCATTCTTGCATAGTCTCTGGGCCTTGTGTCTCAAGTACATACTATCTTCTTCAGTAAGGAGTTACCTTCCACCTCTATGGGGCAACCAAAGGGAAAAGCAATAGTGTATAATGTTTGATGAGGCTTTTGGCCAACTCTTACCAAAAACTCTAAAGAAGGCTTTTTATGCCTGTTGTTGTGATTTTTATTAGATTATGTTTGGATCTTGTAGGTAACATTGTTAGCCCAACAGTAAATCTTATTTAAATTATGCATGTATATTTTTATAAAGTCTTATATACTATACATATTCTTAGGCAAATAATAAGATTTTTTGTCTTTTCAAAAATCATTACTGTTATTTAACCTCCTCCCTTTTTCTTTATTAGTTTTGATGCCACTGATTAATTAGTAATGCCCCGTTTTTCCCATAAAATAAGATATATGCTTTTGTTATCCTCTCTATTGGTCCTCTACACTGCACACAGACAGTATCTCATTTTCATTTGCTAGTTTCTCTGGTTACTCTAAGATACGCACTCATATCTGAAGACTTTGAGATTGGCTCCTTAGATGTAAGAGAATATTTAATATTTGTACAACACAACCTTATCATTTCTAGATCTATCCATTTGCCTGAAAAGTTCATGAATTCAATAGTAAAGGATATTAGCATTCCATTATATATATATATATATATATATATATGCCATAATTTCAGTACATTTTGTCAGTTTAAGGATATTTTGGTTGTTTCCATTTCCTAGGTATTACGAGTAGAGTAGCAATCAATGAAGGTAATCAGGTGTTAGTAGAGTAGCATATTAAACCCTTTGGGCATATGCTAATGAATGGTATAACACAATCTTCCCAGTGGTATAACATGAGAAATACCCTTTCCCAGGGAAGAGCATACCAATTGGTTATCCAATTCCAAATCATCTACCCTAAGAACACATACACATAAGTCATTATGCACAAAACTAACCCCATATATTTGTGTATTTAGTAGCACATAATAGTGCATGTTATATCTGTAAATGTATATTACATATGTAAGTATTAAGGTCTAGATATGTAAAACTACTGATATGTATATATAAACAGTTCATGAAAAAAGACGCCATAAATTTGAAAAAAGGAAGGAGGCTATATAGGAGAGTTTGGAGAGAGGAAAAGTAAATGATGTAACATTATAATCTTAAAGAGTAAAGAATTAAAGTGCATTTTTTAAAATATTTATTTATGTATTTATTTATTATTTATTACAATTTATTCACTTTTTATCCCAGCTGTAGACCCCTCCCTCATCTCCTTCCAGTCCCTTCTCTCTCCACGCCCATGTTCCTCCCTTAGTACACTGCTAAAGGAGGACCACTTCCCCTTCTATCTGACCCTAGCTTATTAGGTCTTATCAGGACTGGCTGCATCATTTTCCTCTGTGTCTTGGCAAGACTGCACTCCCAGCAGGAGGTGAACAAAGAACAGGTCACTGATTCATGTCAGAGACAGCTCCTGCTCCCCTTACTAAAGAACCCATTTGAAAACTGAGCAACTTATGGGCTTCCTCTGAGCAGGGAGTTTAAGTCCTCTCCATCTGTGGTTCTTAATTGAAATATCAGTCGCTGCTAGTCCACCTGAGCCCAAGGAAGGCCATAAGGAAGAGGCTTAATCGTCATTCAGAAGGGCAAACAAGATAAACATCGGAAGTAGGAGAAGACAGTGAACAGGACAGAAGCCTTCCACAGGGTATCAAAGCAGCTAGTGAGACTCATAGTCAAACTTTGGGCAAGCACAGGGAATCTTATGAAAGAAGAGATACATAGAAAGGGTGTCACAACAAGACTAACAGCCAAAATAAAGTACATTTTTATTATTATGTTTTATAATATCTAATAATTTGACTTACATAGAATCTAATAATGGAAGGCAGCCAATTATTAAAAATAATCAAGAATATAATTAAGTAGTCTGCAAACTTGACAACTGTGTAAAATCACAAGTTGAGAACCTGAATTTAATTTAACACATGTAAATAGTGATATCCATCCCTAGGAGACTGTTCTTGAAAGAAGAAGGGGTCAATGACAAGTGAAAACTACAAGCTGATTGGAGGTTCAGGTCTAACTGTAAATGGTAAAGAAAATGGCCTCAGTGGACCAAAGCAGAATTTATAAACAGAGGCTGGAGAGCCTTAAGTCTCTGATCATCAGGTTTATAAACTTCTGAATTTATTTATCTAATGTTCACTGATCCAGAGACCTCTAAAGCTTTCAACGAGATACTTAATGTCTACAGTTGCATTCCTTTGGTAGGAAATTTGACACAATTAAGAAATATCCTTTAACTAGAGCTTCAGGTACTCTGGCCAGGTGATACCATCTGGGTAGAATCAGGAGGGTGTTAGAACCCACTTACCGAACAAACTTCAAAGCTAACTGAGGGGAACAGAGGCCACTAGACACAGTCTTGAGTGTCTCCAGCAATAGAGTGTTACCACCTGGTTCTTCTGAGTGCCTAGGATAAATGATAATTATCTGTGCCTCTGGGATTTCCTAGCCAACAACTCAGAGGAAGGTTTCACACACATTTCAGTGAAATTTTTACATAATCTATGCTTCTGGGAGTAACGATGTTTGTCATCTATGTAGAGTACCTTCGTTCAAACTCTTTTATTGACGGTATATTTTTAACTTACAAGTAGTCGGTTTCCAAACGGCTTTTATACCCATTTTAAATTGTAGTTGACTCTCCACATAACCCATGCTGTCTTTCATATATCACCTTTACACTTACATAAATGTCTCAATCCACATTACCTTGTTAAACCATGGCACCAAATGACCCAAAATCAATAGCAGAAATAACTTCATCTATACAAATATTTATACAGCCTTGAATGACAGTGAAGTCATTACAATATAGTATAAATTTTATTTTTTCTAGAATAAAATTCTTACAAGTCAAATGTATGATAATTCTAAAAAGAAAGTATATAGTTATCAGGGTACACTTTAGAAAATCAGCTGATCAAATATAACTAATTTCCCAATGCAATTCAAGATTAGCAAGAAGAAACCAAATGAAAAACTGGTAGATGTCAAGAAAATAGATCTGAGTAGAGAAAAACGAATTGGAGATGAAAAGAAAAATATGTAAAACTACTTGTATCAGTTGCTTTTCTGCTGCTGTGATTTAAACAAACAAACAAACAAACGAACAAAAAAACAAACAAAAAAACATGACCAAACATAACTGATGGAAGAAAAAGTGTAACTTTTTTTGGATGTATCATCCATCATCATATGTAAGCATGACATGCAGGAGCAGGAAATGCAACACTTATCCACAACCTCAAGCAAGAAATAGAGAGCAATATAGAGGTATATTGATGTTATATACTTTCAAAGACATACTGCCTTTGGCAAAGCCATAGCTCTTAGACCTCCACAAATTAGTCCCTATTAGGTCCACTACTGTGGTCCAAGTGTTTAAATTCGTAAGCTTACAGGGAAACTTCTCATTCAAAGCACCCTACCAATAAGTTAATCCATCAAACACACAGGCAAATGTTTTTTTTTTTTTCCTTTGAAAAGAAATAAGATTGGCAAACTCCTAACCAAAGAAAGCAGGAAACAAAATTAGATATTTAAAATATGTAATCATAAATTTCAATGAAATTCACAATATCTTTGAGGTGTACTTTGAAAACTTATACTCCAAAACCTAGAATAATCTGGAGGTTATCATCCAAGGCTGTCATCAACCGGTGGCACAGAATGGACAGCCAAATCCATGTCTATCCAAATGGATCCTTAGCTATTGGATTGGTGACAGAAAAAGATGATGGTGACCACTTACGTGTGGCAAGAAACAAAATGGGAGATGATCTGATTCTGATGCATGTCTGCCTAAGATTGACACTCTCCAAAATTGAACACAAGCAGCATTTTAAGAAGCAAGTGTTCCATGGAAAAGATTTCCAAGTCAAATGCAAGGCTTCTGGCTCCCCTGTGCCTGAAGTTTCCTGGAGTTTGCCTGATGGAACAGTGATCAATAACACAGTGCAAGCTGATGATAGCAGCCACAGGACCAAGAGGCACACACTTTTCCACAATTGAAACTTGTTTACAAAGTTGGGATTACAGAGGAAGGAGATCATATTTGCTAGGCCCAGAACACCTTAAGGAAAGATGAAATGAAAGTTCACTTAACAGTTGTAACAACCAATCCATGGATAAAGCAAAGCTACAAGACAAACATGAAGATCAAGGTTGGAGACACAGCTGTCCTTCACTGTGAGGTCACTGGGGATTGGTTGCTGCCTTCCAAAAATGTCATTTCATTCTCCAAAGACAGGTACATATTTCATGCCAATGGAACTTTAATCATTAATAAATTGAAGCCACTTGACTCTGGAGAGTATGTGTGTGTAGCGCAGAATCCTAGCAGGGATAACACTAAAATGTACAAACTGGACGTTGTCTCTAAGCCTCCAATAATCAATGGTGTGTACACAAACAAAACTGTTATTAAAGCCTCAACTGTTCGGCACTCCAAAAGACACCTTGACTGCAGAGCAAATGGGATCCCATCTCCCCAAATCGTATGGATTATACCAGGCAATATTTTCCTCACAGCTCCATACCATTCAAGCAGAATCACAGTCCATAAAAATGGAACCTTGAAAATTAGGAACATCAGGCTTTCTGACTCAGCAGATTTCATCTGTGTGGCTCAGAATGAAAAAAGTGTCAGTGGGGAAACTATCACTGCATTGTGTGCCTGATGGAATCCCTAAGCCAAATGTCAAATGGACTACACCAAGTGGCCATATAATAGACAGACCCCAAGATGATAGAAAATACATACTGCATGAAAATGTCACACTGGTCATCAAAGAAACAACAGTTTATGACAGAGGAAAAGATATATGTAAAGCTCAAAACAGTGTTGGGCAGGCAGTGATTACTGTTCCAGTGATGGTGGTGGCCTACCCTCCTCGAATTATAAACTGCCCACCCATGCGCATGCTCAGAAGGACAGGAGAAGCAATGCAGCTCTACTGTGTGTTCCTCAGAGTCCCCAAGCCAGGAAAGAACTGGGAGAGGTCAGGACAGTCCCTGCCCTCCAAGGCAACAGAAAGAAAAACCCAGGGAAGTGAGGTACTTCACCCACAAGGCGCCCTGGTCATTCAGAACCTCCAACCTCAGATTCTGGAGTCTATAAATACATAGCATTTATAGACCTACTTGGCACTGATTACTCAACAACTTACATTCAAGTACTCTGACAAGAAGTAAAACTAAAAGTGAATGAAGTCAGCATCCGAAGAGTTTATTTTTTGGAAGTTTAATAGAAGGCAGCCATAGGCATGTAAATGAATATGAATACATTTACAGTATTAAATTTACAATGGACATGCAAAAGAGACTTGGAAATAAATGCATTATGAACTGATACTGAGTTTCTATGGATTTCAACGCAAACTCTTAACTTAAGGCACTATGATTTTGCCAACAAATAACAAACATTACCAGAAAACAATCCTCTACAAAATAATAAATGGCTAATGCACCTGGATTTTCTGTAAAGAGACATTTTAAAGTTTGCCAGCTGCTTAGTGTCCGTCTTCTACCAATGCTTCAAAAAAAAAAAATTGCACTCAGAATGGAAACAATGGGAAAGGTTAAATTTGCAGACTATGTAAATCTTAATGCACAAATACTTCGTCATTGGTTTATAAATGTTTGGATAAAATCTACAGAAAACAAAAAAATTAAAAAAACAAACAAACAAGGAAATCAGGTAATTTTCAGGCAGATGGATAAAACTAGAAAATATCCTGAGTAAGATAACCCAGAAGCAGAAAGACATGCATAGTATATATTCACTTATAGGCAGTTATTACACATATAATGTAGGATGAACATACTAAAATCTACAGAGCTAAAGAAGCTAAATGACAAGGAGGATCCTTGCCATTCTCATTCAGAATGGCAAACAGGATTGACACTGGAAGCAGTAGAAGAAAGGAAACAGGATGAGAGCCTACCATAAATATATTCTGAAAGACTCCACCCAGCAGGGGATCAAAGTAGATGCAGATACCCACAGCCAAAATTTGGGCAGAGCGAAGTGATTCTTATGGAAGAAGGGGTGGGAGAGGGAGATAAAAGGACTCAGAGGGGACAGGATTTCCACAAGAAGACTAACAAAGCTAAAAATTCTGGATCCAGGGGGCCCTACACAGACTGATGCACCACCCATGTTCCATGCAAGGAGAGGACCTAGACCCCTTCCTCAAAAGTAGCCCTTAGAAAGTTCAATCTCTATGTGGATTCCCTAGTAAGTAGAGCAGGGGCTGTCTCTGACATGGACTCTGTTGCCTGCTCTTTGATAACTTCTCCCTGGCAGGTTAGCCTTGCCAGGCCACAGAAGAAGACAATGCAAACAGTCATGATAAGACTTGATAGGCTTGGGTGTGTTAGTAGGAAAGGAGGGTTCCCTCTGCTGAGTACTAGAGGAGGGAGATTGGGGAAACGGGAGTAAGGGTGGGACCAGGAGGAGAGGAAAGGTGGCTATGATTGGATCATAAGGTGAATAAATTAAAAAAATAAATTTAATTGAAAAAACAATATACAAAATCAGAATAAATATTGTGAATATGGCTATACTACCAAAAGTTATCAGTATGTTCAGTACAACAATTATTAGATTCTTCAGAAAATTTAAAGCTAAAGAAAAAATATCCTAAAATTTATGTGGAAGCACAAGGTGCCCTGGATTGCCAAAGATCTATGAAAAGGGAAAGATTGCTGCAGAACAATCCACAATATATGACAAGAAATTACACAACAGAGTCATTGAAACAAACAAAACCACCTGTTTGGTATTGACAAAAGCCAGACATGCAAACTAAGAGAAGAAAATAAAGGACAAAGAAATTAACACAGACTTACACAGACATCAACTTTTAAACAAAAGAGACAAGTTGATTGGCAGGCCTGGCTTCCTTTTTTTTCTTTGATACCTTAGTGAGGCTGCAGTGGTTCTCACCACCCTCTGAACTTCCCCATGAAGCCCAAGGACAACAAGAAGAGCAATGCCAGAAAGTAGGCCCCAAAGACAAAGACCCAGTAAATAAGCCTAGTACCAAAGCCAAAAAGAAGTGACCCAAGGAAAAGTTTGTGACAAGCTCAACAATCTAGTCCTGTTCGACAAAGCCACATGGGACAAACTCTGTAAGGAAGTTCTCAACTCCAGCTGTGGTCTCTGAGAGAGTGAAGATTTGTGGTTCCTTGGCCAGGGCAGGCCTTCAAGAGCCACGTAGTAAAGAACTTTTTAAGCTGGTTTCAAAGCACAAAGCCCAAGCAATTTACACCAGAAACACAAAGGACAGAGATGGCCCAGCTGCTGGTGAAGATATATGAGCAGGTTAAATTACTATACATTTGGAAAGATCTTCTGGAGGTATCTCCATCCTGATCTCAAGGTGTACTACAGAGCAACAGTTATAAAAACTGCATGGTACTGGCAGAGAAACAGAATGGTGGGTCAATGGAATCTAATAGAAGACCCAGAAATAAACCTACACACTTATGGACACCTGATTTTTGACAAAGATGCCAAAACCATACAATAGAAAAAAAGACAGCATCTTCAGCAAATGGTGCTGGACTAACTAGATGTCTACATGCAGAAAATTGAAAATAGATTCATGCTTATCACCTTGCACAAAACTAAAGTCCAAGTGGATCAAAGACCTCACTCTAAAAATGGACACATTAAACCTGTTAGAAGAAAAAGTGGGGAAGAGCCTTGAACTCATTGGCATAGGGTACAACTTCCTGAAAAGAATACCAACAGCACAGGCTCTAAGATCAACAATTAATAAATGAGAACTCATGAAACTGAAAAGCTTCTGTAAATCAAAGGACACTGTCATCTGAACAAAAGGACTGCCTACAGATTGGGAAAGGATCTTCACCAACTCTATATCTGACAGAGGGCTAATATCCATAATATATAAAAAATTCAAGAAGTTAAACAGTAACAAATCAAGTAACCCAATTAAAAAATGGGGTGCAGAGCTAAACAGAGAAGCTGAATAGAGAAACATCAAATAGCAGAGAAACACATAAAGAAATGCTCACCATCCTTAGTCATCAGGGAAATGAAAATCAAATCAACCCTGAGATTTCACCTTAAACTCATCAGAATGACCAAGATCAAAAACTCAAGTGACAACACTTGCTGGAGAGGATGTGGAGAAAGAGGAACCCTACTCCATTGCTGGTGGGAATGTAAACATGTACAACCACTTTGGAAATCAATCTAGCACTTTTTCAGACAAATTGGAATAGTGCTACTTCAAGACCCAGCTGTACCAGATCCAAAAGATGCTCGAGTATACACCAAGGACATTTGTTCAACCTTGTTCATAGCAGCTTTAATTGTAAAAGTCAGGAACTGGAAACAACCCAGATGCTCCTCAGTTGAGGATTGGATACAGAAATTGTGGTACATTTACACAATGGAATACTACTCAGCAATTAAAAACAAATAAATCATGAAATTTGCAGGCAAATGGTGGAATCGAGAAAAGATCATCCTGAGTGAGGTATCCCAGAAGAAGAGAGACACACATGGTATATACTCACTTATAAGTGGATATTAGACATATAATATAGGATAATCATGCAAAAATCTGTACACCTAAGGAAGCTAAGCAAGAAGGAGAACTGTAGGTATGATGCTCAATCTTCATCAGAAAGGCAAATGAAAGGGATATCAAAAGAAGGATAAAACAGGGAACAGGACAGGATCCTACCAGAGAGGGCCTCTGAAAGGCTCTACCCAGCAGGGTATCAAAACATATGCTGAGATGCATAGCCAAACTTTGGGCAGAGTGCAGGGCATATCATGAAAGAAGGGGGAGATAGAAAGACCTGGAGGGAACAGGAGCTCCACGAAGGGAGCAACAGAATGAAAAAAATCTGAGCACAGTAGTCTTTTCTGAGACAGATACTCCAAACGAGGACCATTCATGACGATAACGTAGAACCCCTGCACAGAAGTAGCCCAAGGCAGCTCAGTATCCAAAAGGTTTTCCCAATAATAGGACCAGGAACTGTTGAGCCCGACAAGAGCTTAACATCCACGAGGCAACCGAAGGAAACTCTCAGAGGCTTAATCGCTGCAAAAGCAAGAGGTTTATTTGGGCCAATGCGTTGGGGTCACTCTGCTAGTCTGCAAAGAGTGGCCCCAAGAGACAAAAGCCACAGGCTTTTAAGAGAGGGGTGTGGGGAAGTTCAGGGGTCGAAGTCCTGGCTACTCATAATTGGATGAGGGGCCAGGGTAATTGACTTTCCAGTCTGGTCTATCCTGGCCAGACACCTGGCGAGTATCTGATCTTTAATTCATGTTCAGAATTTCCTGCTAGTGTGGGTGTGGCTGCAGTCAATTAGCTTCATCCTATGTGTTCTCTGAGAAGCAGCTTGAGAGAATGTTGGGACTGTTTAGGAGAAGAATTGAGTCCACCTGGGTTAATTGCTTAGGCAATGTTATCTCACAAGCATAGATCTTCTTTGTTGAGTGGAAGTTTTTGCTTGCTCACTTCCTTATCTCCGCCCAAGCAGATGACCAAGGTCTGGGGCGGTTACATTCCTCCATTATCTGGAAAAGTACTGTGAGGCTTTAGTTATCACTTTAATTAACACAGGCCTGAAACTCGAAAATATAGGTTACAAAGTTAGTCTGATCCTCTCAGAACCATATCTGACATAAACTCATAGGCTGGCTCTAGGATCACCTCCACCTGAAGGGGGGAGCAGTCTTACCATTCCACAGAAAAAGACAAAGAAACCAGTCCTGATGAGACCTGATAGACTATGGTCAGATGGAAGGGGAGGAAGACCTCCCCTATCATTGGACTGGGGGAGGGGCATAGGAAAATTGGGAGGGAGGGTGGAATTAGGAGTGGACGGGGGAAGGGGTACAGCTGGAATACAAAGTGAATAAACTGTAATTAATAAAATAAAATAAAAAGTAAAAAAGATAAATATACTTATTTATTTGTTTATTTATTCAATTTACATCCCAATCAGAGCTGAATCCCTCCTCTCCTCTCACTCCCGCCTTCGTTCCCTCTTTCCCCTCAGTAAAATGGGAGACCCATACTCCAACTCAGCACATCAAGTCCTATCATGACGGAGTACATCCTCTACCACAGTGGCCCGTCAAGGCTGTCCATGCAGGGGGAAGTGATCAAAAAGCATACAAGAGAGTCCTTGCCAGAGACAGCCCCTGCTACTCTTGCTAGGTGACCTACACAAAGACCAAGCTGTCTGTTATGTACATTTGTATAGGGGACCTAGCTCCAGTCCATGCACAGTCTTGGGTTGGTTTTTCAGTCTCTGCCTCCCCCCCTGTACCCATGTTAGATGGCTTTGTTGGTATTATTGTGGAGCTCCTGTTCCCTCCGATCCTTCTTCCTCCCACTTCCTCAGGGCTCCCTGTGGTCCACCCAACGTTTGGCTGTGAGTCTCAGCATCTGTGGTACATTTACACAATGGAATACTACTCAGCAATTAAAAACAGGAAATCATGAAATTTACAGGCAAATGGATTGAAATAGAAAAGATCATCCTGAGTGTGGTAACCCAGAAGCAGAAAGACATGCATGATATATAGTCACTTATAAGCAGATATTAGCCATATATTACAGCATAACCATACTACCATTCACAGAGCCAAAGAAGCTAATTAATAAGGATGACAGAAGGAAGGTTTGCACGAATCTCACTGAGAAGTGGAAATAGAAAAGACAGAGGAAGTGGCTGAAGACACGGAACAGGATAGGAGAGGGAGCACTGATAGAAATGAGGGTGGAGATCTGATGTGTGAGAGAGAGAGATGGGAAAGGACAGAGGGCATGCTATGACAGGGTAGGCTTCTGAGAGGATATGGAGGTGACTCTATTGGAGATCCTTATTAGCAGGGTACATGGAGATAGAGGAGGCCACACTCTAACCAGACAGAACTCCAAGCAGAAGGAGGCGAGCAGCAGCCTACCTACAAAAGCTTCCACCCAAAATTTACCCTGCATACAGGATGTGCAGGAAAAAAAGAGAGAAGAGATTGAGGGAATACCCAATCAATGCCTGGCCACACCATGGGAGACAGCCAACCTATAATACTAGTAATATTCTGCTGTGCTTGCAGAAAGGAGCCTAGCATAGCTGTCCTTTGATAAGTTCCACCCAGCAGTAGACAAATACAATGTTTTTAATGGCTTCATTTAAAATTGGACTAAGGAAACTGATAGGTGGAATGAATGACACATGTTCACTGTTCCTCACATTGTACAGAAATCATTCAAAATGGATTAAAGTTGTTGATGAAAGATCTAAAAAATAATAAGAAACATGCTTAAAAATGTGTGCATAAGCAGGAATTTTGTGCAAAGGGCTCTGTAAAACTGGCAGATGAGATTATGTAAAATTAAAAAGCTTTTGCACAAAATATAATATTTTGGGAAGCTTTTGCACAGCAATGGAAACAATCACCACAGTGTAAAGGCAGTGTAGAGACTGAGGAAAAACCTTATCAAATTCACATCAGGTTAAGGATTAGTATCTAATATATAAAAAGAGCTTTTAAAAATTAAACACCTGGGAATTAAATCTACAAATAGACTTAGAAACTAAGTAGACCCTCTCAAAAAAAAAAAAAAAGAAATATGTGACTAGTAGACTTAACATACTTTATTAACCATGAACAGGCTTTCAAAAGTGATTAAATAATTTAGCTTAATATAGCATATAGGTTTACCAAAAAATTTAGCACTCAAGCGAAAAGACTAATGAATGCAAATGGATCCATTCCTAACGTAAAGAACTAAAAAGAACCCTGCTAAGACATAGTTGGAGATACAGGCACCCCATTTCTTTGCAAATGAAAGCCAACAGTAACCTCTCTTAACTCTTTGGCTCCATAATCCTCCATATATTTAATTGAGGCTCCATGAAACATGGCCATTCAAGTACAATACCATCCCATTCATTCATTCATTCAAATTCTTTAAAGTATACCTCCCCAGTTACTGAATGCAACTCTGAACATATTTTGTGATATTAACATGTATTTGAGATGTTTGTTGGATAAGTTTTCCCTTTGTATTATAAGTCCTAGGCAGGTAGAAGCCTAACACTTGTTTCATGGACCCTTTCTTTTACTGAGCCACATGAATGCTGCAAATATACAACTTGATGCATTCCAGCTCCAAGTATTGGCAATTTACTAACTTTTAAATGTGCTTGCTTAATCCTTCAAAATTCCAAAAGTCTTTATCTCCAAGCTAATTATCACATTTGCAGCTATTTTTTTGCCTTATTTTTTAAAAATAATTCCTGTCTCAGATAACTTCCATTAATTATTAATGTTGAGATGTAGTGGAGTAGACTTCCTCTACTCTTGACCTTTCATCTATAAATATTTCTCTTGTACTAACCATTTTATTGCTGAAAGGATGCAATTCTCATTCCTCTTGGAGGTCAGGATCTGTATCAGAGCCTGCAATTTTCATGAGTGTGTTCTGAGAAGCCAGCAGATGTGCATGATTAGCTATTAGATCTCAATATCTAACATTTATTTCCTTTAGGATGTGCTCAAAGGACTAGTTTCCTTTTAAAGCTTCTTTTATTCTGACTGCTGCATGTTCTTTTGTCCGTACTGTTAATTTCTTACCTACCATTTCTTTTACAGCTTACTGCTAAAATCTTGTTTAAAGTATCTAGTAAAATTATGCCTGCCTTCCAATCCATTTTTTGATCAGTGTATTTAATACATATTTTACTAATATTGAAGAATGCAAAGCTCCATTTAATAACTTTGATTAAATCAGGAGACATAAAATAACAAAAATACATCAGATTTTAGTTTTTAAGAAATTTAAACCAAACATTTAATAAACACTCTGTCAGTCAATTATATATCAGGAAGTTGTGATGAAAATTTAAATAAAAGATAGACTGAGAATTATTTCTGATGATGAGAATGATTTTAAATTTATTAGCTTTAATTCACCTTGCTCAGAAAGTAATACATAAAAATTATTTGAGTAAGTTATAAGATGAGTCATAATAATGGCATGTAGGTCATACCAATATTCAGGGGAATATCAAAACAGGGTGACTTGAAAAAAGGAAGACAAAGCAGAGGACACATTCATGGAGCTGTACAAAAAAAGATTAAATGTGACCTTGGAGGACATTGCAAAGAAAAGGCTATTCAAAATAAAATGGGTACTTTGAGGATACTGAGGAAAAAAGTATTATGGTTCAACTTGAGTTTTAAAGCATAAAACAAACTTGGTGAGAAAAGAAAATATTACTGGAAGTACTTATAAGTTTAAAGATTGACCTGGACTAACTTACTAAGACTTCCACTGACATGGTAGTATATATAGCATGATTAAAAGCACTACTTGCTCAAAGATGAAGATCATTAAATTCTCAATATGTATAAAGGCAGCATCAGTAGAGGTAAGATGTAATACAAGAGATGATTCTAGACTTTCAATTCCACATAATAGGAAATGTATGGTTTCAATAAGTATTCACTAAAGTCTACAAACCTATAGAGAAAGGCATATTTAAAATCATATTTTATTTTTATTATTATTATTATTATTGTTTTATGCTTTGGTTTGGGAGACAACTTCTTACTCGGTAATCATGGCTGACTTGGCCCATACTGTGTAGCTAAGATTGCCCTCTACAAAGAGACAAATCATAAGAAATCTCTCAGTGTCTAAGCACACAGAATGTGGTCCTTGTAGAGTATAAGCATTCATCTAAGATCTTGTTAAAAATGAAGAACTTCAGTGCAACCTCCTAACTTAGAATCTCTATCCAACAACCTCTCCAGATGTTTTTAGTTGGTTGGTTGGTTTGCTTTCTTCTTTGATTGTTTTGTTTTGTTTTCCATTGCTAAAGCCATTAACCACTGGTTATGTTAGAAAACAAGAAAGAAAATGAAAATTGGCAAAAACAGCCAATTCTTTATAAAATCTATATAATGAATGTAACACTGAGGTATACATTATGTATACAGTGTTCTTTCTGTATGTAAGCCTGCATACCAAAAGAGGGTGCCAGATCTCATTATTATAGATGGTTTTGAGCCACCACATGGTTGCTGGGAATTGAACTCAGGACCTTTGGGAAAATTGTCAGTGCTCTTAACCTCTGAGGCATTTCTCCAGGAGTCTTATGGATGAAGGGGGATATTAAAGGACCCAGAGGGGACAGGAGCCCCATAAGGAGACCAACAAAGCCAATAAAAGGTGGGCCTAAGAGGTACTGAAGAGACTGATGCATCAACCAAAGACCATGCATAGAAAGGCCATAGACACCTGGCTCAGATATGGCCCACAGACAGCTCAGTCTCCATGTGGATCCCCTAGTAAGAGGAGAAAAAAGAGTCTCTGACATGAACTTGGTTGCCTGCTCCTTCATTATTTGTCCCTGGTGGGGTGACATAGCCAGCCAACAGAGGAAGAGGATGCAGGCAGTCCTGATGGGACTAGGGTCAGACAGTAGGACTTCCTCTATCAGTGGACTAAGGCAGAGAGATAGGGAAGGAAGAGGGAGGGAGGACAGGATATGGAAAAGATGAGGATGAGATACAAAGTTAATAAATTGTAAATGTGAATAATAAAGATTTTTAAAAAGAAGAAAAAATGATACATTCAATTAGAAGGAAAGTTCCAGAAAGTTACTGTTGCTTCTTCATGTCCAAAAATAAGACTACCACTTGATATATGTATTTCTTAAAGCTAAAACAGATCCTCAACATTCCCACAAGGTATTTTATAGTATATCTCTGTATCTCCTTTAATGTTATACAATATTTATAAACATTTTACTACCGTCAATTTAGCAAATTAACCAAAGCATTTTAGTAATTTGGTTGTAAAATATCAAGTATTACCATTTGCCCTACAAGTACTTTAGAAATAATAACAAAAATTTCTCCATTCGCTGATTAACCTAAGCAAGATCATGGAGTTGATCACAAGGAGAGTTGAGCTACATAAAGAAACATTGAATTTCCAATAAATAAATAAATAAATAAATAAATAAATAAAGCTCCATAGTTCATTTTGTCTTGGATGACTAATTTACACCAACAGGATAAATTTACAAAACTTGTATTTTTCAAAAGGCCTTCAAAAAATGGCCATATAGAGGAAATGTGCATATAGAGGAAATAATTTGTGCTAATAAACATGTAATGTGTGCCATATGTCTAGGGTGATCCTGTTAAATTATGGGATAGTTTTTAAACTTGCTAATGGTAGCCACTATCATATATTTGGCAACAAATAAGCATAAAAATTTAAAATATGAATCTCAAAACAATCAATTTTGCCAAGCATTTTTTTTCATGCCAAATTGTGCTTCACCTAACTTATACTGCTAGTGATAATTCCACTCACCATCCACTGTCCAGACAGGCACATTGCCTTCACTCACACTGTATCAATGAATAATCCTAAATTTGCTTTTCAGAAATTATTTTTCAAAGGACAGTGAAATATCCTTACATTCCAATCCAAAGTCATTACAAAGCACTATTATAAATATTGTTTCTACATTGCTATAATTCTAATACCCATAAATTTTCTCTCTCATGACCTGTTGAGTATTTCTTGTTCAATATAGAAATGGTCCCTTGAAGATCTTTGTTTCTTGTAAAATTTTATAGATCTTTGTCAAGAAGTGTACTTTATTTTTAATCTTTTTGTTGTTAGCTTCTAAGAAAATTGTTTGTTCCCTTATCTTACTATTCAGTTTTGTAGGTGTGTTTTTTGTTTGAGACAAGCACTCACTCTTGGCTTCCTGGAACTGGCTATCTGGAGCAGGCTGTCCTTAAAATCACTGACTGCCACTTCCTTCTGAATACTGACATTAAAGGCATGTGCCACCTAACACAGATTACTCACCTTTAACATTGTGTTCATCCTTCTTTGATGTTATTATCAGAAAATTTGTTCAGATTATTTTAGATTCTTAAAGACAGTGATAGTATTTTCCTCAACTAATATCAGGCTATTATCAAGAATATTAGAGCAAATACACAAGCGAATTTGGTTTTATAATTCTGATCATGATTTCTTATCCATTACTTTATATACTGCCTCATAAATGTACTATGAAGATGGGCCTACGGGCTTAAACAACTCAGTATAAATGCCCAAGTTCAGTCTGCAAGTCATATTAGTGGAATTTTAACCAATGATGATAGAATTCACTATATTATTTTAAAATGATGTTTGACATGGCAAGGCTTGTAAAAAAATCTCAGTTTAATTTGCCTGGTTTTCCATCAGGTAGCAATTTTTAAAATTGTGTATCAATTATATGGGATTTTCCTACAGTGCATATGTAATATATTTGTGATATAGACATTGTGCTTACTTAGGGATAAATTATATTTAATCTATATGGCACAGTAATTACATCTACTATATCTTGTTTCTATGATGATTTCCTACCCCAATGTTATATATGTAGAATTTAATAGAATACTTTTTAAGAAGATGTTACACAGAAACTTTGATATTTAGAGCTGTAGAAGCCAGAGAATCAGTTCTACCTCTAGCTTCAGTGAGACAGTCTCAGGAGAATAAAGCACAGTGGGATAGAGCAGAATACTTAATTTCCTTTTTTATTTTCATTCATGTGTATGGACTCACACAGCTACACATTCAAATGCATATTTGATCCGTATATACTGATAGACACATAAAAACTAATTCACTGACAATATCAACCAAACCATTCTATATTACATTTTGGTTTTGGAGGTGATTGTTTTATACCTATAGATATGTCACAATTTCTAATTGACCTTCAAATAATTTTCCTTGACAGCACCAAACCTAATTATGCTTTATGGGACTCAGCGTGTTTATACTCAGAGAAGCCAGGTGCAAGCTTTGTGCTTTCAGCTACAAAGCCATACCTGCTAACTGACCTTTTCATTTTCATCAATAGAAAAAAAAAAAACAGTCCAGTGTCATGTTAAAAGAAGAAAAATAAAACACTGTTCTAAAGTCAGTCCCCATTAATTTTAGTCTATGAAAACCACTTAGCAAAAGGAATGAATGACTTTTCTCTGAGAAGCTACAAGCAATTAATTGTGTTGTCAATATAAGAATGAAAAACATTTGGTTTACACATGTGATACGTCTGTCTTCATCTTTTAGTTCATCAAACTCAAGGAGTGAGCAAAAGGCAAAGATTGTAACTTTAGCTGCCAAAAAGAGTGTGAATCATTTCTCTCATGATTTTAAATATCTTCTTTTAGCTTGAAGCTATAAAGCAACCAACCTGAATGAAAACAGATTTAGGATTTAACAAGAAGACAAAATTTAACCAGCATATGCTAAAGTGCCTTGCAGAAACAGAAAAGAAATTTTATGAATAAATATTACTCAAGAAAAATAGAACCATGCAACACTTTGATCACATTGTGTTGCTAGGCCTTATGCTCTTAAAGACAGTGATCATTCAGCAAGGATAAAGATGTAGAATTTATCAAATCAGTGAAGTACTTTAAAGGGGTTTTCTAAACTTTATTGATTAATGCATTTTTAAGAAAAAAATGTCTTTCTAGCTTGAATCTATGGTTACCAACACACAGCCACAGAGAAAAAGTTAAGAGAGAAAGAGAGAGATTTAAAGTATCAATCTAGTTAGTGAATAAAACAAGTAACCCAGTCCCTCTCTCCCCTTCTCTCTCTTTCTTTCTCCCTCACTCCCTCACATACACAAGTGTGTTCATATATGTGTATATTAAATCATTAAAGGAAAAGAGGCCATAAATTTTAAAAAGAGCCAAGTAGTTACATGGGAAGGCTTGAAGGGAAGAAAGAGAAAGAGAAAATAATATTCTACTCTCAAATATGTCTCTTACACCTTATTATAGCACTCAGAAATCATTTAGCATGTAATAATAACATGTTCAATTGAGAGTGAACTCATACATATGTGTATGCATATATGTGTATATATTTAAATTTAGTTTATAATTATGATTTAATTTCAAGTATATGAGAATATTTGAGTATTCAAAGTATACTATATAAGCAAATGTGCATCTGTCTATTTATTTATATGACAATATTTCATATGATGAGGAAAAATAAATTTCTGGTTAATCTATGAGACAAGCTTAAGAAATAAACAAAAATAGACATAGTAATATTAATTTTATCATTGATTACAAAATTATATTTAACCATTCACTAAAACTAAGATGTCACAAAAGGAAGTATGATATTTGGAGGAATCATCACTATGTAGGAGGCAGTAAGTTGAGTTAAAAGGCATAAGTATGAACTTGGGAGAACAAATAAACCCATCAGAAAATAAATACATATCTTCCATACAGCAAAGTACATGAAAGCAAATATAAAAGATGAGCAGCAGAATGAGTGGTTTTTTTTTTTTTCAGTCCCTCCACAGTACTTCTTAAAAAACAGGTTTTCCCCAAGTCTCACACACATAAAAATAGTATCTTAACAATTTCCTGTATTGACTGCTTTTCTCTATTTGTATACTCCGTAAATTTAAGAAAACCTCACACTTAGAATTAAATATATTAAGGTACATATTGTATTTGTGGTATTTAAATATATAATGAATTATTATATCATAATCCCCAAATTAATGGCTAACCTATGATCTTTACAAAAAAAAATTGAATAAATACATGGAAAAGTTCTTGATACAGTGTAAAGAGGCATTTTAAACAACAGAAGGATTACATTGGAAGGCAAATATTTTTCCAGAGATAAAAGTGAAAGAAAATACATGTGTTTGTGTGTGTCTGTTCACATGGAAATAGCCTACACTCTCACCTTAGCACTCTGACCTTAGTGTTATCAGGAACTACTCCCTAGAAGTGTGAACTTAGAGCAGTGGTTTTCAACTTTCCTAATGCTGTGATCCTTCAATATAGTTGGGATGATAGCAACCATGAAATTATTTTCCTTGCTGCTTTATAACTGTAATTGTGCCAAAGCTATGAAAAATTAATGTAAATACCTGATATGTGAGATATTTGGTGTTCAATCTATGTGAAAGGGTCATTGGTACCCCAAAGGAGTTCAACCCACAAGTTGAGAATCTTTGACTAGATGAGCCTAACTGCAAATTTACATGTAGTTATTCAAAAAATAAAATGGAGAAGAGTGACATATAAAATCTAAAAATCTTTGACTTGAAGTTGAGAAGAGAAAGAAAACAATGAAAAAGAGGAATAACCACATGTTTAGGCATTTGAAATGATTTAATATTAACCCTACCATGAGCAAGTAATGGACAAATAAGCGACAGTGTCAGGAGATAATAAAGTGCTAGAAAATACACAATGAAGAGAACAAAGTAGGGTAATGAAAAAGAAAGCTTAAAATGACTTTAAATCTTCTTTAATCCTTTAAAAACATTTCAATTGAATTAGAATTACATCACTTCCTCATCTCTGGATTGGTTAAGTACTCAAATTACAGATTGTCTTTCAGTTCCCTTTGTCTTGAAGGCCTCTCTAAGCAGACAGGCCTTAGTACTAAGTCCTTTGTAGAATGTAAAATAAGATCCCATTAAAAAAAAAAAAGCAAAACATATTAAACCTACTAAAATCTGTACACCTAAGGAAACTAATCAAGAGGGAGGACTCTGGGTAAAATGCTCAATCCCAGGCCAGAAAGGCAAAGCAGATTGACATCAGAAGAAAACAGGAAATAAGCTAGGAGCCTGTCACAGAGGGCCCCTGAAAGGCTCTGCCCTGAAC
>CM053743.1:62809451-62825263 GCA_028658305.1 Pachyuromys duprasi
TTTAGACCTCAACAATAGGATACAAGGGATTATTTCAATTTTCTTGTATATTCTGAGGCTTGTGTTGTGACCAACTATATGGTCTATTTTGGAGAATGTTCCATGAGGTCCTGAAAAGAAGGTATACTCTTTTGATCTAGGGTGAAAAGTTCTGTAGACATCTATTAGGTCCATTTGATTTAGGTCCTCTGTAAGTGCCCTTGTTTCTCTGTTTTGCTTCTGACCGGATGATCTGTCTCTTGGAGAGTGGAGTGTTGAATTCTCCCACTATTAGGGTGTTGGGATCAATGTGTGATTTCAGCTTTAATAATGTTTCATTTACGAATGTAGGTGGTCTTGTATTTGGGGCATAGATGTTCAAAATTATGATTTCCTCCTGTTGGAATTTTAATTTGATAAGAAGGAAGTGCTCCTCCTCATCTTTCTTGATTAATTTTTGTTTGATAGTCTATTTGTTAGATACTAGGATTGCTACCCCAGCTTGTTTTTTTTTTTTTTGTCCATTTGCTTGAAACACATTTTTCCAGCCCTTTACTCTGAGGTAGTGTTTATCTTTGTTGCATAGGTGTGTTTCTTGGATGCAGCAGAATGTTGGATCCTGTTTCTGCCACCATTTTGTTAGTCTGTGTCTTTTTATTGGAGAGTTGCGTCCATTGATGTTGATAGATAATAGTGACCAATGACTGTTACTTCCTTTATTGTGGAGTTGGTGGTCTTATTGTGATTCATTGCTTTTTACTATGATTCTTTTTTTTCCTTTTTTGTTGGGAATTTATCTGTATCCTATATTTTCTTTGGTGTAGTTGTTTTCATTGGATTGAAGCTTTCCTTCTAGTATCTTCTGTAGGGCTTGTGGATATTGCTTAAATTTTGTTTTGTCATGGAAAATTTTGTTTTCTCCATTTATGTTATTTGAAAGCTTTGATGGGTATAGTAGTCTGGGTTGGCATCTGTGTTCCCTTAAATACTTCATGACCTCTGCCCAGGCCCTTTTGGCTTTCATAGTTTCTGAAGAGAAGCCTGGTGTGATTCTGATCAGTCTACCTTCATATGTTACTTGACCCTTTTCCCTTGCTGCCTTTAATATTTTTTCTTTGTTTTGTAGGTTTAGTGTTTTAACTATGATGTGATGAGAAGTATTTCTTTTCTGGTCTAGTCTATTTGGTGTTCTGTAGGCCTCGTGTATGTTTATGGACATTTCTTTCTTTAAGTTGGAAAATTTTTTTCTATGATTTTCTTAAAAATATTTTCCAGTCCTTGGAGCCTGGAGTCTTCTTTTTCATCTATTGCTATTAATCTTTGGTTTTGTCTTTTCATGGCGTCCTTGATTTCTTGTATGTTTTGTGTTTGGGACTTTTCCGATTTTATTTTTTCTTTCAGTGAGGAATCAATTTCAGCAAGTATATCTTCAGCTCCCGAGAGTCTCTCTTCCATTTCTTGTATTCTACTGGTGATGCTTACCTTTTCTGTTTCCTGATCTTTTCTCTAAGTTCTCCAGTTCCAGGTTTTTCTCTGTTTATGTTTTCCTCATAGGTTCTAATTCTGTTTTCATGCTTTGTGCAATTTCCTTCATCTGATTGAATGTGACTCCTATTTTTTTGTTTCCTCTCTATATGTCTTTAATTGTTCATCTAAGTGGCAGTTATATTCTGTATTTCTTTGAGGGCCTTGTTCATTTCCTCTTTTTGTTCCTCTTGTAATTGCATAAGCATAGCTCTAATATTATTTTCCTGTGTCTCTGCTGAATTAAAATCTCCATTGCTTTTGGGTGTTGTTGTTGGTGCCATGGTGTCCTGATTTTTGTTAGGTGAGTTTATGTTGACCTCTGGCCATTTGTTTATGTATAATCAAGGAGCTGTTTTTGCCTTGAGCCTGAACTTCAGACTGGAGCTGTCAGTCTCTGATGTCTGGAGTATTCTTCAAGAAGATCAGGGAGTTCCAGTGGTTTGAGAGTGTGTGCTGTTGCCTCAGTTGTCCTTGTGGTAGGAAAAGCCGCTGGCACAGTATCGTTGTTGGAGATGGGGAGTAAGTATGTGTGTGTGTGTGTACGTGTGCGTGGGCGCGCGTGTGCAAGTAAGCTGGGAAGGTGTCTTGAAAGGGAGTGCTAGGGGAGTGTATATGGTTGAGCTATGGGGTTTGGGAGCAAGCACAGGAGGGTATGACGGTGCTAGTGCTTTTAGTAAGTGCAGACTGCCAGCACCAATTACCTGCGCAGGTTTCCTGAATTCCCAGTGTTCTTCAATCAGTGGCGGGTTCTGCAGGCTGAACTCTGAGATCAGTGGGTGGAGCTGCGGGTGGTACATGTACTTTGTTGTGGGCTCTGTGTGCCCAGCTCTGAGCTCTTTGCTAGAAGCTGTGAGCACCGCAGGCTGGTCACCACTCTGGTCTTGAGACTTGACACCTCACTCTGTGCCAGAGGTTGAGTGTCCTCGTTTGAGATGGTGGTTGCAGATGCTGCTCTGGTCTAGAGGCTCCACATTCTGACCTGGGTTTGCTGCTAAGGGCTCTCCTCTGGTCTAGGGACTTTGCGCTTCCTTCTGAGCTAGGGGCTGTGGATCCCAGTCTGGGATGTTATCTGGGGACACCTCAGTCTGGACCGGATACTATATGTCCTGGTCCAGGATGGCGGCTGGCGGCACTGTGGGAGGTTGTGTTCAAATCAAGGCTAGCAGATGTGTGCCCACCGTTTCTCTCAGGTCTGGAATGGTATCTGAGGTGCCTCAGTCTGGACCAGAAACTATGTGTCCAGGTCCGGGATGGGAGCTGGCGGGGCCTGGAGAGGCTGCAAGTTCAGATCAGGGCTAGCAGATGTGCTCTGCCACTGATGCACCCGCACCCTGACTGGAATGGTATCTGGGGTATCTCAGCCTGGCCAGGAGACTATGTGTCCAGGTCAGGGATGGCGGTTGCTGGCACTGAGGGAAGCTGCACGTTCAAATCAGGGATGTGAGCAACTGGTCACCTGTAGATTTTCCAGAGATTAACTGGGTGTCCCTAGGACTTTCCCACTTGATTTCCTCACTGTAGAAATTTTGCTCACCTGGCAATCACAAACGCTGGTGTTTTAGGTCCCAGAGTTCAGTCTCCTGGTTGCTGTGCCGACACTGCTGTCCTACTCCTCAGACACTGTGTCCTCCCAGGGCCGCCATCTTGGATCAATCTCCAGAGTTTGTAACCTTATTTAAAATTTTCTACCTATGTAACAAGTATTTATTCATACTTTAAAAGTAATACAAATATATTTCTTTGTAACCATTTTAAATCTCATTGAAAAGTCTTTAATGAGAATTCTTATTGACATGATAATAATCTCACACTGTATTATTTTAGCTTTCATGTGTATGTTTCCATCATAACTCAGCTGTAAGTGTCCCCATTCTAGTATGAGTACTTATTTAAAAACTTGTCCTGAAGAGATCAGATGAAGCAGGGAAAATAAAATTATATTAATGTAATTCATTTACAAATGTCAGATAATTTATTACAATCTGTTACATTCTTTTAGAGGCTTTTGCTAAGTTAGCTTCTTTAAAAAACAGATAAGTTCCAAATTTTACAATACTAAAACAATAAAAAACAAACATTTTAATTAATTTCTAAAGAGAGGTTAATTCTTTTATCATTTTTGTTAAATATGCACATGGTGTTTTGATGAGCAGTAAAATTAGAGAAACATTATTTTTTCAATTACTAACTGTCTATCCACCCATTCATCTGATATTAATTCTATCAAATACTTGCTACTCTACTTTTGAAACAAATTATTTCTCAATAAATATTACAACTACATTTATTTTAAAATCTCTTTTTAAAAACTTTATTAGATACTCATGAAATGTGATTTGAAGAAAACTAAAACCATAGTTTCCAAGGAATGAGAAATATTGATTGTATGCAATATTGTCTTGGATGAAGCTGTTAGATAAAACAAGAATATGTAATAAGGTATTGACATCACATGAGGAAGAGAGGAATATACATTGGAGAAATGGTTTAGTAACTGCATTCACTTTTCTTTAAGTAGCATCACATTATTGTTATCTTTTCATAGAGGAAACCCCAGATTTTTTTTTTTTTAATGAGCCAGTTGGAGATAATGGAACTAACTGTTGCCAGGTCAACATGAAGCTAATTTTCCATTTTCTGGAGGAACAGATGGTGTAGATGGATACAAATCTGGCTTCATGGAGTGAAAGAATGGTTTAGTTTGGCACATTCATTTTAGAAAATATTCTGTATCAGCCAGGTCCATTCTGCCATTTTGAGAATATCCTCCCATGGATAAAGTTGATTAAGGATAATCATGAATATGTGCATAATCTGTGTGCAACATCTAGATGTCTCCCCTTGGTAAGATCCACTCTCTGGACATCTGGTTTAATGAAACAAGTTTCTGAGAATTTTTATTATATTCAACTTAATGGAAGCTTAACAAGTAAAACAAGGATCACATAATGAATTGAGAATCAGATACTTTCTACTGAGTAAATCTTACACAAGTTTCCTGTGTAGAGTAATTAACAGAAAAAATAAGGGACCAAAGCTAATGCCCTTTTGAACAAAAACCTTATTCAAAAAATAAGAAGTTATTTGCTTAAAGTAATTCAGTATAATATTATGTAAGGATTTTTTACTTTCTGTTGTAAAAAAATATTTGAGTTACAAGATGGGTTGTTACAATTTCTTTTGATCTAAATTCTGACTTATAAAAGGAAGTGGTGAGAAAGTACCTGGATGTCTTTTATACATGGAAAAAACAATTGGTACATTTAGAAACTTTTAAAATGTAGAAACAGACCTACAGCTTCAATGGAATGAATATGATCTTGCTTTCTTGGCACAGCATTCAACAACCTGATCTTGGGAACTTTAGACATTGGAATGGACAAGACTTAGTACCACATTTCTAAAACTGACCATTCACGAATTTGTGACATCAATAGATATGTTGTAAAAATTTCATAAACAACTTTAAACTTCAGAATTTTCTTATAACCTTTGAGAATCATTATGACTGCAAAAGAATGAATAAATATAAAATTATGTTAGAATAAAATTTAACACAAAGAAAAATTACATGATTAACACCAGGCATGTTTAGGGCAGAAATCATGACTGTGAATTGATAAAGTTCAACTTGTTTGAGTTATTTTATATTAATTAAGTTATTATTATTATTACTACTATTATTATTATTGTATTCTGATTATTTGTATGTGCCTGTGTGTTTCCTTTCTGGGGTGCCAGGGCATACCTGTGCAGATCAGTGGACAACTTTTGAGAGTGAAACAGGGACTGTCTCTGACATGAACTCAGTGGCTGGCCCTGTGATCACTTCTCCCTGAGGAGAAAGCTACCTTACCAGGCCACAGAGGAAGACAATACAGTCAGTCCTGATGAGACCTGATAGAATAGGATCAGAGGGAAAGGGAGGAGGACCTCCCCTATCAGTGGACTTGGAAATGGGCATAGGAGGAGAAGAGAAAGGGAGGGCAGCATTGGGAGGGGATGAGGGAGGGGGCTACAGCCTGGATAGAAGGTAAATAAATTGTAATAAATAAATAAAATTTTAAAAAAGAAAAAGATCTACTATGGTTTCTGGAGAACCAACTGAGGTCTTCAGTTTTGATGACAAGAATATCTATTTGCTGAGTGATTTCACTGACCCTAAAATAAAACCTATACAAATGAACACTCTCTAACAACAAGAAGAGAAGGATATGTATGTGTGTATATACACATATATGATGTGATACATGTGAATAGAACAATAATTTACTTCTCTCTTAGTTTCTATACAATAGAAGCACAAGGAGAAACTTTGTTTTGTATTTAAAATGCAAGAAAAAGAAGCAGTTGCTGATTTAGAAATATACAAGATTCTTAGAGACTGATGAAAGTGTCTTTTTAGGTGCATTTTAGTATTGGACAGAAATTTGTGTATCATTAATAGAGTCATGCAATCAGGCAACTATGTTTTCTCAAAAAAATTCACACTTTAGTAGCCAGAGGAATTTAAATTTCATATTTCTGATACTTTAATATTAATCATACTAAATTTTAATTTTTACATTCAAAATAACTAAGTATCAGACATTTAAAAGAATTCTAATGTGTTATGGTAAATTGTGTTGAAAACTTGACTCAAATTTAAATTAGATGGAATGGAAAAAAGAATGTCCACATAGAAATATTTATAAAAGTCCACACTGGACACCCTTCCTGGTGGTGATTTTAGTACTCAGGATATGGGGTCTTTTATTCTGCTTCAACGAGAGAGAACCTAGGACTGAAAAGGAGAAAGAAAGCGTAAATATCATCCTTAGTTCCTGTAATCTTGAGCCCATTGTACCAAACCTTAAAATTTTGCTGTGTGTTTTGAAAGAAGATTAAACATGACTTAATAATACATTTTGTTGATTTTGAGTCCAGAATAGGTGGGCAATGATACTTCTCATCAACTTTTACCTCTGATTATTTTTTTGCAGTACATGTTTTCATTCATCATAAAATTGTCTTTTTAAAACCTCTTCATGGCTCCTGTATCATAATATTTCCTTCTGCAACACTGAGATCAGGGCTTAGATTGTTGTATTTATACTAAAACACATACCAAGTGACTAGTGAAGGGATGGTACATGTGTCCACCCCGCAACAAACAGACCAATTGTCAGTTTGCTGTCTCTGTATTGATCATCTCTTATATATACATCCCAGTCATTTCTACATTTTTCTCAAAATTCATCTCTACATATAAAAACTATATTTGAAAAATTCTATTCAGCTTATTTTAGTCTTATAAAGGAACACTTTGAGATAATATAGTGACTTTTTCTGGAAATGATAGAAATATCTATTAGCAATGCACAGAACTATTTGTCTTTTACCTTAATTAATATGTTGTTATACACGGATAATATTTACCAAGAAAATGTGCAGAATAAACAAAGCTGTGAGCTAGCTAATATGGCATAAAAAGTGTGAAATGATGAAATCAGAAGAAGGTGATTCTAAAATAAGTGAAAGTCTGAAATGCAAAGTAAAATGAGCATGACAAAAGTCTCTTGTTATAAATGGTTTGAAAATTATTATGTGCATGGAAAAGTGATATTTGCCCCCAACAGAAGAAATCACAGTCTTCAAACATTTGAAGAAGGTTGAAAGAATGGTTAGACATTAGAATAATGTCTTGGAAGCTAAGAATGAATTAATCACTAAAAATTTTTAAAGAAAATATGCAGAATCAATCCAGACAAGACACTTTTGTGACAATTAGGGATTTTTATCAGTTGACTGTCATACAAGACATAGAAGGAAACAGATGAGTTTTTACTATGGTGACACTGCTCCCCAATTCTATATAGTTCTATACTTCTCCTCAAATAGTGTGATATCATGGATCATGATCATGGATTTCTCAAAAAATCTAATATAGGCCACAGAGGAGGACATTGCAGCCAATCCTGAAGATACCTGATAAACTAGGGTCAGATGGAAGGGGAGGAGGTCTTCCCCTATGAGTGGACTTGAAAAGGGGCAGGGAAGAGATGACGGAGAGAGGATGGGATTGGGAGAGAATTAGGGAGGGGGGCTATGGTTGGGATACAAAGTAAATAACCTGTGATTAAAATAAAAAATAAACATTATAAAAAATATCTAATGTACACCTAAGTTTTTCAGAGTTAAGTTTTGTAAATAGAACTCAGGTTAGTATAAGTAAATTAGAGAGTATCATTGCTTATTGGGAAATATGGAAAGTCAAATAGAATTTATTAAAAATTAAAATAATTAGCTTTCTATTTAAAATATTAAAATCACAGTGATAACTAAAATTTATTCCACTATCCATTATTAAACTCAACACAAATAAAAACACAAACCCATGTTTCTAAAAGCATTTATGGTCAGGAACTTTTAGTTTGCACACACTTATGTGTTAAACAATTTTTTCTTCCAGATTATTACAAAGTGCTTTAAAATTCAGTAGCTTTTCATACAAAACATTTTTAAAATGACTTTTCACTTCAGTGAAATTCATTCTGATTTGGACTAAATATAGAAATGCAACAGCCACCACATGCATGTCAAAGCAGGTTAAAGGGAGCAACAGAAAAAGTAATCCATGCCATTTGAATCTTCTGGGAAATATAGCATGCATGGAAGAGTATATCCCTTATGGCACAATGCTATTATCAATTCATGTTCTTTCACTGAAACTGGTTTGATAGACTATCTTAGAAAAGACCAACATATTTTTATATGATGTTCACATTTTATGTACATTTATTAAATGTAGGATTGAGTCATAGAAGAGTCTAAGGCTTTCTGATTAATCTATTGCATGAAGCCTTAAATATTATCTATTTAAAATTCTTACATATTTCATAATTAAGCTTTTAAGCTGGAAAGAATTTTCTTTAGTATATGCACATATCCAGAACAATGTGATTCTGACTCTGTTGAGTCTCTATTTTAACTTCTCAGAACCTCATCTAAGAATTGAATTAGGAACTGGGAATGGTGGTGCGTGGCTCTAATCTTAATATTCTAAAGGCTGAGGACCATGAGCACACTGCCAGAGTGGTTCTAAAATATGCTTTCTCAACAAAGTAAAATAAAATTATAAATAAATAATCTTTCCAATATTTTAAGCCTGTCATCAAATACTGTTGTTCAGCCCCCACCTTCCCTCTCTTGATAATATAGCATGGATAGGTTAGTTTCTAAGGAATGCTTTACCTTCTTTTTAAATGCATATGTTACACATATGTGTTCAGTTATCTTGCCTTAGGTAAAGATTATAATTTCTTCTCTTTGCCAATTAATAATCCAAGCCACCACAACCACCTACATGTTTTCTAGGTCTACTAATGTTTTAAAAGTTTTATAGCCATGTAGTTTGAAAAATACCATTATTTTAGGCAGACAGAAAACAGAAGGAACAATATAATATCCAAGGTATTAAAAAAATTAGAAACAGGCAAGTAACAGTTACTATTTCTGAGGAGCATTCTTTAAGTGCATTTGACTCATTATAATATGCTGATACAACTGATAAAAATAAATACTGATTATCCACAAATGTAAAAATGGTAAATATTAATATATATAGGTCTTGGTATCATTTTGCTATCACAGAAGTACCAGGGTTGTTTCTATTGCTTACTGAAGACACACAGAACGTCCAATGATGTCTGCTCCTCTAACTTCTATTGTATAAAAATGTCACTATGCATTTTAAGCTAACCTTTATGACACCTTAATCATTCTATGTCCATCTACATCACTTGCTATGCCCTCATAAAAAATTAACTGCAAAATATGCTGCCTTAAATTCCCTATATTTCTATTCTCACTCACTCACTTTGTTGGTTGGTTTGATTGTACGGTGTTCTATTGTTTGTTTTTTTCAAGACAAGGTTTCTTTGTGTAACCTTGGCTGTCCAGGATTCTGTTTGTAGACTAGCCTGGCTTTGAACTCACAGAGATCTGCCTACCTCTGCCTCCCTAAGTGCCCCAGATTTCATTCATCGCACAGGCTTGTGAATGCAAGTGAATGTATTGACTGGTTTCCTACAACCACATTAAAACCATGTGCCTCATTCATTCTCATTATACTCTTCCTCATTTCTCTTTCTTATTCAAATAAAGACATAGATGAAGGGCAAATCCTACTTTAGTATGACCTCTTCTCATACTTCAGTGCTTATGTCTGTAATGATCTTGTTTTCAAATATAATTGCCTGTTGAGACACAGAGATAGAAACCTCAACATACATTTTTGGGTGACACAAAAACTGGGGAAAAATGTCAGAGATGTCATACTGTGTAAGATGGTTCCTCACTTTGTGAATTTTTGTGGTTCTCCACACTTCTCTCCCTACTACCCCTTATATAGCTCTAGGGTATTAATAATGACTCAGTCTTTCTAAACTGCAATTTTACCATATGTGTTATAAAAAATAATAGCTCTAACCTTGAGGCACTTTGTGAAGACCAAAGTGTATTAACATGAATACATTTAAAACAGTGGACTTATCTTGTGTGCAGTTTTTTATTACTTCAGGCAGCTATGAAGTTGGAGTCTAAAGTGCCCAGTGTCCAAGCTGAGGTAGGAATTAGTCTGGTTAATCCTCATATCCATATACTTACTTCAGGTGATTCTATCTTTACTTCCTTTACTTACTTTCTTCATCTTTATGTACTCTTAAATAAAATAAATGTAAAATTGTTCATAAAATATCTTAGCTAATGGTATGATTAGGGAACCAAGACAAGTCTGCCTGAGGCAAATGAAGTCATCATGGATCAAGTAACTGCTTTGCACTGCTAGAATGTTCAAAAATTAGCACAATTCTCCATTTATACTCCTCACCTGCAAACAGACTTTAGTCCTGTGTCTTTGTATGCCATCTATGTCTAAATGAACAGTGTCCTGAAAACTCTCAGTTAAGCTCAGATATGGCCGTGCATATGTTCGGCAGCACACTTGAGAGTCCAAGATAGGAGAGTAAGGAGTTAGGGTCCAACCTATGCTACAGAGTCACAAACACTTAACATTCAATATATCTAAATCCATTTAATTAAATTTAAAAACCCCAAAAGGTACATACGGTTAATTTCTACCATCAACTCTAAGTATAACTGTCTTGTAGCTTATTTAAATCTTAAACAGAGTCCAATTCCAAGATTTATAAAATTTGTAATAAAAATAAAGAGATCAAAAGTTATTTTTTAAAAAATATAAAGATAAAAATTTTAAGTTATTTAAATAAAATTCACACTTTCTTAAAAAACATTATTGTTGAGAATTTTATGCATGTATACAATGAAATATCACAATCATCTCTTTTTTCAGCTCTCCTAATCATTGTATTCTGTCCCTCTTCTTTGGCCATATTCAAATTTTACTTAGTAATAGTTCTATGTGCCTGATTTTCAGAATGTTTTACAACATGCAATGATAATTGCTTATTCTTTTCCAATTTTTAACTGTTCCAGATTCTCGGTATGCTCCTGCAGCATATTGAAGCAATATCTCCCAGTGTTAGCTGCACGTTGATGTTTAATTGATCCAGTAATCACAATAGCAAGGAATCATCCTAGATCTCTACCAACAAAAATAAATTCAATCAATAGGGTACATATTTTATTCAGCTTTAAAGAAAAATAATAATATGTGAGGAACTGGATTGAACTGGGTATTGTATGTTTAAAGAACTAAACTATACTCAAAAGAACAAACAGCACCTACTGAAATGGTTTGGGTTATATGTGTTTAACTAGGAAGAGGGCCATGTGAGGGGAAGAAGACTTATTACAGGAGAAGTAAGAATGGGGTGCTGCAATATATATTACATGGAATCAGAATAAAGTTTCTATTTGGAGGATTAAATAGGCCAGTAGAAGGGAAGATGAAAGGAAGGGAGGAAGGGAGGCAGAGAGGAAGGAAGAGTTATTGCAGGAGTATAGTAGATAAGAACACATTGTGTTGCCTCCAGTGGTGAAGTTCTCCCAGTACAGCACAGGTCTTATACATCCCAAATCCAAACACTACCAACAGGGGACATAGTTCAAATACCTGAGCCTATGAAGATATTTTCACTCAAACTACCAATTCAATACAATTTGGTAATAGGATTTGTTTGTAATTTCCTGGTCCACCTCTGTGTATTTATGACAATAACAAAATTCCATAGAAATTATATAATATATCTAATGTTCTAAAGAGTTTCAGGTAAAAATAAGTTACTCAGACATTTTTAAATTCAGTAAATACATTTCTACACATTCTAATAATTTAAAAATAATAGATACTCAGTAAGACGCTGTCTCAACAGAAATTATCTGAAACAGTAAACCTCCATGTGGTTTTTGGATAACTATCAATAGATGTTATATAGCTAGATTTAAATGGGTTATGAGGCAATGTGTAGATGAAACAGATACTCTAAGATTAGGAGACATATTCCAGAAAAGATATCAGACCTGTATGCAAGTAATTGTTTAACAAAAGTTTTTATATGAGGTTAATGGGAAAGGACAAAAGTTAACTTGGTTTTAAAACATTTGCTCATAACTGGAAATATTTTGACCCTGGTACTCCATAAATATAAAAGAAACCAGGGGAGAAACTCAAGGAGTATATGTTGCACAGTTTAATTGGCTTGGAGTTGGAAACAAAATAAAACAGAGAGATTTTGTAGCAAGAAATAAGATTAGATAAAATTAGAAAACTCAGCTTGGGGACACATAGTTTGGGTCTTCACATTTAAAAAGTAAGGTAATTTCATTTAGTATGTAATGAAGCCTCTTTAGGAGATTTTATGCAAATTGTAACATGATTTTGGTGGCTTTAAGAAAATTAATCTGGAACCATTGCATCATCTGAATTGGAACAGAAGGCAAGAAGTCTATTGAAGTTTAATGTGATAGCCTAGGGAAGAGGCAATGAGGTTGACGGCTGTAATGGAGTGATGGCTGGAGGGCTAGAGAAGGAAAAAAAAAAGAGGACAGTGAATATAAGGTGTTAGTAAAAGACTTTTAATGAGAAGCAAAGGAAGAATTCTTGGGAACACTTTTGGGAAATATTCTGTGGCTATACCGCAAAAATATCTGGATAAAGCAGCACATTATTTATTTGAATATACTGATTGATAATCAGGATATATTTTATACTTCCTATACTTTGCTATAGATTTCCTTTAGTGTGTTGTAGAAAGAATTTGAAAAATTGAGGGTTTTGACAATATATATAATATTTTTTCATATAGCTATTAAAATATAGATTTTAAATCATTGCTTATAGTAATAAATCATTAGATCAACTTAAGTTCATTAACCAAATAAATTTAATGTATTTCTCACACTGTGCCTTATCTTTGAATCGTAATAATGATTTTGAACTAAAATATAGTTCCAAGAAGTCTTAAATTGTAAAGATCACTAAATGGAGATTTTTTAAACATGTCAGATAAATGAGCTTTATAAAGAAGAAATTCACTTTAAGTTAATGACATAGAAGAGACATAAATATAGTAAGTTATTTTAAAATGCTAATATAATGTGGTTATTCTATTGTTAATAGAGGAACACATTATACATTTATCTTTTATTTCTTGGCATTAAATTGTACAGAAATATCAAATGATTGTGAATCACATTAGCAAATAAAACAAAATAATTTTAATTAAATTTTCTCTTATTAAGAAAAATATTTCATGTAAAAGTAGTCATAGTTTTTATTTGACTAGATTCTCAACAATTTACACATGATTTTTAAAAATATATCATGAAACAACAACGTATTTGAAGAAAGTTAATTACTTCTATTGAGTACCTAATACATATATCTTTACATTAATTAAAGAGCACAAGTTTTTATAAAACATAATTTGAAATTGCCTTATCAAAATTAGTATTAAATATCATGTACCATGAATTTAATCACAAGAAGACAACTCTGAGTTCAAAGAGCTTAGACTATATCTCAAAAGTGTGTCCAAAAATGATAACAATAAAAATATGATAATAAATATTTCATGCAAAGATAAGGGAAAGCATGTTTTGTATATATAGGAATGGAAAATAAGTCCAGAACTTTGGGAAAATCCAAACTGTTACTAAGAATCCAGGATTTTATTTGCATTATAAAGTGGTTGTGCAGAAGGCCGTTACAAGGTCATTAAAAAACCAATAAAGTTACCAAAACTATTCATTAAGATGTAGCTCAATGAGCGTACATTGGGTCCTGGAAGCTTGTGCTAACAAAAAGTTCAGAGAATTATTCTTGATATTTGATTAGTGATAAAATGAAACGACTTGAATACATGAAAGAGCAACATTCTGGAATTCTTTTTAAGAATAAATGAATTATAGCACAGTGAATGGAGTTTCAGAAAGACTAATTTGTAAAGATTTTTGCCATCTGGAGATAAAAACCATGACATTTTCATAAAAAGAATTTTATATTATAATCTAAATCTAGATCTAGAATGGGTTGAACAAAACAAGTTTCAGTATTTTTTAAAATGTAAATATTGAATCACTCTTCGTAGCTATGAATAACTGAGATAAATGTTCTGAAAATTTATCTTTTAAAAGAAATAGCCCATTAAGGTGCTCATAAATCACTAAGTAATTTTATATGGAATTATACTATAATCTACAAGGAGTATAAATTTCTCATTCTAAAAACAATCTACTTAAATATATCATATTCTACTCTGGTTTGAATGAAAATGGCCCTCAGAGGCCTCTATCTGAATATTTGTTTCCCAACTGGCAAAACTGTGTGAGGAGGATTAGAAACTGCTGCTTACTTGGAGAAAATATGTCACTGGGGGTGAAGGCTTTGAGGTCTCACAGATGCATTTCCAGAACTTTCTCTGGCACATGGTTGTGAACGCTTTCCCATTGTTTGCCATCAGGAGCCCTAACTCTCTGAAATTATGAATTAATTTAAATGCTTTCTTTAATAACATATATTGGTCATAATGATTTTTATTTCCTCACAGCAATAGAAAAGTGTAACTAAGAAAAAAGGTGACACCAGGAAGTTTCTTGTTAATGTGGCAGGCCTTGCCATGCTTCTTTTGTGCCTGGAACATTTAGCAACTTTCCACTACGAAGCGAATTGAATGCCATAAGTAGGCCTCATTGAGTAACCCTAGTAAGAAATTGGAAGACAGAAATTCTGAAAAAATTGAGGACTGTACAAGACCAGCCAAAGTAATTTTAAAGGGGACGGTATTAAAAACTAAACTAGAAAAATCAGTTTTGATATTTTAGCAGAGAGATCAGCTACTTTCTATTCTTCTCCTAAGAACATTCCTGAGGATAAATTGTGAAAGACAAGGATAATTTTCTTGATAGGGGAAATTTCAAGACAGCCTAAAATTGGCTCTGTTATACTGTTATTAGTAATCACTTTTACTCAGACTTACAATGAAAAATAGGATCGTTTTGGAAATTCTGGGTTTTTTGTTTCTCCACATGAAGTTGAGAATTTTTCTTTCAAGATCTGTGAAGAATTGTGTTGGTATTTTGATGTGAATTTCATCGAATCTGTAGATTAGTTTCAGCAGAATGGCCATTTTCACTATGTTAATCCTACCAATCCATGAGCATGGGAGGTCTTTCCATTTTCTGATATCTTCTTCAATTTCTTTCTTCAGAGATATGAAGATTTTTTTTCTTTTTTTTTTCCTTTTTTTTTGTTATCAATCACAGGTTAGGTAATTTGCATCCCAAGCTTAGCCCCCTCCCTAATTCCCTCCCACCCTCCCCAACCCTCCCTCATCTCCTCCCTGCCCCCTCCAAGTCCACCAACAGGGGAGGACCTCCTCCCCTTCCATCCAACCCCAGCTCATCCTGTCTCCTCAGGGCTGGCTCCAATGTCCTCCCCTGGGATCTAGCCAGTCTGTCACTCCCTGGCAGGTATGGGGGAGGGTCAAAGAGTCAGCCATCAAGTTCAAGACTGAAACAGTCCCTGTTTCCCTCACTAGGGTTTTTAGTTCTACACCGAGCTATCCTGGGTCCCATCTGAACAGGGGTTCCAGGACATATCCACACGTGCTCCTTGGTTGTAGAAACCGTCTCATACAAGACCCCTGTGCCCTGCTCAGTTTAGTCATTGTGGAGCTCTTGTTCTCTCCAAGTTTCACCAACCTCCTCCATTTCTATCATCACTTCTTGCCCTCTGCCAAAGGCTTGATCGCGAGTCTTAATATCTGCTCTGATACATCGCTACGTTGACCCCCCCACCCAGAGGTCCCCCTTGGCATACTCCTGTCCTGATGCTTGTTTTCTCC
>CM053743.1:62832000-62867384 GCA_028658305.1 Pachyuromys duprasi
TATATGCATGAACTAATATATACGTATAACCTTCTGAGTTGATTTTTATTGTTTATGCATACATGGTGTCAAGAATGACAACTTTGTCTTAAATACCCAAAAAGTTAATTAATTCTCTCACACACAACAGTTATTAGTCATCTATAGTTCATTATCTAATGGGGGGAAATCCATGAAAATTTTCTCCTTCCTAGTTAGCATGTCTTTAGGCAATATAATTGTTACAGTTTTGTTCTTGCAAAAATTAGACACCAACAAACCAAATAATCCAATTAATAAATGGGGTACAGAGCTAAGCAGAGAATTCTCAACAGAGGAATATTGACTGACAGAGAAACACTTAAAGAAATGCTCAACATCCTTAGTTATCAGGAAAATGCAAATCAAATGACGCTGAGGTTCCATCTTACATCCATCAGAATGGTTAAGATAAAAAAAAATCAAGTAACAACACATGCTGGAGAAAGGGGTACTCTCCTCCATTGCTGGTGGGAGTTCAAACTTGTATAACCACTTCAGAAATCAATCTGGTGCTTTCTTAGAAAATTGGGAAAGGCACTACCTCAAGACCCAGCTACACTACTCCTGGGCATATAACCAAAAGATGTCCCACTAAACAACAAGCACACTTGCTCAAACATGTTTGAAGCAGCTTTATTCATAATATCCAAAATCTGGAAACAACCTAGATGTCCCTCAACAGATGAATGGATACAGAAATTGTGGTACATTTACATAATAGAATACTACTCAGCTATTAAAAACAAGGAAACCATGAAATTTGCAGGCAAATGGATGAAACTAGAAAATATCATCCTGAGTGAGGTAACCCAGAATCTTAAAGACAGGCATGGTATACACTCAATTATAAGCCAATACTAGCCGTATAACATAGCATAGGTATACTAAAATCTACAGGTCTAAAGAGGCTAAACATCAAAGAGGAACCTAGGGAGGATGCTTCAATCTCATTCAGAATGGCAAACAGGATAGACCAACAGTGGTGTAAGAGAGGGAAGAGTGGTGATGGGAGCCTACTAGAGGGTCCTCTGAAAGGCTCCAAAAGGAGAGTGAAGCAGATGCTGAGGCTCAAATCAAGAGTCTTGTGGATAAAGGAGAATAGAATGACAAGGAAGGAACAGAAGCCTCAAAAGGAGGCCAACAAAGCTAAAAAACAACAAAAACAAAAACCTGAGCCCTACAGAGGCTCCCACAGAGACTGATCCTCCAACCAAGGAACATGCATGGGAAGGACCTAGACCCTCTGCTCATATGTAGCCAATTGGCAGCTCTGTCTCCATGTGGGTTCCTGTGTAAGGGAGGAGGGGTTGCCTCTGTCATGAACTCAATTGTCTACTCTTTGATCACTTGCCCCTGGTGATTCAGTCTTGCCAGCCCACAGAGGAAAAGGATCCAGGCGGTTCTGATGAGATTTGATAAGCAATGGGCAAATGGCAGAGGAGGAGAACTCCCCATTTCAGTGGACTATGTGAAGGGGATATGGGGGAAGAGGAAGGGAGGGTGGGACTGGGAGGAGTTGAGGGCTGGGCCTCAATCGGGATATATAATGAATAAATTGTAAAAAAAAAAATAAAAAAGATATTAAAGCATAAAGTCTATAAGTCTATAAAGAAATGTGAATTAGTACATAAGTACGATACTGAGGATGCAGGAAACCTTAGTTTAAGATAAATTTGCAGACATAAACACAAAATATCTTTGAAGTGAGTAATGCACAAAGATTAATAAAAAATATAACTTTACAATTAGTAGAGAAATCTCACCAGCATTTTTATGATGCTAGAAAAAAATGTCACAAACAACATCCAGATTTCATAACATCACAAATAGCCAAAGTAATTTTAGAAAAGGCCGAATTTTCAGAAAACACTCTTCCTGCATGCAAACATATTATAAAGGTACAGCAACCAAACAGTGCTCTATTGCCCCCAAGACAAAAACAGAATAATAAAGTACAAAAATAGTGCAAAGCAAACAGTAAATATAGTCAAAAGATATTTACCAAAGGTCAAAATCAGTCAGTATAGAGAGAATGGTTTGTTCAACACCTGGTACTGTAATAGGGCACTCTCATTTACATAGCATAAAAAATATCCAGCAAGTATTGAAAATGTAAATATCAGACATCAAATTACAGAACTCATAGAAGAGAGCAAAGAAGATAAGTTTCCTAAAAATAGATTTGGTGAGTTGTCAGATATAACATCAAAAGAAAAGGAAAAGGAAAAATAAACTAATGAGATTACACAAACTTGGATTTTTTTTTTTTTGCTCAGGGACTCAACATGAATACAACGGAATGTGAAGTGCACACCTAATGATTTATATAACAAGTGGAAAACACCTACACTTCATAACAAAAACAAAAATCAAATAACCCAGAAAAACTTTTTGCAAAGGATCAGTCTTTCCTAAAATACAAACAAGCAAGCAAGCAAACAAACAAACAAAATGGCCAACAAACATGAGAATATGTTTTAAATCACTAGACATCACAGAGATGCAAGTGAAAAAACTGAGATATCATTTACTTATCAGATTGAGTATATCTAAAAATATTAATTAATTAATTAACAACATTAGCTAGGATAGGGAGAAATTGCAATCTGTGTGTTTAGTCAATCAATTAAAATTAAAATGTATAAAATTTATTTAACAAATTTAAATTGTATGATCTAGCAATTTCACTTACTGATACAGACACAAAATAATTTGGAACAGAGTTTCAATGAGAACTTTACAAACAATTGTTCAGAAAAGTAACATCCTTAAATGGAAAGAAGTCGAAACAATTTTTACATCTATAAACTGATAAATACATAAATGAATTGTGCTACATGTTTACATGCAATGACTTAATCCTAAACAAGGAAAGATAGACAGTCTGATGCTACAACATGAATGATCATAACTTAATAAGCCACAAGCTAAAAAGAAGACAAAATATTGTAAACTTCCATTTACATGAGGAGTGTATAGTGGTTGAAGCCACAGAACAAAATCCGGTGACTATTGGGGGCTGTGAGAATTAACGAGTATTGTGTGTGTGTGAAAAAGTAATATATGTGCAGGTCACTAAAATCGCTCACTGAGGAAAAAAAAAAAGTTGCCACTAAATCTGACACAATACAATGAAAGGAGAGAGCCAGTTTCCATAAATTGTCTTCTCACCTCCACACCACACACACACACAAACACACACACACATACACACACTCATACCCACAATAAATAAATGGAAAAATTAAAAATGAATTTGAATGATAAAAATGTTCTCCACATATGTTACACACTATAAGTGGACTAAATATTAAGAACTTAATTTTTAAGATAATAAATTTCATTATGTATTTTTCTTTTTTAACCACAATCAGAAAAGGAGCTCCCATCCTGGCAAGCAAAAGACCATATGGACATATAGTTCAAAATATATGTGTAAAAATCACATGACAAGTAAAAACTAAGGATATAAAAACCATCTCTGAGAAACTCAGAACTAGAAAAAGATAATACAAACTTTCATTAGAGTAACTGCTGTACAATTTATATTACAGAAAATAGAATCAGATATAGAAGATGGAAAGAAATAGAATGAGAGCACATTTCCCAGAATACCAACATAAAGATCAAAGGGATTTCCAAGGCTACATTGAACAAAAGCATGGTGGAGAGCAAAGCTAACACTCTGTAAAACAGATCAATAAAGACTGGGAAGAACAGAAATAATAGAAGCAAAGTAGAAATTTTAATGAAATAATGTTTTATGGTAATAAAAGTTCTATATGCAAACTGAAGAAGGGAATTCATTTTAGAAAATGTGGAAAGAATCAGAGCTGGGACATTGCTATAAATTCTTCTAAAGTAATAGTTTTTAAAAGCTTTATGGGAATCTTTAAATAGAAGTGGGGATTTAGGATTTTCAGTAAATGATTTATCATTCTACATTAACATACATAAACAGGTGAAAATGACTTATTTCAGAGACAATAAATATATTGTTTCATGTTTTGTGTAAAGATTACTAGAAAGTTTTGTAAATATATAGTAGATCAATGTTTCACTTACATAGCTCTTCTTTCTTTTGTCTTTATTATTATTGTTGTTATTATTATTATTTACAATTTATTCACTTTGTATATCCTAATTGTAGTCCTCTCCCTCCCTCATCTCCCTCATCTCCTGCCGGTCCCACCCTCTGTCTCTATTCCTCCCATATCCCTCTTTTCTGGCCCACTGATAGGGAAAGTCTTCTTCCCCTACTGTCTGACCTAGCCTATCAGGTCCCATCAGGACTTCCTGGATCCTCTTCCTCTGTGGGCTAGGTTCCCCCACCAAGAAGAAGTGATCAAGGAGCAGACATACATAGCTCTTCCTAAAAGAAACATTTCATGTTCTAGTGAAATGGCTTCCTTTTCAATCATGAAGAACTAAATTGAATTTTAAAATTTACATTAAAAAGACCAGACATAAGAATTAGGAAAACAATGTAGTGTAACTGGCAATGAGTGGGTGAAGTAAACAGATGTCTAGAAATTATTTCTTACTGAATCAGAGAGCTTCATGTTCAGTATGACACTCTCAAAAACTGAAATAGTGACTGAGGAATATTTCAAACTTTACCATTTGACCTCGATACAGATATGCATATGTACCCCTACTTGTATTCATATGTACCTACACACAAACATGTATATATCCTGTAACATACAAACATGTAAGCTTTCACACACACATACATATACAAGGGCAGGGAGGAGGGCTTGATTCTTGAGGATTAAGCATTGGCCTTGTGTTATAGGATCAACTAAACATTAAACTTCCTTCTACATATAATCAAATCACAAGATAAATGTTAATGCTCTTTTTTACATAAAACCGGTAAATCCTTGTAGATTGAGTCTTGTCAGCTATTTTCTCACAGGCTTTGCAAGTTACCTATTAAAAGGCCAAGAAATGTACCAACTTCACATTCATGCTTAAGTCCTCTACCCACAGGTGGAATTATTCAAATTTTTAATCTTCTTTAGCAAAGGAATTGACCTTGCTTACTCAAAACAAACAAACAAACAACAACAAACCAGAAAAAGTAATTTACAGGCTACTACTTCAAGGTTTGTAGTTGAGATCTATTTCCACATAATGTCTTTAGGGAAGTGATACAGCAGAGGATGGAACAGGATCCTAACAACATCTGTTTTCTAAGTTTTGCTAACTTGTGGAAACATTATATCCCATGTCTCTCACATATAATAAGAAAGGAGAGAAGGAACCTGACTTTCTGTTCTTTATAAGGCAGCATGGAAGCAGACAGATAAGTGTGATTTTAACAAAAAAGATTATAAAGGCACATTTGCAAGCAAAGGGCATTCTTATTCTCGCTACAGAACAGATGTTCATATCCATAAATTCAGATGATTAATATGTCAATATGAATAATTAAAAGATGAAATCTGTGTCAAGTAGAATCATGAATGAAGGGACTAGGTCTCCATTTCTTCTGAACTGAGCAACTGTGCTTTTTCAGTATAAAAACTGCAGACATCCGAATCTTCTTTTGCATTCTTTAACCAGGAAATGTAGAAAACTTCATCCTCCAAGTGCTATTGTCTGTATTTTCAGATCTTGGACATGGGCACTTATTCTCTGAGAACTTTGGAGACCTACTAGTTAGGTTTCTATCCAGGTTTTAAACTTATCTTCTGTTTCATAATCCACATTATCAAAAAGTCATGTGTTTTGAATTTGTCCAAGTTATATAAAGGAATCTGATCTACATTAGAATAAAAAGGTGAAAAAAATCTGTCTCCAAACTTGCATGTACATCAGTTTATTTCAATTATAATAATTGAGTTTACAGAGAAAAAAAAACGTGATTTTAAATCATCCTGCAAGAGACTTGATGAGTCAAAAAAAATTAACAGCATTTTTTTCAGAGATGAAAAACATTATCCTAGAAATTGTATCTCTGTGCTTTGTCAGAACACAGAACATGATTTTATGCAAGAGAACTCAGTGTTACCCAGGAATTCAGTGACAGCATGACAAGGTTGTAAAGGTGTCCTTGAAGCCCATTCTATATGTATTTTCTCTTCTCACCCCTTCCTCCCTAGCTATGTCTTCCTCCCCCATGTGTTTCCTCTCCTTCCCTAGTTAAATTGCAAGTCATCAAATCTCAGTCTTTCATGAAATAAATATCAACTAGTAAATCAAAGTTGCTGTTGAGAACATCTGGCATTGGCAAGACAAGTTGTTTTGAGGCCATGGAGAGTTTAAATGAATTAAAAATTTAAATTTTTTTTTTCAGAATGTGCTCTTAAAAGGAAGATTCAAGTTGAAAGTGATTAACAATGTTTGATATTTCCTCTTCGTGCCTAATATATCATTCCATAATAATTTTCTCTTATTGCTGAATGCAACTCTTCTATGAGAAAAATCATATCAGGAAAGATACAAAAAGATGTAAGGGAAAATTCTGGTATTTAGAACAAGAAATAGATGCAATTTCTAGCTCTGTCTTGTTTGAAATTTGAAATAAAAGTGAACAAATGAAAAGGAAGTATATGCTAGAGAAATAGTTAGCTGCTTACTTTGCAAACATTAGAATCTAAATTTAATAACAGAACCCATGTTTAAGTAGCCAGGCAGAAGATGGGGGTATGCAACTGTAATCCCAGTGGTGGATCTTTAACATCTGGCCAGCCAGCCTAACTACTTTGAGAAGAGAAGGCTAATTAGAGATTCTTGCCAGGCCACAAAGGAAGAAAATGCAACCAGTCCTGATGAGACCTGATAGGCTAGGGTCAAATAGAAGGGGAGGAGGAACTCCCCTATCAGTAGACTAGGGGAGAAGCCTAGGGAGAGAAGTGGGAGGGGATGGGATTGGGAGAAGATGAGGGAAAGACCACAGCCTGGATACAAACTGAATAAATTGTAATAAATGTTAATAATTTTAACATGTTTTTTAAAAAGAATTCTTCCCAGTCTGTAGGCTGTTGTTTTGTTCTAATGATAGTGTCCTTTGCTTTACAGAAGCTTTTTAGTTTCATGAGGTCCTATTTACTGATTGTTGATTTTAGAGCTTGTGCTGTTGGTGTTCTGTTTAAGAAGTTGGCTCCAGTGCCAATGAGTTTGAGGCTCTTCCCCATATTTTCTTCTAACAGATTGAGTGTGTCTGCTTTTAAATTAAGGTCTGTGATTCACTTGGAATTTAGTTTTGTGCAGGGTGATAAGTGTAGATATATATGCACTTTTCTACATGTAGATATTCAGTTAGACGAGCAAGATTTATTGAAGATGCTGTCTTTTTTCCATTGTACAGTTTTGGCTTCTTTATAAAAAATCAAGTATCCATACATGTGTCAGTTTATTTCTGGGGCTTCTTTTCGAGTCCATTGATCAACCATTCTGTTTCTCTGCTAATACCATTCAGTTTTTATTACTATTGCTCGGTAGTACAGCATGAGAGCAGGGATGGAGAAAAATCCAGATGATCTGTTGTTGTACAGGATTGTTTTAGCAATTCTGGAAGTTTTGCTTTTCCATATGAATTGTGCTTTCAAGTTCTATAAAGAATTGTGTTAGTATTTTGATGGAAATTGCATTGAATCTGTAGATTGCTTTTGCCAGAATGGCCATTTTCACTATGTAATCCTACCAATCCATGAGCACGGGAGATCTTTCAACTTTCTATTATCTTCTTCAGTTTCTTTCTGCACAGACTTGAGGGTTTTTTTTTTCAAACAGCTCTTTCACTTGTTTGATTAGAGTCACATCAAGATACTTTGTGTTATTAGTGGCTATTGTGAAGATTGTTGTTTTCCTAATTTCATTCTCAGCCCTTTTGTCTGAGGTTTTTTTTTTTTTTTTTTTTTTTTTTGAGTTAATTTTGTATGCAGCCACTTTGCTAAAGGTATTTATCAGGTCTAAGGGTTTCCTGGTAGAATTTTTAGTGTCACTCATGTATACTACCATATCATCTGCTAATAGTGATATTTTGACTTCTTCCTTTCCTATTTGTGTCCCCATTATCTCCTATTAGTTATTTTATTGCTTTAGCTATGAGTTCAATTACTATTTTGAAATACGGAGAGTGGGGAGACTTGCCTTGTCCCTGATTTCAGGGAGATTGAGTTTAGTTTCTCTCCATCTAGTTTGATGTTTGCTATAGGCTTGCTGTATATTGCCTTTACTAGGTTTAGGTATGTGACTTTTATCTCTGATCTCTCCAAACTTTAAACATGAATGAGTGTTCAATTTGGTCTTCTCAAAACCTATATGTGACAGAGGGATACTATCCAGAATAGAGTATTCAGAAGTTAAAGAGCACAAATCAAGTATTCCAATTAAAAAATGGGGTACAGAGCTAAACAGAGAATGTTCCATGGAGGAATATCGAATGGCAGAGAAACACTTAAAGAAATGCTCAATGTTCTTAGTCATCAGGGAAATGCAAATCAAACGACCCTTGGATTTCACCTTACACCCATCAGAATGGCTAAAATCAAAACCTCAAGTGACCATACATGCTGGAGAGGATGTGGAGAAAGGGGAACCCTCCTCCATTGCTGGTGGGAATGTAAATTTGTACAACCAATTTGGAAATCAATCTGACACTTTCTCAGACAATAAGGAATAATGCTTCCTCAAGATCCACCCTTTCCACTCCTAGGCATATATCCAAAATATGCTCAAATATACTACATGGAAATTTGCTCAGACATGTTAGTAGCAGCTTTATTTGTAATAACCAGAACTTGGAAACAACCCAAATATCCTTCAATGGAGGAATGGATGCAGAAATTGCGGTACTTTTACTTAATGGAATACTACTCAGCAATTAAAAACAAGGAAATCATGATATTTGCAGGCAAATGGTGGGAACTAGATAAGATCACCATGGAAGAGGTATCCCAGAAGTAGAAAGACACACACACAGTATATACTCACTTACAAGTGGATATTAGACATAATTATATAATATTATAAGCATAGTGAAATATGTACACCTAAAGAAGCTAAGTAAGGAGGATGATCCTGGGTCAAATGATCAATCCTCATGTAGGAAGGGATAAGGGATGGATTTCAGAAGAGGGAGAAACCAGGAAACATGTCAGGAGCCTACCACAGTGGCCCTCTAAAAGACTCTACCTATCAGGGTATCAAAGCATATGCTGAGACTCATAGCCAAACTTTGGACAGAGTACATCGAATCTTAGGATAGAAGGGTGAAATAGTAAGACCTGGAAAGGACAGGAGCTCCACAAGGAGAGCAACAGAACCAAAAATATCTGGTCTCAGGGATCTTCTCTGAGATTGATACTCCAACCCAGGACCATGCATGGAGATAACCTAGAAGCCTTCACAGATGTAGCCCATGGCAGTTCAGTGTCCCAAGTGGGTTCCCTAGTAATGGGAACAGGGACGGTCTCTGACATGAACTTAGTGGCTGGTTCTTTGATCACCTCCCTCTGAGGGGGAAGCCAAAGAGAAAGACAATGCAGCCAGTCCTGATGAGACCTGATAGGTGAAGTTCAGTAGGAATGAGAGGAGAACCTCCTTATCAGTGGACTTGGGGAAAGGCATGGGAGGAGAAGAGTGAGGGAGGTGGGATTGGAAGGGTGTGAGTGAGGGGGCTGCAGCTGAGATACAAAATGAATAAACTGTAATTAATAAAAATATAAGTAAAATAAAAATAAATAAATTAATTAATTATAAAAAAAGATTCTTCCTTTAAAAAACATACAAAAGCAAGAGGGCTGCCAGAATAGTTATGGAAGAATAGGGAGATAGAAAGACCTGATTAGGTCAAGAACTCCACAAGGAGAAGAACAGAGGCAAATACCTCGACCCAGGGGGGCCTGCAGGGTCTGATACTCCAACCAAGGACCATGCATGGAGAGAACCTAGACCCCCTGTTCAAAGGAAGCCCATAGGCTGCTCAGTTTTCAAGTGGGTTTTCTAGTAAGGGGTACAGTGGCTGTCTCTGGCATGAACTCAGTGGCTGGGTCTCTGATCACTTCTCCCTGGGGGGTACAGCCTTGCCAGGCCATAGAGGAAGATGATGCAGCCAGCCCTGATAAGACCTTATAGGCTAGGGTCAGATAGAAGGGGAGGTAGACCTTCCCTATCAGGGGACTAGGGAAAGGGCATAGAGGGGGAAGGGGTAGGAAAGGTGGGAATTGGAGAAGACAAGGGAGGGGGCTGCGGCAGTGGGGATACAAAGTGAATAAATTGTAATAAATAAAGATATAAGTAAAATTAAATTAAAAAAGAGAGACAGCTCATATAAAGTACAAGTCTGGGCAGTGGCCCTGTGTTGGGTTCTTCTTTTTGTTAATCTCTAGTGCTTACAGAATAGTTAGAATATAGGGTGTCATTATGAAATTTTATCAAATGAATGTATGGATGTATAAGTTATTCCTAATGCTAAGAAACTGCACATGTGATTAATATAAAAATAAATAAATTACTTTAAAAAAAGAAAAAAAAAGAGAGACAGAGAATAGGCCTGAGTTTTTTCCTCTACATGTACATGCATACACATGTAATTTTATATACATCCATGAGTGCTTCTATGCAAACATACTTCATACACACATATACATACAATATTAATTAATTAATTATCTAAAGTGTATCATGGCAGTTAATACATTCATATAATCTTTAAGATATTTTTCTTTTTTGTTAAATGTATATATTTACTCACTTTACATCCTGATTGCAGCTCCTTCCCTCCTCTCCTCCCATGCTTCCCCCTTCCCTCCTGTTCTCTCAGAAAAGGGGAACACCTCACCCCAAATTAACCCATGCCTGCATATGAAGTCACATTAAAACTAAGCACTTCTTTTTCCACTGAGGCAACCCAGCTAGGAGCAAGTGATCCAATAGCAGGTACACAGTCCATGTCAGATACATCCACTGCCTCTACTTGCTATGAAACCCGCATTTTGACCAAGCTGACCTTCGGTTACTTACGTGTAGGAGGTCTAGGTATTGCTGATTACCGCTATACCAGAAACATCCAAGAAATTTAGCACATGTGAAACGCACCTAACTCTAAATGTCACAAATATATTTTACTTTCATTTTTAAGAAGAATTGGTGGAAAACACAGGCATTTGGAAAGGGGTGTGTTGGGAGGATATACAGAAAGAAGTAGGGAAAAATGGTAAGTGTACATGCTTTCCTCTATGGGGTAGTGTGTTGGGAGAATATGGGGAAAGATGTAGGGAAAATGGTAAGTAGACATGCTTTCCTATATGTATGCATGTTTGAATTTGTCAAAATAAAGACTTTTTGTTTGTTTGTTTGTTTGTTTTAATGGAGAAGCCAAGTGAAATGACTCATCAGGTAAACTTGATTGCTTCCAAGACTGACACCATGTGTTTCATCCCTGAGACCAACATACTAGAAGGAGAAAAATGATGAACAGAACCGTTACATGACTTGTACAACATGGCACATACACATAACAAACAGATCCAGACACACAGACACACACAAAGAGAAAGAGGAGACTATAAATACTCAAGTGAAGAAACTAATACAAGGTTTTTTGAAGTTATGAGAAATATTAATGAAGAGACAGACAAAGAAAGCATACAAACCATATATTCTAAATACATTAAATACATATTCTAATTAAATACATATTCTAAAGTGATTGCATTTTGTAATCACAACTAAGATTAAGAATAAGAATATCTTGAGCATATTTTGGATTTATGCCCAGGAGTGAAATAGCTGGACTCGAGGAAGTGCTATTCCTAATTGTCTGAGAAAATGCCAGATAGATTTCCAAAGTGGTTGTAAATTCTCTCCTGGTTTACATTCCCACCAGCAATGGAGGAGGGTTCCTCTTTCTCTACAACCTCTCCAGCATGTATTGTCACTTGAGTTTTTGATCTTAGCCATTCTGATGCCTGTAAGGTGAAATCTCAGGGTCTTTTTGGTTTGCATCTCCCTGATGGCTAAGGACATTGAGCATTTCTTTAGGGGTTTCTGTGCCATTAGATATTCCTCTACAGAGAGTTCTCTCTTTAGTTCTGTACAACGTTTTTAAATTGGATTACTTGATTTATTGCTTTTTAATTTCTTTAGTTCTTTATATATTCTGGATATTAGCCCTTTGTCTGATATAGGGTTGGTGAAGATCCTTTCCCAGTCTGTAGGCTGTGGTTTTGCTCTGATGACAGTGACTTTCGCTTTACAGAAGCTTTTCAGTTTCATGAGGTCCCATTTATTGATTGTTGATTTTTTATTTTAATTTTTATTAATTACACTTTATTCACTTTGTATTCCCCATAAACCCCTCCCTCCCTCCCAATCCCACCTTCCCTCTGCCTTCTCCACACATGCCTATCCCCAAGTCCACTGATAGAGGAGGTCTTCCTTTCCTTCCTTCTTGATTGTTGATCTTAGAGCCTGTGCTAAGTACACAACAAGGACATTTGTTCAACCATGTTCCTAGCAGCTTAATTACAATAGCCAGAAACTGGCAACAAACCAGATGTCGCTCAATGGAAGAATGGATACAGAAATTGTGGTATTTTTATACTACTCAGCAATGAAAAACAAGTAAATCATGACATTTGCAGGCAAATGGTAGGACCTAGAAAAGGTGACCTGAGTGAGATCTCCTGGAAGCAAAAAGATACACACGGTATATACTCACTTATAAGTGGACACTAGACCTTTAATATAAAATAAACATATTAAAATCTGTACACCTGAAGAAGCTAAACAAGAAGGAGGATCCTGGGTAAGATGATCAATCCTCACTGAGAAAGATGGTGGGATCTAGAAAAGATCATCCTGAGTGAGGTATCCCAAAAGGAGAAAGACACACACTGTATATACTCTCTTATAAGTGGGTACTAGACCTATAAGATAGGATAAACATGCTAAAATCTGTACACCTAAAGAAGATAAACAAGAAAGAGGACCAGGGGTAAGATGATCAATGGTTACTTAAAAAGACAAATGGGATGGACATTGGAAGTAGAAGAAAACAAGTAACAGGACAGGAACCTACCACAGAGGGCCTCTGAAAGACTCTACCTAGCAGTATATCAAAGCAGATGCTGAGACTCATAACCAAAACTTGGGCAGAGTGCAGGGAGTCATATGAAAGAAGGGAGAGATAGTATGACCTGTAGAGGACAGGAGCTCCACCAGGACCAAATATATCAGGGCACAGGGGTCTTTTATGAAACTGTATGACCATGTATGGATATAACCTAGAACTTCTGCTCATATGTAGTCCATGGTAGCCCAGTATCCAAGTGGGTACCCTAGAAAGGGGCACAGGGACTACTTCTGACATAAACTCAGTTGCTGGCTCTTTGACCTCTACCTACCCCCAAAGGAGGAGCAGCCTTGTTAGGCCACAGAGAAGGACAATGCAGGCAGTCCTGAAAAAACTTGATAAGCTAAGGTCAGGTGGAAGAGGAAGAGGACCTCCCCTATCAGTGGACTTGGAAAGGGGCAGGGAGGAGATGAGGTAGGGAGGGCGGGATTGGGAGGGAATGAGGGAGCAGGCTACAGCTGAGATACAAAGTGAATAAAATGTAATTAATGTAAAACAATTAACATTTAATTAAAAAATAAAGAGACTATCAGAATGTCTTCAGTCTCTCCAAAAATCCTCTTCGTTCTTTATTCCAAATTCTTTTAGTCATTTTTTTTTATTGCTTTAACAAAACAACTTTGACTTCATGTCTTAGTTCTACAACCACTTTGGAAATCAATCTGGCGTATTCTCAGAAAATTAGGAATAGTGCTACCTTAAGATCCAGGCATACCACCCCTGGGCATATATCCAAAAGATGCTGAAACATACAACAAACACAGTTGCTCAACTATGTTCATAGAAGCTTTGTTCAAAATAACCAGAATCTGGAAACAATCTAGATATCCCTCAGTCAACGAATGGATACAGAAACTGTAGTACATTTACTCAATAGAAGACTACTAAGCAATTAAAAACAAGGAGATCATGATATTTGCAGGGAAATGGTGGGAACTAGAAAAGATCATTCTGAGTGAGGTACCCAGAAGTAGAAAGACACATATAGTATGCACTCACTTATAAGTGGATTTAACAATATAATATAGGGTAAACATTCTAAAATCTATAGTCCTAAAGAAGCTAAATAATAAGAAGGACCCTGGGGAAAATGCTTAATCCTCATTCAGAAGGGCAAACAGGATATTCATGAGAAGAGGGAGAAGACAGGGAAGAGGACAGGAGCTTTCCACAGAGGAACTCTGAAAGACTCTACCCATCAGGATATCAAAGCAGATGCTGAGTCTCATAGCCAAGCTTTAGACAGAGTACAAGGAATCTAATGGAAGAAGGAAGAGGTAGAAAGACCTGGAGGGGACAGGATCACCACAAAGAGATCAACAGAGCCAAAGTACGTGGCCCAGAGGATCCTGCAGAGACTGATGAATCAATCACAAACCTTTCATGGAGAGAACCTAGGGGCCCTGCTAACCCATGGCTAGCTCAGTTTCCATGGGGGTTCCCTAGTAAGGGAAGCTGGGGCTGTCTCTGGCATAAACTCAATTGTCTGCTCTTTGATCAACTTCCCTCTGACAAAGTGGCCTTACTAGACCACAGAGGAAGAGGATCCATACAATCCTGATGAGACCTGATAGGCTAGGGTCAGATAGAAGGAAAGAAGAACCTTTCCTATCAGTGGACTAGTGGAGGGGCATAGGAGATGGAAGAGGGAAGAATGGTGGGACTGGGGGGAGATGAGGGAGGGTGCAAAAAAAAGAAAAGAAAAGAAATCTAGAGACTTACATGTAGAGTCACTTTTGCAATGGTTTCTAGGCTTTGCCCCAAGTAAATTGTACATAAATTTTGTTATTGCTAAGACTGGAAGATAAAGTTGTCACTCAACATTTATCCATTGCCTATAAATAATAAATTATATTATAAACAAAAAACAAAAACAACTTCACACTGGCAATATAAAAAGGAAAAATTTAAGTTGGGTTTACAATTACAGAAGTCAGAGCCCATTTTTGCAGAGCAAAGACATGGCAGAAGGCATAGCTACTGGTTAATTGTAGTATGCTGTGCTTCTTATGCTACGTTTGAAGTTCATCTTCATATTACCAATTCATTTTTTCCTATAATAATCTATACCAAGTTATTGATCAATGAAAAATATACACTAAATTAACTGGACTATAGCCTTGCCACTTCTCAACTTAAAGTCATATAAGTAATATATTGTTTTGGCACAGGGAAAAAATAAAAGTAGTAAGCTTTAAAATCTGAGAGCAAATTTTAATTCAATAACAACATATAAAAACAGAGAATTTTAATTGATAATGCAAATGTTTTAATATCATTTCATGAAGAAAGCCAAAAATTATCTTACAATTTGAAAGAAAATGACCCAGTAGTATACGGAAGTGACTAAAACAAAAATGGCATCTTAAATGTCATAACAACGCAACAAATGATAAAAATATCTGTTCTAAGAAAGCATATATTAGTATTAAATAAAAAAATTACATACTACAAAATGGCTATTGATGCAAAAGCTTTTAAATACTTCAGTGTAACTCAAATGAAAGGATTTATAAATGAAATGTGAACTAAGTAGATTTTTACCAGAACACTGATCTTTCTGTGATATTCACAGAAATCAACACAATGTCCATTAGTACAGAATAAAAGACATAAAACAATTCAGTGTAAAAAAAATACCCTGCATTAATGGGGCATTAAAGTTATAATTTAAAGCCACAAATGTCAGGAAATTCAGAATTAGTACTCCCAATGAAACCTTAACTGTGACCTCTAAACATGAACTCTGTTTAGAAAAATTGGGATTTTTGCCTCTACGATCACATATTCCTGTGAAGGACATTTTTGAAAAGAAAATGGCCTACATCCACTGCATATGTTTAAAATTTTATACCTACTTAGAAAATCAAACCATCAATCCTTTATGGCCACACAAGCTAATCACAGACAAAAAGGGGTGGGGGTAAGAATATACCACAGTAAGAAACAGATAGCAAAAGAATGTGCATATGCATTCCAAACGCCTAAAATGCAGGCTTTCCTTTATAGACATAACAAGTGTGTGCCATGTATATGCAACTTACTGGAAAACACATTAGGAACAGAATTAAAATTAGGAAGTGGATAAGGAATAGTTAGAAAAGTAATTAAACTGAGAAGCAGAAGTTCTTGTTTCATATTTATGAATCTATACTTTCCTGGCAAAGCTATTTTGTCTCTACATCATCCTGACCCCTTCATTTATAAAAAGAAATTACTGAGGCAAGAGACATCTAAGCCCCTTATAACTATAAAAAAAAGAATGTGCCTGTGACTTCATACACATTTATATTGAAGAAGAATATCATGAATGTGATTTAATTTTATTCTTTGAACGATCATCCTAAGTGAGGTATCCCAAAAGCAGAAAGAAACATATGGTATATACTCACTTATATAGACATATAGGATAGGAAGGTCATGCTGAAATTTACACACCTAGGGAAGATATACAAGAAGGAGGACCCAAGTTAGTATGATCAATGCTCGTTTAGATGAACAAATGGGATGGACATTGAATGGAGGATAAAACAAGCAACAGGACAGGAGCATACCAAAGAGGACCTCTGAAAGAATCAATATAGTAATGTCTCAAAGAGATATTAAGACTCACAATCAAGCCTTTGGCAGAGGGCGGGAAGTAATAATAAAAATAGGGGAAGTTAGTAAGACTTGGGGAGAACAAGAGCTCCACAAAGACCAAACTGAGCAGGACACAGGGGTCTTATACAAGACAGTTTCTCCAACCAAGGACCATGTATGGATATGGCCTAGAACCCCCGCTCAGATGTGGCCCATGGTAGCTCGGTGTCCAACTGAAGACCCTAGTAAGGGAAACAAGGAATGTTTCAGTCATGAACTCGATGGCTGGCTCTTTGACCCTCCCCCATACACGCCAGGGAGTAACAGCCTGGCTAGATCCCAGGGGAGGACATTGCAGCCAGCCCTGAGGAGACAAGATGAACTGGGGTGGGATGGAAGGGGAGGAGGTCCTCCCCCGTAGGTGGACTTGGAGGGGCAGGGAGGAGATGAGGGAGGGATGGGGCTACGCCTGGGATGCAAAGTACCTAACCTGTGATTAAAATAAAAATAAATAAATTACATTTTAAAAAATTTTTATTCTTTGAAACCCTTAGTGAGGATTGTTGACCAGGGAAGAAGTGTAGTGAAGCCACTGGACTTCTCTTAGAAGATATGATCAGACTCTGTTCCCCAAGCTCTGCCCTTTCTTTGGGATCTTATTGCAGTGTGTCTAAGAATGTTAAACCATTCATCCAAAAAGTAGCTCAAAATTAACATCAAATCTGTCAAATCCTAAGTTTAGAAAATTCAACTGAGAACAGTCTAATGAGTGTCTTTTGATTTACTAAAAGATGCCCACTTTAATACTACCCACAGACAAACATTCTGTTTAAAAGATAAGTACAGAACAGTGTTCCCCTTTCTCCACACCCCTCCAACATGTGCTGTCACTTTAGCTTCTGATTTTAGCCATTCTGATGGGTGTAAAGTGAAATCTCAGGGTCATTTTGATTTGCATTTCCCTGATGACTAAGGGCACTGAGAATTTCTTTAAGTGTTTCTCTGCCATTCGATATTCCTCTATTGAGAATTCTCTGTTTAGCTCTCTATACCATTTTTAATTGGATTATTTAGTTGGTTGGTGTTTAACTTCTTGAGTTCTTTATATATTCTGTATATTAGCCTTCTGTCAGATATAAGGTTGATGAAAATCTTTCTACAGTCTGTGGCTGTCATTTTGTACTGTTTGCAGTGTCCTTTGTTTTACAGAAGCTTTTCAGTTTCATGAGACACCATTTATTTTTTGTTGATCTTAATGCCTGTGCTGGTGTTGTTCTGTTCAGGAAATTGACTCCTGTGTCAGCAAATATAAACTTGTACAACCGCTTTGGATATCAATCTGGTACTCTTTCAGAAAATTAGGAATAGTGCTGCCTCACATCCACTTATACCGCTCCTAGGCAAATATCCAAAAGATGCTCAACAAAACAAGGACATTTGCTCAACTATGTTCATAAAGCTTTATGCATGAAAGCCACAAGCAACCTAGTTGTCCCTCAAAAGAGAAATGGACACAGAAATTGTAGTACATTTATACAACGAAATACTACTCCACAATTTAAAAAAAGGAAATCATGAAATTTGTAGGCAAATTCATAGAGCTAGAAGAGAACATCCTGAGTGAATTAACCCTAAAGCAGAAAGACACACATGGAATATACTTACTTGTAAGTGGATATTAGCCATATAATATAGGATAAATATACTAAAATCTATAGTCCTAAAGAAGCTAAACAAAAAGAAGGACTCTAGGGAAGAGGCTGAAACCTCATTCAGAAGGGCAAACAGGCTAGCCATTGGAAATGGGAGAAGACAGGGAACAGGGCAGAAACCTGCCAGAGAGGACCTCTGAAAGATCTACCCAACAGGGTATTGAAGCAGATGCTGAGACACATAGCCAAACTTTGGTCAGAGTGCAGGGAATCCTGTGGAAGAAGGGGGAGATAGAAAGACATGAAGCTCCATAAGCAGACCAACAGATCCAGAAATCTGGGCCCACGGGCCTCTGCAGAGACAGTTGTTCCAACCAAGATTCATGCATGAAGAGTAACTAGAACCCCTCTTCAGATGTAACCAATAGGCATGTCAGTCTCAATGTATATTCCCTAGTAAGGGGAGCAGGGGATGTCTCTGATTTGGACTCAGTGACTAGCTCTTTGATCATCTCATCCTTGGAAACAGGGGGCTTGCCAGACCACAGAAGAAAATGCAGCTAGTCCTAATTCAGATCTGATAGTCTAGGGTCAGATAATAGGGGAGGAGGACCTCCCCATCTGTGTACTAGGGGAAGGCTTAGGGGGAGAAGATGGAGGGATGGTGTGAATAGGAGGTGATAAGTTAGGGGGATACAGCCAGGATAAAAAGTGAATAAATTGTAAGAATTTTAAAAAATGTGGGTTCTATATTTCAATTTGAATATACAATAAGTACAGAAGTTTTTTTTTTTAAGACAAGTACAAAAAAGCCATATCATAGTCATGGTGACATACAACTTGTCTCCTGAAGGTTCCTAGAACTGCTTTTCACATCTAGCCAAATTCACTCAGAGGAGTTAGCGCCTTAATCAATCACAGAGCCATTAAATGGCCATTGTGTTTTAAATAAGGAACTAGAAATGCTAAGATTTTTCAGTTCTACTTATATCAAATGAAGGAATTATGCTTTGGGTAAATGCTTTTTTTTTTTTTTTCTTTACTTTACTTTCTCAGATGACGGTACGAAATGAGATCTGTTCCCTTGCCTTTCGAGCTCTTTCTGAACTCTCTCTCAGCTGTTCTGGCCTAAACTCCTCTCCAAGCTGACTGATTCAAAGTTTCTTCTCTTGGCTTCAGACTGAATTTCTCTACCTGCCCTCAAACATATTCTGGCAATATGTTTTAATCTTTTTGCTCATTTTGTGGCTCATTCTGTTTTCACCTATATCTAACCTTTTTTCTGCAATTTGTTTTTATAAAAACTGTTCCACTAAGAAACTCTCAGTGTAAACTCCTCTCTTCCTGCTCCTCACTTAAATAACCTCTCTTTCCTGCCCTCTTCTTTTGAGAGATGATAGAATACTATCTCTGCTCATTCTGCCAAGCTTTTCTCTGATTTGTAACTTTGTCTGACCCTCAATTACAAGTCACTTTCAGACTCACATGGTGTGTACATACTTATAAGTGGATATTAGACATATAGTAGAGGATAAGCATACTAGAAGGCACAGGCTGAAGGAAGATAAGAAACATAAAAGATCCAAGGGAAGATGCACACATATCACTTTGAAGGAGAGGCTAGAACAGACTTTGACAGTGTCTAAAGGGCAAGTGTATGAGGACAGGAAGCCTGTAAAGAAAAGAGAAATGGAAGGTGGGGGTTATCGCTGTGACAAGCTGGAAACCTAAATTTGGGTACACTACTGGCAGGATATGAGGGGTACTCAAGCAGGGACTCCTAGTAGAAGAGCCATAGAGACTGAAGAGGACAAACACTAACTAGACTAGTCTCCTAGCAGAGGGAGAGAAACACAAACCCATCCACAAAAAAGTTGACCCAAAATTTACCCTGCCTAGAAGATGTGCACGGATAAAGATAGAGCAGAGATTGAGGGAATGCCCAACCAATGCCTGGCCCAACCAAAGACCTACCCTATAAATGAGTGCCAACCCCTGACACTATGAAAGACGCTATGCTAACCCTTGCACACAGGAGCCTGAAAAAGTTGTCCTGTGAAAGGCGCTACCCAGCAGAACCTCCATACAGATGCTTACCAGGACACAGAGGAAGACATTTCAGCCAGTCTTTATGAGACCTGATAGGCTAGGGACAGATCAAAGGGGAGAAGGACCTCCCCTGTCAGTGGACTTGGAGAGGGGCATGGAAGGAGAGGAGGGAGATAGGGTGGGATAATGTGGGAGGTTAGTACAGCTGGGATAAAGAGTAAGTAAACTGTAATTAATTAAAAATGGAAATTAAAATTTAAAAATAAATTGAAATTTTACACTTAAAAAAAAACAGATGCTGAGACTCTCAGACAAACATTGGGTGATGAGTAGGATGTCTTGTGGAAAAGTGGGAGAAAAGAGAAAAGGACCTGGAGATGACAGGAGCTCTACAAAAACACCAATGTAGCCAACTAACCACGGTACAAAGGGCTTGCTGAGACTGAAGCATTAATCACGGACCATGCTAAAACTGGACATAGGCCCCCTATAAAGATGTAGCAGATGGACACATGTGGGTCCTCTAGTAAGGGAAGTGAGGATTGCATTGGACGTGGACTCACTTGCCAGCTTTTGATCACTTCTCCTGGCAGGACTGCCTAGCCAGACCACAAGGGAATAGGACAAACTCTGTCCTGATGCAACTTGATGAGCTGGGCTGGGTGAGAAAGGGGGCTCCCAGTTTCTGAGGAAAAGGGGGTGGCCAGGGGCAAGGAAGAGAGAGTGTGACTGGGAAGGCAGGAGGAATGTAGCTATAAGGATGTAAAGTGAATACATTTTTAATTAAGAACAAACAACAACAAAAGAAGTCACTTTGAAACACTGTGTCCTTCTATATACTAATCTCAACTTCATTGTTTGTGATTAAAGGTGTGTGCTACCAAAAGTCACAGACCTAAAGAAGCTAAACAACAAGGAAGACCCTAGGCAAGATGCTTAATTCTGGTTTGGAAGGGAAAACAGCATAGACATCAGACGCCTTAGAACAGAAGGAACAGGAGTGGATCTTACCAGATGTCTTCTAAATGACTCCACCTAGCTGGGAATCCAAACAGATGCAGAGACTCACAGCCAAACTTTGGACAGAGCACAGAGGGTCTTTTGGAAGAAGGCGGATATAGGAGGACCAAAGGGGACAGGAGACTCCACAAGGAGACCAACAAAGAAAAAAAAATGTGAACCCAGATTGAGAGACGGGACTGTAGAGACTGATGCATCAACCAAAGACCATGCATAGAGAAGACTTAGTCCTCCTGCTGAGATGTAGCACATAGACAGCTCAATCTCCATATGGGTTCTCTAGTAAGGGGAGAAAAGACAGTCTCTGACATGAACTTGGTTGCCTGCTCCTTTATTGCTTCTCCCTGGTGGGGCTACCCAGCCAGCCCACAGAAGAAGAGGATCCAGGCAGTCCTGATGGGACCTGATAGGGTAGGGTCAGACAGTAGGGGAGGAGGACTTCCCCTATCAGTGAAATAGGGGAGGGGGATAGGGGAAGAAGAGGGAGGGAGGGTGAGACTGGGAGGAGATGCGCAAGAATGCTACAAGTGGGATACAAAAGGTTTAAATTATAAATTAATAATAATAACAACAATAAATAATTTTAAAAGGTGTGTACTAAAGGCAATTCTGTATTACAGCTAGGTATTATTGGAATCCAGAGTATGTCTTCATTTTAACTGGCTCACATAGATAGACCCAGAAGGTCTTTAGATATAATCTCTTGCCAGAGCAGTGTTGTGGATATAAACATGTTTTTGTTTTGGTCCCAGATATGGGATGTGGGACTGGTTCATATGGTCGACAGCAGCAGACTATTTGCTTCCTCTGGGCTCTGAGAGGAGCTCTTTGCCAGCTCTAGATAGTTTGACTCTAATGAGTATGGAGAAAGAATAAGTTCCAGAGCCCAGAGAGTGTGGAGGGATATGAACAAGGCTGCTCCTGCATCCCCATCGTTGCCCCGAATTGCCACAAGAAGTTGGAGATCTACTGAAAATGAGTACTGGATTGACTCGAAGGAACCTGAGGACCCTGACCAGTAAGAAGCAGCTAAGAAAGAACTGTGCCCTCTTTCCCACTAACCCTTTCTCTCTCTTACATGGTGTTGGAGTGTTAGAAGGGATCAGGGTGGAGTAGGGATTAAAAGATATAAGAAATGTAAATAAAAAAAATTTAAGCACACCTACAGAGCAGCCATGGTGCTGAATTAAAATTCCTCAACAGCTTTTTACTAATTGCATTTTCTTAAAACTTTTGTTAGGTGAACATGCATTTAATTTCAATAACACAGAAAAACACAACCAACATAATAATTCTGTCTCAAGGCAACTCAAGTCTAATTATGTAAAATTTGAATTTTGTGCTAAAGAGAATTGTATCACTCTAGACCAAAAAAAGATCTTCTAGAAAACCAAAATTTCTCCGGATTTCTTTGGCAAAACAGAATTCACTGCTCTTACTCTTGGAATGATAGAGAAAGAGGCCTCAAAGTCTCTTCTTCTATGCCCCTCCCACAGTTCAATGATAGGGGAGGTCACGAAATAATTTTTGAAGGTTATCTTAATGACATTTATATATATGCAAGATATATTTTCGACATGTTGTAGGTTTAAATTCTGACTATTTTGCTAATTTTTGTATGCACAACTAGATAAACGGAGAGTATAGTAAAAATTTCCATGACTTAATTCTGCATATTGAAATACAAAATGACTTCTGAATCAAGTGATGAAAAAACGCCTGCCTAATTTTGTAAACATGGAATATTATCTTTTAAAATTTTGTATATTGTCTTGGAAATATAGTCAATATTAAGGTATTTTTCATGATATAAATTGTAACAGCCAAGACATTTTGTAGTCCCCTTTTTAATGGAATCATTATATTTAAGCATCACAGTTTATTTTTTTAACACCAGTATGTCAAAGACAGTGTTAATACGCTACCAAGCTAATGTAGTATGATTTACTTAACTTCTGTATTGTAAAGTACTTTAGCTATTAGAGAATACACCTCAGGGAATAACCATGTGCATATTACTTTTTTCTTCTCTTGACAAATTTCCAACATGGAATATTTATGAATTAACACACAAAGTGACATTGTAACTAGTTGAAGGTGAGGAAGGGGGTGTTTAAAAATTAGACTGTGGTCTTATCAAAAGTGACTGCCCACGATTAATCACGTACTGAGGCAGCAGAAGAGAAATCCTGTCCATTGATGCTATGCAAGTCCTAAAAAGTGTCTCTCTTGGAACAAATATCTATTTAACACCTAACTCAGTTGTTCGTAAAAAGTAATTGACATGCTTTAGCAGTAAATGTATGTTTAAATCACAAAATTCATTTAAGTGCTTATTAAAACATTTATCACCTTAACATTCTTCAGTTTTAAATATTAGGGTACAAATGCTGGTGCACTCAAAATGAAACAAAGTCTAAATACTACAAATGTTGGCAGGATATGTATGACTATTTTTAGAATGGGCACTTTGCTTTCTATAGGTAATAGAATTATTTAGGGGTTATTGTTTCATTATGCAAAACAAGAATTCTTGCTCTGAAATATCACTGCATTTGAATTCCATTTTAGCAAATGCCATGCCGCTGGCTTGAATGCTTGAAGCACTTTCTTTTCTGTTCTTGACATAACCATATTTCTCTTTCTATCTTTATAAACTTTTTTTTTCCTTTCTCAGTCACCTCGGCTCTTATGCACTCCTTGCTGACCCTACCACTTGACTGAATGCTCTACAACAACAGGCAGTAATAACCTGTGTGTGGTGAAATCTAATGAACTCTTTTCACTTTCTATTTTATTTGACCTCCTGCCATATTTGATATCTTTCATCACTAACAACAGAAAATTTTATTTTCCCCTAGATTCAATGTTAAAATATCTGTCTTGGTTGTCCCATAACTTTGCTTTGACATGTAGGTAAGTAGACGGATTGACAAGCAGAAAAAAATACATAAAGACATTTACATTAAATAGATTTATGGATTACTTAGATTATATATACACATAGGTATCTTCTGCCATTTGGTTAAGATTATCCAAGGTATTTTCCTATCTTTTGTTTTACTCATTGTAAATATTTGCGTGAGGAAAACACTCCTTTTAATTACTTAAAAATAATTCCAGTTCATTTATTTAATAGTTGAAATTTAATATGTATACATTTAAGGTAGAAATAGCTATCAATAAGTCTGTTTTTTCTATATGACTATTATACTCTCATCTCAAGATGGTCTTGTTACTTGATCCAGGAATTGCTTCCTTGCATTTAATATTTGTTTTGTAAAAGACATCATCATCTATTAATTAGTCAAGATCATGAACCCTGGCCTCACCATCATCACCGCTATCCTTTTTGATATTATGTACCCATTCATTATTGTATAGCACATAAACATTCCTGCCAATTTATGCCCTCTTATATTCTTCATCATGGCCTCTTTCTTATTCTACTAAAATGTCTTTCTAATGAATATCATGAGAATTTTTTGTTATTTGTGTTTTTGATATTTCTTTCCTGGATAAACAAAGATCTTCAAATACACACATTATACTGAATAAATTCATTTTTTGACTCATTTAATTTCAACAATTCCAGAAAGGAGCCCAAAGACTAAAAAAGATCTTCACCAAACCTACATCCAAAAAGGGCTACTATCCAGAATATATAAAGAACTCAAGAAATTAAATACCAACATAAGAAATAATGCAATTAAAAATGCTGCACAGAGCTAAACAAAGAATTCTCAAAAAAGGAATATTGAATGGTGGAGAAACAATGAAGAAATGTTCAACATCCTTAGTCATCAGGGAAATGCAAATCAAAACAACTCTGATATTTCATGTTACACCCATCAGAATGACTAAGAAAAATATATACTCAAGTAAAAACACATGCCTGAAAGGAAGTGCTGGTGGGAGTGCAATCTATTTTTTAATTTGTTTATTATTTTATTAATTAAAGTTTATTCACCTTCTATCAGAGCTGTAACCCCCTCCCTAGTTCCCTCCAAAACTCACCCTCCCTCCCTTATGTCCTCCCATGCTCCAACCAAGTCCATTATTAGGGGATGTCCTTCTCACCTTCCCTCTGATCCTAGCCTACCAGTTCTCATGAGAACTAGATGCATTGTCTTTTTCTGTGGCCTGGAAAGCCTGCACCTTTCTCAGGGGGAGGTGATCAATGATCCAGCCACTGAGTTCATGTCAGAGACATGGAGACTGAGCTACCATGGGATACCTCTGTGCAGGGGTTCTAGGTTATCTCCATAAATAGTCCTTGCTTGGAGTATCAGTCTCAGAAAGGAGTGCCATCTTGTAAGATAATTTTGGAAATCAATCTGGCACTTTCTCAGAAAATTGGGAGTAACGATGCCTCAAGACCCAGCTATACCACTCCTGTGCATATACCCAAAAGATGCTCCACCAAACATCAGGGGCATTTGTTTAACTTTGATCACAGCAGTTTTATTCGTAATAGCCAGAATATGGAAACAACTTAGATGTCCCTCAATTGAAGAATGGATACAGAAATTGTGATACATTTACAAAATGGAAACATGTAAATTACTCAGCTATTAAAAAAGAAGAAAAGCGTGAAAATTTCAGGATATGGATGGAACTGAAAAAGGCCATCCTGAGTGAAGTAACCCAGAAGCAAAAAGACATATAATACCCACTTACAAGTAAGTGGCATATAAGATAGGATAAATATACTAAAATCTAAAGATCTATAGAAGCTAAACAACAAGGAGGACCCTAGGGAGGATACTTAATTCTCATTCCGAATTCCAAATAGGATAGACACCAGAAGCAATGGAAGAGAGGGAACAGGATAGGAGCCACTTTCCTCTAAATGACTCCATGCAGAAGGGGATCTAAGCAAATGCCGAGATGCATAGCCAGACTTTGGCAGAGCACAGGGAATCTTATGGAAGAAGGGGGAAATAGACCTGAAGGGGACAGGAGTTCCACAAGGACACTAACAGAGCCAAAACTTGAGGGCTCAGGGAGTCCTGCAGGGACTGATGAATCAACCAAGGACCACAGATGGAGAAGACATAGATCCTCTGCTCAGATGTAGCACATGGACAGCTCAGTCTCCATGTGGGTGTCCTAGTAAGGAGAGCAGAAGCTGCCTCTGACAAGAACTGGATTGCCTCTTCTTTGATCACTTCCCCCTGCTGGGGTGGCCTTACCAGCCACAGAGGAAGAAGATCCAGGCAGTGATGAGACTTGATAGGCTAGGGTCAGATAGAGGAGGACTCCCCCTTTTCAGTGTACTAGAGAAGGGGAATAGCGGAGGAAGAAGGAGGAAGGTTGGGACCATTAGGAGATACAAATAAATGAATAGATTGTAAAAATATGATAAAATAAAAAATAAAACATATAATAGACTGCACATGTCCAATCTACACAGCTTTAAAAAAAACTGACAGTTAAGTAAATAAATAAAACAAAATCCATGACAACAAAGTACGAATAACAGGTCTTCATAATGTACCTCTTATAATCCTTCTCTTTGTCCTTCCAAACTACTATCTACATTTCTTCCTCCCAAACAAGTATCTCCCACAACTAAAGTTAATGTGGCATTTTTCCTAGATTCTGCTTTTTCTGTGTGCCTCCAAATCTGTGAAAATGCTTTTTCTAGTACCTAAAATCTGCTTCCCCCTTTTTAAATCATAAAATCCTGCTCTTAGTACAGCCAATTCTTGCATTTTCTCCTTTGTGAAGCTGCCTTTATGTCTTTCTCTGTGTTTTCATGCACCTGTGACCACATCCATTGAAAATATGCATATCCTTCCAACTTTTGAACGCTGTCTCCACAAGGGTATTATAGCACCTAAAATCACTGAGTGAATTCGTAACTGCTTATTTCTAGAAATGCCTAGCCTAGCACAGGCTAAAAGGAAGCCAGAGAGAGAGAATGGTGGAGAGAGGTGGAAACTGGAAAAAAAAGGAAAGCTTAGAGGACATAAAAAGGAAAGGGGGAAAAAAAAGGAAGAACATTTCATCTGTCAACACATTTTAATTTATTGTTTTTGTTACATAAGTGGGATACTAAGGTGAAAGGGAGAATATGTCCATGAAATAAGGAGTCTTCTCTAGAGAATCTTTAGCAGATGGTCATTTCAAACATTTAGTTACTTCAAGCTCTTCATTTCTCTTTTCTAAATGAAGGCATTTTTTAAAATTTTTGATTATTTAGAGCTGATTTTTACCTGAACTGGTATCCATTGTAGCTCATTGCTCTTTCTGAGAACATGGGGAATTAATGAAAGAAATTGTCCTAAGCTATAAATGTTAAATACTTCATTTCTTTGGACAGTCAATAAATGATTTTTCCTTGGGATATATTATAACCAATAGAACTAATGTTACTGCATGTTTTTTTATGGAAAGATGCAAGATTGAGTCTATTTATTGCACAGAGGGATGACTCCAACTGACCAGTAATGGGATTCAGTCCATGCATAGCTCAGTGAACCAGTCAGTTTTCAGTACAGTATAGTGAAGCATAGGCAACACAAAGGCAGTTGGAGCCCTAAGAAGTTTCCCCCAGAAACGTGGTCAAAAACACCTCAATGGAGGATCATGTACCAACCTGGCAATGGGGTAATGTAAGGATCCATACATCAAGCTACAGTCACTGAGCCGCTTACCCTCTGAAGAATCCCATCAAAGTCTATTGTTTACACTGTAATGTCTCAGGGAAAAGAGAGTCCCGGTGAGCGCTGTGAGCTTCCTGTCTACCCACAAACTGTTGTTAATAAGATTTATCACTTTAGGCTTACATGCAGCAAAGCAATACTGCTCTAGTTCATCATGGCACTAGACATGCCCAACCCCAAAGAAATAGCTCTCCTTCAACAGCATTAATGAAGCATATTATGAATATCACATTTGAGGGTAATGTTGCCAAGTTATTCCATCACTAGCCAATATTGTTGGAACTATCTGTATACTGTTGGAACTGTCTGTATGTGTATGTGTTTCTTGGCAATTACTTTGCTGACATTTTTATGCAAAACAAAAATGTATTTCACAGCAGTCCAATTAACATTATTATGCTATTGGTTGATATTCATTAATCTTTTTATCTCTCCTATGACATGACTATTATGTATGAACATAGTAAGAGCTTGTAATTATCAGAAATTGAAAATTATCCACATCTGAATCTTAGGAATTTGCACTTATTAGTATCATGTATATTGTGACTTCAGATATAATGATTTTACACATTATTTGAATCTCAAGGAGTAACAATGTCCATGGATACTACCGATTTTTCTGCTACTTGTCCTTATTTTATCTTCCATTCAAAATGCACCAAATTTGCTTCATTGGTCTATCATTAATGGATTTATGAACATGCTTTCAGTTTTTATTTTGCAAAGATGTGGCATTGTATACATTTTTGTTTATTATTATTATTTTTTATACTTCTGCTTATGCAGGTGAATATATATCTATTTTCACACCAACTAATGTCACATGGTCCTTCTTTGCCATGAGTCATGTTCCCATTTGCTTACAAATCACTGTTGGGTAAGTTCTACTCTTTTCTCAAATCTTACATATTCTTGTGGTTCTCTTTTTCACTTGACACTTATTTTCAATTTTATAAAAGTAAGAGAAAAAATCTGAACAAAACTTCAAGTTACTCTCATTTACAAAAACTCCTTCAGTTTTTTCTTTTCTATTCTAAAAATATCTGATCCATTTTCTATTAATGCAGTGGCAAAATCTTGCAATCCATCATGAATCATTTTTGTTTTAATACATGCACATTTATCCATGACTGATGGTTAGATACTGGCATTAAATCAAATAAAGAACTTGGACAATTTCTTCCAATTTCACACCTTTCATGCAGGACCAAACACGAACAGTGACAAGGTCATTAAAATGATTGTGATTTTGATTTTCTAACGTGTATTTCTGGCTTATCATTCCAAGCTTTTTTTTTTTTTCACAGTAGCTATAACAGTCCTTGAAAAAGCATGGTTTAGAGTAAACTGATTGGCAGTTCACCGCTGCTAGCCCCATAGCCTCTGCAGGTTTGCAACCTATTTTTTTAAACCACAAAAGAAAATTTGAACAAAAGCAATCCACTCTGAAACTTCTCCTGCTGGGGCTGTGGCAACTGCTTCTCTAACATTGGCATTGCTTCCTAGATATCTACCCCAACCTCTCTTTTCCCAAGTGGTCAATAAATGTCTTTCACTTTTGCATTCACCCTTTATCTTTGGTTCCTATGCTTTGGAATCCTGAGGCAAGAAAGCTGTCTGTTGTGTAAAGCTCAAGGGAATGTCAATCATCTGGCACCTTTGCACTAATATCAAGTCCTCCGATGACTGAGGACCAATTTCTGTGGCACTCAACGAGGACACCCCAAGCTCTGTGGGACTTTGTGAGCACCTCTATCCACACCAAAATTTCTAAAGAGCCTAATCTTGAGAAGGTTTTATAGAGGGAATCACAGCTTCTGAGACTCAAGAGTACAAAGGTCCAGACGTGGAGTGGTTTTATAAAATTCTACGAAAAATCTAAATGCTTTCAAGTTTTGTACTTAGCCACACTTTCAAACAGAACCGTGTATTGTTCAAGCAATTTTGTTCTTTCTTATATTGTCTCCCAGTGCTATTTCTTCTAATATTTCTTCATTAGGTATACAAGTGTCATAACATGGCCTTAAAGTAGACAGCTTCCTTCCTCTGAGATCTTTTTGCAACTATTCCCTGACTAAAATATTCTTTGAGATTTCTATATGTACTGTCCAATGTTACCTACAAACATTTTTTATTGAAGCAATGCTTTCCTCAGAAAGAAGAATCCTTGAGGAGCACATTTCCCATATTTAGTACTGTTTCTTTTTCTTTCAAAATTTCAGTTCATTTGCTTTATTTCACAGTTATCATGTCAAGCTATTGTTCCTACTGCTCTTGCACCAGCCTACTGCTTTAACATAAAATAATTATAAAGTTCAGACACGAGTTACTGACAAAGACTTAATGTATGGATTTACCATGTGCAAAATCAGACTTTACAATCAGCCTTAGATAGAATATCAACTGATTCTAAATTAACAGGTTTTAAATCGTAGTCTAAATACTCTGAAAAATACCAAGCTTGTATCCAAAAATCAAGAAATAGTCTCTGTGCTGGTAACATTTACAAGATGATCGATATACTCTGCATCCATCTTATTACTAATTCTTCAGTTATGCATTTATGTGTAAATCAATCAATCACTCAACAGGTTTTGTGCTCGTCTGTTACATCAAGTAAAATATATCTTACTTATAATCAAAATTCATCAAAATGAAGTAAAAATGGCACTGTTTTTCCATTGAATAAAAAGTAAAAGGAAAATATATGATATTGTACAATAATGACTTTTAATTTAATGACACTATTTTTTCGCAAAAGTTTTAAAATACTCCCTTTTCCATAGTTCCTCTTGTACCTTTCTTCTGTCTGTCATGCCCTACTTCCTTAAAGATTTTTTTTTATTCTATCTGAAATGTTGACTTTCTTTCTCAGAAACTAGAGCATATGGTTATTTATTTTAAGATCTCACTCTTTCTGGTCTATCTGTGTGATTATTCTCTCTTTATTGCTCACAGTATTTCTGACAGCATCAGCCAGGAAAACAAATATAGTGTTGATTGAAGGTCACTTTATTGGTTTCATCAGAATCTATATTTCCTGGATTTTAAATTGAACAAAATGTCTCTGAATCCCAACTGAAAAGCGCTCCTGTAAATCAACACTTCAAATTATCTGTATTTCATATATAGGTCATAGGCTAGCCTATAGTAGAGACACTGGGTGAGCAAGTTAAAACATATAATGTAAAACAAGATGATGGAAGTTAATTAAATTGTATTGTATTGTATTAGAGATTTTATTAAACAAGGCTTTAGCTACCCTTGTCACTATAGAGCAACTATGTTATGATAGATCTACTAATTTGCCTCACTGCAGTAACAACTTTATTGACTATCTTATAGCATTGTACTACAATCTCAAATACATGTACTACAAGTTATCTTTTAATTATTTGTATTTTGTATACATTTCTCAAGCAACTCAAATTAGAGAAATTCCATTCTAAGAACCTAATGCACTTGTGTCTACATGGAGATAAATGGAAATAATTATTACTATTTTCTGATAGCATAGTATGTTCATCTGCAAATAAAGATGCATTCATTATCTTATTTTTATTTCTGTGTTATACAGAATTGTTCATGAAGAACCATTCTTTCTTTTTATCCTCTGTAGTGAAAATTATAAGCTACAAAACAAAAAATACTTTATATGTAAGTAGATATCTGTTTTGTTCAATACTTTAATGCATTTGTAACAGTCTCACTCATTTTATGTTCAAAGGTTAATAATTAATTTTTTTTCTATTTATAGGTGTTTTTCAAGATATATTTGTGTGTACTTGATGCTGGAGAAGACCAGAAAACAGTATAAATCCTAATGAACTGGAGTTACAGATGGTTCTAAGCCACTATGTGGGTGCTGAGAATTGAACCCTGGCTATTTGCAAGAGCAGCCAGTGGTCTTTAGCACTGAACTCCCCATAGAACCTTATGAATTTGTTTTTATCACTTATCATTTCAAGAACCATGATTGTAAACCACGAAACAAGTATAACATAGAAAGTCTTTCAATTGCCAGGCAGTGGTGGCACACACCTTTAACCCCAGCACTCAGGAGGCAGAGGCAAGTAGATTTCTCTGAGTTTGAGGACAGCCCGGTCTACAGAGCAAATTCTAGTATAGCCAAAGCAACACAGAGAAACCCGGTCTCAAACCATCCCCAACCTGATTATTTTAACTATTCCCATTTATTAATTGAATTCACATTTCAAAATCATCCAGAAAAATAAATGTTATTTAGTCATTTGATACATGTTTCTCATGATTCAGCAATTACTAACTATATGACCATCCTGAAATTATACTATTCATATTCTTATATAAGTTAAAATACATCAAGAGAAGAAATGTGAGTAAATAAGTATTTAAACTAGCCAAATAAATTGGATGGAATAATAAAGGTTACATAACAATATAATACAAGGACAGGATAAAACATCAGACTCATTGTCAATCCCCAAGTGTGTCTTTTACATGAAGCATGAGGGGATGGGAGTGGCAGAATGAGACATGAGTTGAAGAAATAGACAATCTCCATAATAAGTTTTAGTGGTACGCTTGGCCAAAAAATGTCCTCTTAAAAACAGTAGGCAATTACCGAATGCATTTTTAATGTGGCTTGGCAAGAATAATAGGAAATGCAGCTACAATATAAAAATTGCATTACAAACATGCCAGCCTGAATAAAAAGAACAAATAAAAACATGCACACATGCGCGCGCGCACACACACACACATACACAGGGGTCGAGGAAACAGCATTCTCTTGTTCACAAACAAAACTATAATACCTTATTAATAATAATACAAAACATTGACCAGAAGATGATTTAAATGTTGGAATTAGAAACAAAAGACTTTAAATATTATTTCAAATATGTTCAATTTTGTGAAAAATAATTACATAATGACTGGAGAGAAAGAATCTTACAAAAGTAATTTAACCAGCAGGGGTTAAAAAAAAACAGCCCTAAGATTTCATAACTGAATATCAAAATGTAGAGAATAAAGAATATACCAGGTTAGCAGAAGAATAAATAAACCATGAAAAACAAGTGACATCGATTTTAAGAAATATACAAAGAAACGGTCAATGTAAAGAATAAACAGGAAATCGAATTATGTAGAAACAAGGCACAATGTCTCATTTTTTTACATGATCAATAAGTAAAATTTTAGTCAAATAAATACATATAAACATCTGAAATAAGGGCTTAAATTTCCACAAAACTTTAAGAAGCTAGTAGCTACATTGAAAAGGTTTTCTTATTGTGAAAATTAAAATTTTCAAATGATGTTTAGACAAGTAGTACAACAGAAATAAACTTACAACTAAAAAAAAAGGTAATATTACATATTAGAGTATTGACCGTGGTGGTGCTAGCCACAGGAGCTTGAGGGCACCAGATCTGGTCGCATTCCTCGGCTGAGCAAAGCGGAAAAGGCGGTGCTGGTGGCATGGGCAGAAGAGTGCTAGGGATCTGACTAACTCAGCTTCCCGATCCCGGGTTCTGAGTTGGCCCACCCCAACATCTGTCCCATCTAGGAACCTCTAGAATGTGTGAGGGGGCCAGTGCTACAGATGCAAATCTGTAGGATCTTCATGACACAGGACAACAGCAGCGTATCAGAGAGGAGTCCAGGTGAGGGTCTGGTATTGGTGGTCTAGCAGAAGCCAGAGGCCTCAAGCGAAACCAAGGACTCATTGCAATGAACATTTTCAAGTAGAGCTGCTTGGGCAAAAGGGTATACAGTGATGGACTACAGCTTCCAGGAAAAGATTTTATTTTGTTTTCTTTGTTTTTTGGTGTTTTGTTGTTGTTTTCTTTTGGAGGGGAGGTTGCAGGGACAGAGGGAAGATATGAAGGAATGGGGAGTTAAGTAGGACTGATGTCAGATGAATAATGTGATATTCACACAGAATAAATTAAAAAGGTTATATATTAAAATAGTAGTATAACAAAACATGTTCTGGTATAACATCCTGTGGTAAGACATATGCTAATTTATTTTTTATAAAATTAGTTCTAATAGACAGGCTATTTAATGACACATACACATGCACACACACACGAAGGACAGAATTCTACTTCATACAAAAATAGCTTAATTTTTATCATACTTCAGTTAAGTTCATATATATTTGGAAAGTGAAATGAAATAAGAAAAATTTCATCATGGCAAATCAAATTAAATCCTAAATAAGTAAAAATAGAAATGACATAAATAAGAGTAGAAAGACTTGGAGGGGACACGAGCTTCTTAAGGAGAGCAACAGAACCAAAGTATCTGGGCCCAGGAGTCTTTTCTGAGACTGATACTTCAACCCAGGACCATGCATGGAGATAACCTAGAACCCCTGCACAGATGTAGCCCATGGCAGCTCATTCTCCAAGTGGGTTCCCTAGTAATGGGAACAGGGACTGTCTCTGACATGAACTCAGTGGCTGGCTCTTTGATCACCTCCCGCTGGTTGGGGGGAGCAGTCTTACCAGGCTGCAGCCAGTCCTGATGAGAACTGATAGGACAGCATAGGTTCAGAGGGGACAGGAGGAGGACCTCCCCTATCAGTGAACTTGGAGAGGAGCATGAGAGGAGATGAAAGAGGGAGGGCAGGATTGGGAGGGAATGATGGAGGGGCTACAGCTGGGATAAAAAGTGAATAAACTGTAATTAATAAAAGAAAAAAGTGAAACTCTACAATGAGGCACACAATAAAATAAATGTTAATTTTTGTATCAATAAAATAATAAATACAGATACAATATGCAAAGATAACATTCAAGATATCTGTATGCAGAAAAATGAAAATAGATCCATATTTATCACCTTGCACAATGCTAAAGTCCAAGTGGATCAAAGACCTCAACATAAAACCAAACACACTAAATCGGTTAGAAGAAAAAGTAGGGAAGACTCTAGAACTTATTGGCACAGGAGACGACTTCCTGAATAGAATACCAACAGCACAGGCTCTAAGATCAACAATCAATAAGTGGGACCTCATGAAGCTGAAAAGCTTCTGTAAAGCTAAGGACACTGTCATCCGAACTAAACAACAGCCTACAGATTGGGAAAGGATCATTATTAATCCTTCTACTGACAGAGTGCTAATATCCAGTATATATAAAGAACTCAAGAAGTTAAAAGGCAAGAAACCAAGTAATCCAATTAAAAAATGGGGTATGGAGCTAAAAAGAGAACTGACTGCAGAGGATTATAGAATGGAAGTGAAACACTTAAAGAAATGCTCAACATCCTTAGCCATCAGGGAGATGCAAATCAAAACGA
>CM053743.1:62867884-62901039 GCA_028658305.1 Pachyuromys duprasi
GGAGGGGGCTATGCATGGGATGCAAAAAACCTAACCTGTGATTGATATAAAAATATATAAATTTATAAAAAATAAATTCTCAAGGATCAAGCATTTTTAATTAATTTATTTTTTATTAATTACAGTTTATTCATTTTGTATCCCAGCTGTAGCCCCTCCCTCATCCCTTCCCATTTCTATCTTCCTTCCCTCATCTCCTCCCATGCCCCTCCCCAAGTCCACTGATAGAGGAGGATCTCTTCCCCTTCCATCTGACCCTAGCCTCTTAGGTCTCATCGGAACTGACTTATTACCCATATATTTAAAATAATAAATGCTTATTCTGAGACCATTGCTCTTTCTCAATTTAAATGTGTAAATATGTTTTTGAAAATGAAAAGCTACATGGTAAAAGTAACATACATCAGTCATTATAAATATCATGTTTTAAGGTAAATGAGTTTACAGTAATCATATGCTAAACAATTATTTACTGAGAAACCAAACAATTTTAATTGCTTGATTAACAACAATCAATTTCACCCATAGCCAAAACTTAATGAACCATAAGCAAGTTGAAGGGATTTTTTTCCCTCTGAAAGCTTAGAACACAAGTTCTTCACCACACTCAGATGTGTTTTGATAGCAAAAGACAGAGATCTTCTCAAAGCAGTAACGAAATCCTAAAATATTTCTGTTAGACAGCTGCATGTTCTCAAATAACACATCCCAACATTAATTTGCATTTAGGAGATTTGAAGAGAAATGTTAAACTGTACACTAAATGATGATTTCTGAAAAAAAAAAAAAAAGAAAAGAAACACAGAAAATATTAGCTTTTCAAGTTGTTCTTATCATCAAATTAAATGCATCTTGATGATGCTCCTCTTCCTGGACAACTCTACTAACCATGCCAGTAAACACTGCTGGTCTTATTTTGACAGGCATTTTTTCCCATTTGGGTCAGGTCAAAGTTCTCAAGATTTTTTTTTCCCCCTCAAAGGCAATATTCTCAGTGATGGTCAAAGCAGATGGCCTGCAAGTCTCAGTGAACCACCCACACCCACCAACTGTTTTCAAGAGAGATTCTTACAAAAGTGAAAAAGAAACCAAAACACAGCCTGAAGTGTTTTTATACTGGCTAACTAAAAGTTAAACCAAAAATAATATTATGGGCTCACTATCCAAAAAAGTTAATTGATTCTACAAATCGATTACAGTGATTCTAGTCACTTATTGTAGTTGCTATTGTTTTGGTTTAAATGGAAAAGGGGTGATAAAATCACAGATATGTTAATTTATGCATACTCATGATGTCACTAAGACTAGCCAGGCCTGGCTGGTGTCTGGAGAGACTTGTACAGTCACTTGTCAGGTGAGTTTATGGGAAGAATCAGCTCACATTCAATACTACCCTATTATACTCAGGCTTATATATTACTACAGTTAGAAGTATTTGATGTTATTTGTTTTCACTGCTTTTTATTTTAATTGGTAGGTTAGCGGAAAGGCAAAGAAGATGGGGATCACTTTCACCGTCACCCTCTTTTATCCTACTTGCCACCTTCCCATTCAGCTTTCAGTTATGCCCCATTTTTTTCTTTCATGACCTTTGTCTTTAGTTCACATACAAGGAAAAAATGTCATATTTGTCATCATTTGAAATGTTTATTTAGCTTGTTGTGATTTACTTCACAATATCTTACCTGACTTTCGAGCTCTTTGCAAATGTAAGCTTTTTAATATAGTATTTTCCCTATCCACAAAACTCTCTAATGCTGCCCAACTTCTAAACCTGTATCCCTCCAGCTTTTAATATGATCCTAGCCAAACCCAAAAAGTGAGCCTAGTCTAGACATTAATATGATTGCTGGCTCTGCTTCAAGCTGAAATTGCTGTCGGTATATTTAACAGTATCTGTCTAAACGTGATCAATTTATAAAGGAATCTAGGGTATAAAATTGGAGAATAGTACCATGAGTTCCTCTTTAACTAAGCAAAGGCCTGATGTCATTTTGTGGTTAAAATTTTTCAGGAAATGGAAAAAAGAAATCTGATTTGATAGAACACACACACACACACACTCACTGTATATGTATATATACATAAATATACATATATATACATATATATCACTTACTTATTTCTACAAATAGAATGTATGAAATTCCTAAGCAATTCTGAATCAATATGCTTTACAAAAATTAAAGGTTTAACTAATCACTTTCATGACAATATTATGAAATTCTGGATGAGGAAATAGGAGTGATTTGCCATGTATCCAAATAGTCAGTATGAACTGGCATTCAAATATTTGTTATATATTTTTAAATTGAAAATCAATTCAATTGAAAATCAAAAAAATGCATGCTTATTATGTACAACATAAAGTACATATACAACACATGATGGCTTAATCAATCTGATTAACATAGTCATTGTCCCACAGAGGACTTTTATGTGGGAAGATATTTAATTCCCTCAGACCGAGAAGCTTGGTGCTCATGTAGGATTCTTAACAATGGGAGTGAGGGCTGTCTCTGACTCTGACTTCTTGTGGCATCTTTTTCTTTCTACTAGGTTCCCTCATACAGCTTTGCTGTGAGAAGATGTGCCTGGTTTATTTTTATTTTTATTTTTTTAATTTAATCTCTTTACAGCCTAATCCAAATCCACTTCCTCTTCTCTCTCCAGTCCCATCTTCACCCCTGATTCAGCCCATTCCCCCTACTCCTTCTCAAAGTGAAGGGGAGGCTCCCAAGGAGTATCAACCCACTCTGATACCTCAAACAGCAGCAGGACTAAGCTTATCCTCTCCCACTTGGGAATGACAAACCAGCCCAGCTAGGGGAAAGGGATCAAGCAGCAGGCAACAGAGTCGGACACAGCATCTACTGCCATCATTAGGATCCCAACAGGCAGACCATGCTGCACATCTGCTTCATATGTGTATGGGGGTCTAGGCCCTGTTCATGCAAGCTCTTTGGTTGGTGGTTTTCTTTCTGTGAGCCACCATGGGTCCATGTTAGTTGACTCTGTGGGTCTTCTTGTGGTGTCCTTGACCCCTCCACACAATGAAATACTACTCAGCTATTAAAAATAAAGACATCATGCAACTTGCAGATAAATGAATGGAACTAGAAATGATCATCTTGAGTGAGGTAAGACCCACCAAGACCCAGAAAGACACACTTGGTATGTACTCACTCATAAGTGAATATTAGCCATAAAGTATAAGATAACCATGCCACAATCCACAGACCCAAAGAAGCCAAGGAGACCCCAAGAGAAGATGCTTGACTCTCACTCAAAACAGAAAATAAAATAGACATCTGAAGTAGATGGATGGAGGAAACTTGATGGAAGAGGGCATGGGGAAGGTAACCCAGGTGGGGATTGTGTGTGTGGAGATCAGGGGAGGCCAGTAAGGAGGAGGACCCAGAGAGAGAAGGGAAATCAGTGTGTGGGCACATCTCTAGGACAGGGGAAGCTCCTGTGAGACTATGAGGGTGCTAGCCAGTATGCCTAGCAGCCGGAAGTTAAGGTTAAGGAGACTGAAATTGCCACCTCCTGTAGCCAAGTAGGACATATAGTGGAGGGAGGGCAATACCAACTCACCCATAAAATCTTAGTTCTAAAATTTGTCTTGGCTACAAGAAGTGTAGGGGTAAAGATGGAGCAGAGATTGAGGGAATGGCAAACCAATAACTAGCCCAAATTCACACCCACTCCACGGAAGAGAACCAGCTCATTTCACTATTAGTAACTGCTATGCTTGCAGTTATGCCTAGGATAACAGTTTTCTGAGATTTTCTTCCAGCAGCTGCTGAAAACTGATGCAGAGAACCACAGCAAAAGAGCAAACCAAGCTCAGGTGGTTCTGTGGAAGAGTAGGAGGAAGGATATGTGTTCATATATTAGCTAATATATTCTAGCTGTATTAAGTTCCTAGTGGGAAAAGAATAGACAGTAAGAACAATATGTTAGTGAAATCATAGGTCTCATGATTAAAATAAACTTAATCTTCCAAGAAATAACAGCTGATTGAACATGAAAAGGAGTTAAGATAGAAGCACAGGGCTTATTTTGAATAGTAGTATGAGATGAAAAAAGAAGAATATCCATAGTGCACTGAGAACTAAAGACTATCATCCAATTCCCACATTTCTAAGCTAAAGATTGATCACATCAAACTAAAGAAAGCAGGTTTTTAACAAAAAGCCAAATTTTAACAAACATTTGTGCAAAGAAAATTTTTTGACTAAAACTCCTTTATTACACTTTAAATTAAAATGTGGTTATATTACTTCTTGATTCACTTTCTTCCCTCCAGTTGGTACCACGTTCTTCCTTTTCCTTCCAATACTTCTGATGTTCCCATACTCTCAAATTTGTAACCTCTTACTCTTTGACAATGATTGCTAAATACATAAGCAATAATATTAAATAAGAAACTAAGTTCATTGTTGTTTATGTGTATATTTATTCTGAGCTGACTACTTTGTAATAGATAATGAATCTGGGTATTCATTCCTGAGAAAGAATAATCCTTCTAGCTCTCCCAGCAAGCTGCCAGTAGTTGCTTTTCCAGGTGTTACTTGCTGATATTTTCCCCATTGTTCTTTAACAGGTCTATTGATGTTTCCCTTGTTTGAGTCTTTTTTTATGCAGCCATTTCTAAGAGAGGAAGTCTCATTGAGGAAATCTTGGTATGCTGACTCTTAGAATCTTCCTGATTCTTACAATCTTTCTATGCCTTTTCTGCAATGTTTTCTGAACCACAGACTCAGGGCCTATGTTGCAGATGTATTCAACGGGAAGGAACTCACCACTGTTCATTGGTCTCTGCTCTGTCCAAATGTATTTTTCTGAGATGGTCTCCATTTGCTATAGTGAGAAGCTTCTTTGATGAGAGGTGATATGCTACACTTATTTTTTTATGTATAGGAATAAAACAAACGATCATCCTGAGTGAGTTATCCCAAAAACAGAAAGACACACACGGTGTACTCACTTATATAGACCTATAAAATAGGATAAACATACTGAAATCTATACACTTAAAGACGATAAAAAAGAAAGAGGACCTAGGGTAAGATGATCAATCCTCACTTAGAAAGACAAATGGGACAGATATTGGATGTAGGAAAAAACAAGTAGCAGGACAAGAGCCTACCACAGAGGGCCTCGGAAAGACTCTACCTAGCAGTGTATCAAAGCAAATCTTAAGACACATAACCAACCCTTTGGCAGAGTGCAGGGAATCATATAAAAGAAGGGGGAGTTAGTATGATCTGGAGAGAACAGGAGCTCTGCAAGGACCAAATGTATCAGGGCACAGGGGTCTTTTATGAGACTGTTTCTCCAACCAAGGACCATGTATGGATATAACTTAGAACCCCTCCTTGGATGTAGCAAATGGTAGCTCAATATCCAAGTGGTACCCTAGTAAGGGAAACAGGGACTATTTCAGACATGAACTCAACGGCTGGCTCTTCGACCCCCACCCCCACTCCCCGGGGGAGGAGCAGCCTTGCTAGGCCACAGAAGAGGACATTGCAGCCAGTCCTGAAGAGACCTGATAAGCTAGAGTTAGATGGAAGGGGAGGTGGTCCTCCCCTATCAGTGGACTTGGAAAGGGGCTGGGAGGAGATGAGGGAGGGATGTCGGGGGAATAGGGAGGGGATTCAGGAGGGGGCTACAGCTGGGATACAAAGTACATAACCTGTGATTAATATAAAATAAAATTTAAAAAAGAATAAAATTAAGAATGTAGCCAAGACATTCAGCTTCTCTATCAAAGTAGTGGTAGTAGATTCTCTCTTTTTTCAGATTTTTTTAATTAATTATATTTTATTAACTCTGTATCCCAGGTGAATCTCACTCCTTCATTCCCTTCCAACCCTACCCTCCCTCCCTCATCTACTCCCTGCCTCTTTCCAAGTCGACTGATAGGGGAAGACCTTCTTCCCTTTCATCTGGCCCTGGTTTATCAGGTCTCTTCAGGACTGGTTGCAAGGTATTCTGTGGCCTAGGAGGTCTGCTCCTCCCTTGCTGGGTGAGGAGGACAAAGAGTCCACCATTGAGTTCATGTCAGAAACAGTCCCTATTTCCCTTACTAGGGTACCCACTTGGATACTGAGCTACCATGGGCTACAGGCAAGCAGAGGTTATATCAACCCATGGTCCTTGGTTGGAGAAACAGTCTCATCTAGGACCCCTGTGCCTAGATATATTTGGTCCTTGTGGAGCTCCTATCATCTCCAGATCATATTAATTCCCCCTTCTTTCATATGATAACCTGCCCTCTGCTGAACGATTGGTTATGAGACTCAATTTCTCCTTTGATACACTGCCAGGTAGAGTCTTTCAGGGGTCCTCTGTGGTAGGACCCTGTCTTGTTATTTGTTTTCTCTACATCCCATTTTTCTTTCTAAGTAAGGATTGATCATCTTACTCCAGATCCTTTTTTGTTTGTTTGTTTATCTTCTTTAGGTGTATAGATTTCAGTATGTTTATCATATCTTATAGGTCTAAATAAGTGAGCATATACCATATGTGTCTTTCTCCTTCTGGGATACCTCACTCAGAATGATATTTTCTAGATCCTACCATTTGCCTGCAAATTTCATGATTTCCTCCTTTTTAATTGCTGAGTAGTATTCCATTGTATAAAAATACCACAATTTCTGTATCCATTCCTCTATTGATGGACATCTGGGTTGTTTCTAGGTTCTGGCTATTACAAATAAAGCTGCTACAAACATGGTTGAGCAAATGTCCTTGCTGTGTACCTGAGCATCTTTTGGATATATGTCCAGGAGTGGTATATCTGGGTCTTGAGGAAGCACTATTCCTATTTGTCTGAAAAGCACCAGATTGATTCCAAAGTATTTGTACTAGTGTACATTCTCACCAGCAATGGAGGAGGGTTCACCAAATACTCAAGTGACAACACATGCTGGGGAGGTTGTAGATTCTCCTTTAAGATCCTTCATCTCACTAATACAAGGGATTACCTATTTTCTGGTACCCACCATAATTTTCTTTCTGTTGAATAAGGCAAGCTCACTTAGACATCTGTCGGTTACCACAAACATGTGAGTGCCCTATGGCTGTGTTATGGATACACTGGTCATTATGTTTCTTACTCGCAAGTCTATTAATTGCTTTCATCCATTTGCAGTATTCATACTGTATACTGCTCCTATGGAAACTAGATTATAGAAAAGGGATTTTCAATTTAGAGCTAACTTGGATAATCATGGACCTTCATCCAAAATATGTGTGGTATCTTCAGCAACAAGTGCTCACTTTTAACCTCTGAAAGTATACAAAGGCAATATTGATATTTCCTATTACTTTGTGAGTCAGTGGAACATCCTGACCAACCCTGGAAAGGAGGTTTCCTTGCCTGATACTGGACTGTTTGGGGCGTGGTTTTTAGGTTCTCTAGGGAGCATTGTCTTGTGTGTGTGTGTGTGTTTATGCACATACAATTATATATATGTATATAATGAATAGTTTTGGTAAATTAAAATAATATGATTTTTGAGGTATTATCAAACTACATTGGTGTTTTTGTTTCTCCCTCCATTCTTTTTCTTATGTATCAAGTGCACTTCCCCTTTCCCAGTGAGAGCCCACCTTCATAGTTAAATTCTTAATGTAATGATCACTATCTACCCCAAAAGAAGCTTGTTTAATGAAAGGTGAGAGTTATGCTTATCTGTGTATTTAGAATCCAGTTTGGAATTGTACTAGTATAAAAAGGTAGTAAAAAATATTTTTTCCTGAAAGATCCATAACCTCATGAGCTGTAATTGACAGGCTAGGTTTAAAAAATGCAGACAATTGACCATAGGATGCCCAGCCCCAATTCATTTACAACAAAAGCCCTATACGCAGGAGTAAGGAAACACATTAACAGAGGGTGCAGTAAGATTATAAGAGCCTGAGAACCAGCAGGTCTGCACTGTGAATGTTTCTTCTAGAAATGTAAACAGGACGCTACACCCATGAAATATTAACAGTATGGCTGCTTAAACAAAATTGAAATGAAAACAGCAGTTGTTGTGCCAATGCAAATGAAAGCAATCTCAAGGAGCTATGCCTTTAGATGAAAAGCTACTGGCAATTACTGAACAATGAACGAGGAAGCATTATTCTCTACCAGGCATAAATACCCTAAATAGTTATTCAATATGAAATGGTCAGCCTTAAAATCATGTACATATGAACAACAGTAAAGAGACTCTTCAAGTTGTAACATATATTTCAACTTGATAGAAGGTATATGTTGTAATATGTAATATATAATACACACGTGTGTGCATGTAACAATATTAATGAAGAAGGGCTAAAAATATGAGAGGGAGAAGGGGTATATAGAGGGTGGTTGGATTAAGGAAACGAAGGGAAAGTAGTGATGTTATTATATTATAATTAAAAATTTTAAATTAACAATATGAAAGGCTAGGTGGCTTGAGGGTGCAGCTCAGTGGCACAGTATTTGTGCAGCACATTGAAGGCACTGGAATTAATCCCTAGTACTCAGAGGAAGAAGAATATGTGTATTAATGAGTCCTTGATATAAATCAGCATATATACAACAAACATTTTAAAACTTAATGTAAATATATTTGAATAAATTTGTGAAGAAAACAAATGGTGTTCCAAGCATCTTAAAATTCACCTTGTTACAAGTAATGGATGAGTATGCAATATAAGTGGAAGGCAAGATTCTTTAAATAGAACAAGCATTCAAAAAGAAAGATTAATCATATTATAAAACAAACATAAAGTATTCCATCGCAACCCAAGGGTTTGGAGAATAAACTGTATCTGGCAGGTGAGAGGTTATTACTATACTTGTTTGTAGGGCTGTGACATTATTCCACACTATTAAAATTTTGTTTTTATCATTCATGCAGGTTTTCCATTGCCCAATATGCAAGCCACACATTCTCAACAGACAGGACAAATTACTCATTGCTTTTCTTTCTGTGGGTTCAGCTGTCAGTGGTCAACCTTGGTCTGAATATCTAAAATGGGAAATCCCATTCATACCTTGCAATTATATGCTGCATTAAGTAACATGATGATAGGACACATTATCCCATTATGTTCTACTTGGCACAGGAATCAAGCCTGTGTTCAGTGTAAGCATACTATATAAGATTAACCTCCATGAAATCCATTGATTGGCTATCACAGAGTGACAGTGCTTAAATCAGGCCACTGTCCGTGAACAATGTCAATGTCACTCACTTACCTTCATCACTCATCCAAATAGTTACCAGGTCTGACTCTGGTTAGCATCCATGAACGAATGAAACTGGACGTATTCATAGTGGCATATACACAGAAGTGCCTTCATCTCTCTGTGATGAATTAAATTACCTATCATCAGCCTAAAATGACTGATGAAAAGGAAAATATTTTGAAAGAGAGAAGAGAAGCTACATTCACTTAACTTGTATTAGAGTACATATTTATAACTGTTTTGTTGTTGAAATTATTAATGTTTACTGCATTTAATTTGTGCTGAAAAAGTTTATTCTCAGAAAATGAAAATAACAAATACAGGACTCAGTACTATTTACAGTTTCAAGTTTCCACTGAAGGTCTTCAGTTACACAACCAAAAGATAATGGAGGATGTCTAAAACTAAACTGTAGACAATACCTCTATCTCAGAGGTTGCCAGATGATTGTGTGAAAAACACATTTTTAAATAGAGAATAGAGAAATAACCAAGAAGCTGTGAACTTTAGAAATGACTCTGTGCATGTAAAATGGAGAGCAGAATCACAGATGCTTTCTGGAAAGGAATGGAGGCAAGTGGAAAGGGGCTGTAATGTGCTAATAGGATTGAGTTTATTGTTTTAGGTTAAGCTTTAGCTCTGCTGTTTCCTGGAAGCCTGGCCATCAGAGAAGCGCTACCAGCTGCCACAGCAGACTCCTGAAGCAACTGTGGAATAGCAAATAGCTAGAGTGCCCCTGAAAACGTGCCAGAGAGAAAGAAGAGAGAGAGAGAGAGAGAAAGAGAGAGAGAGAGAGAGGAGAGAAGAGAGAAGAGAGAGGGGAGATAACTGTTTGTCATGCACCTAGCTTGAAGAATGATAAAAATGATTTCTTTTTCATACTGTATGAAAGTTAAGCAAGTATTACATGAGTCAAAATAATAAGCCGAACCCATCTTCACAGCTGAGGAAGCATTTGGATCTCAGATCCTTGCTGTAAGCAGAGCCTTCAGAATACAAGTATAGTTAAGCAAGTTTCAAATCCAAGTTTCTCCAAACAGTGGGAGGATATGCACCCCCAGCTGGCATGGGTGACTGGGAACTGGCATCTGTGGCTTGTAATTCCACCCTTATGGTGTGAAGGAAAATGCCCACACTATGTCAGAACCATTTCCAATTGATCATTGTCTCTTTTCAGTTGTTTCATTTAGAAACCTTGTAATTAACCTTAACCCAGAGGTTTCATTTGCTGAAATGGATAGCATATTTTTGGCTGTGTTGTTTGAAGAGTAGAATGAGATCAATATAGTCAATAAGATTAAAATAGAATGAATTCACATTGTTCAATGAAATTGGACACATTTGACATATGTTAGCATATGAACAGTGTGATTGAAGAAATAAATTAATTTCAATTTATAATAATAATGAAAGAGCAAACCAAATGAAAAACAAGCTGCTCAAGGGGAGCAAAATCCCACAGAACTTTCTTTTTCCGCCCTAAATTAAGGTGACAACTGTGCTGTGGGGTTTCATCTGCTTGTGATCACTGTCATCATTATCAGCGGGTCACCTTGTCATGTATCCCATCACTCATACATACTTCTCTAGAGACTGCAATAATCAGTATATAACCAGGCAGGTTTCAATGTCATTCTTCCACAATGTTTATTGATAAAATGGAAGCAATTTAGTGCTCACATCAAGTTTAGGACCTGCAGTGTTGTATTCATAAAGGAGCAGGGTAATGATATTCTTAATGTTTCTAAATATATTTACTTGTCACTCACTCAGGGTGCTTTATACTTAAGGAACCACGTGACTTACAACAACTACTGTAATGAAGCTAGTATATGTTAAACACAATTTGACAGCCTGAATAATGGCATTGAAGTTATAAACAGACTGCTTAATATTGTCACCTATGTGTGAAACAAGATGCCAATTGATTATTAATACAGATCAACATATTCCACTATGCAAGTATGGTGACGAGGTCAGATTCACTTACCTCTTTTCTTTTCCTGCTTTTGTGATTTAACATTTTTCATACAATATACATTTTACTTCATTCTTTTTCCTCTTCCAACTTCTTCCAGACCTGACCTCCTCCCTACCTACTCAACTTCATCTCATCTCTGTTTGCTCATCTCTGTTTGTCTTTCTATTTCCGTCTCTCTTCCCCTTCCTTCTTTCCTCCCCCCTCTTACTCTCCCTAAAGAAAAAAAAATAAAATCAAAACAAGCAGAAAACAGTGGACAAATAATTTCAAAATCAACAAAAGTATACACACCAAAATAAAGCAAACAAGAACCATGCAGTCTGTTTTTTCTTTGCCTGCTACTCCTGGTCATAGGGGCTGTCCTCCTGAGTGGTTGGCATGTGCAATAACACTCCTTATAGAATCCTGATTATCCCTTTGTCATCAGGTATCAGTTTCAAACATCTTCTTGTTTAGGAATAAGACATTGTGTCCACTTCCCCTTCTCAGTATTGGAACTTTGTCTGGCTTGAGCATGTGCAGGCCTTGTGTGTCTCCTCACTGCTTCTTTTGAGTTTACATGTGTGTCACTTCTGCTGTACCTGGAATCTGCAGTTTGCTTGGAGTTATCCATGACCTCTGGCTTGTAAAATCTTTCTGCCTCTTCTTCTGCATGGATTTCTAAACCTTGAGGGGAGATCTTTGATAAAGGCATCCCAGTGAAGACAGAGTGCTCAGCGATTTTGCACTTCCTCCATATGATCTTCTTGACAGTCTTTTTGTTAATTATTCTCTACTTCCAGAAGTGTCTCTGATAAGGTCTGAGTGATACACTAATCTTTGGCTATAGCAATATGTGTCATCAGAAGTCAGATTATTGTAATTTTTCCCTTAGTAGAATAATATAGTAGTTGGTCCCCTAAAGCCAATGACACATCTAGTTTAAAACATTTATCAGTTTTTTTCTTTTCTTTACAAACAGATTTAGAAAGCAAATATTGTTTAAAAAATTGTGGAACCAATGTGTTACAAGTTCATGACATTTGTAGGACGTCCTTTCATTTATAACTTAAATAACAGTGCTAAGAATTATTAAAGTAACAACGAGAAAGAAATAATGGTATAATGAGATAGTTATTGTGAAAACAAATACCTTTAAGAAAAATCAACAGAAAACATCACAACTTTAATTTACTATAACATTTACTTATTTAAAGACATGACAGAATCAGATATGAAGGACAGAAGGGAGGAAGACGGGGAAGAAAGGCAAAAAGATGGGTAGACGAATAGAAAGAAAAAGGTAGAGTAAGGTGGGAAAGAAGGGAACAGGAGAGCAACTCACTATTTTCCCTGCTATTAAAATAAGCTGATTTTGTGTTATTAATAGCCCCAAACAGCTTTTCCTAGCATCATTCCCATGTCACAATGTGTTGACACATTATGTATTTCCTAACACTTTTGGAATGCTAGGTTTCCCTAGTGAATCACAGTATCTCAGAGGATGAAAACAAAATCTGAACACTGTCAGAAGCCTCCAAATGTGTTCTAATTTCAACACTCAGTGGAATACCCAATTACCTTGAGAATCCATTTTATGACAAGAAATAAACCTTTTGGGTTTTCTAACAATTATTTATTTATTATTTAACTTTCTTTCTCTAACATTGCTATTTTGTTTATAAAAATGTCTTCTATTTCAGGACACACCCATAGATTACTTAGGGAACCTGAGCTTTAAAAATAGAGGAAAAGTGGAAGTTTGGTAATCTCATAAAATGTTATAAAATAATGTAGTACAATATCAACATTAATCACTGTTAAAATATTCATTAACTTTCTGTGGACATATACACAGTGACACATAAAATCATTAAGCAATCATTAAGCATTATTTGGAAGTCTGATTTTCAGTTTTGTGGTGTTTTTTTGTTTGGTTGGTTGGTTTTTGCTTTTGTTCTGTTTTTGTTTGTTTGTTTTTCCAAGCCTGGGTTTCCCTTCCTAGCCTTGGCTGTCTTGGACCTGCTTTGTAGACCAGGCTGGCCTTGAGCTAGTAGAGATGTCCCTGCTTCTGCCTCTCAGAGTGCTGGGATTTCAGCGTGTACCACAATGCCTGGATTGGAAGTCTGATTTTACAATAGTTAAATTAATATCCGTATATAGATTTCATTTTCTATATTATTAAGTAGTTGAGGTGTTCCTATTTCTTTGAGACAGAGTCTCACTATGTATGTTTCATTGGCTAGGAGCAGGTATCGTAGACTGCTCTGGCTGCAAACTCAGGTATATCAGCCTGTTCTGCCTCCTAACTGCTTAAATTAATGTTGTGCCCCATAATACCAAGGTTTCTGCACTTTTATAATCACAGTTGTCACGTAAATTCATGAACCTAAAATGTAATATATTTTTTTCTCATTATTTCCTTAATTTAGTTTCCTGGTAATGAAATAACATAGTCTACCAGGTAGATTTTTTTAAACTTATGTGGAGAGCATTTTCCCTTTTCTGCAAGAATTTATCTGTGACAATCAAAAGACTCCTTACACCTGAGATAGCACTAGCTTCTATCAGTTCTATTTCCCTTATACCTACATGCTTTTGACAAAGTTTAATTTCTAAATTTGGCACAGGAAGAGGCTGATTTAATAACAAAAAAATGATACTAATAACTGAAGAAAGCAAAAGCTTAACTCTGGACCCTACAGCCTCTAGACCTGTCATAAGTGTAGTACACAACTGCCCAGTCCACAGATTTTTGTGACTGCTTCAAGTGGCCTTAGAGACTGAAGATGTATTAGTATAAGACTTGTATCACAAACAGTCAATACAACAAGAACCAACCATAAATAGTAGTAGCTATCATTCCCTGGCTTGTTTCTAAACTATGTTAACCAACTATGTCATTATATTGATTTCAGTTGATGAATTTGTGCCACAGACTGGGTAATGTGTACAGAGCAGAAATTCCTTTCCTCACTGTTAAAAAGACAGAAGGAACAGTTTAGAAGGAAGACAGGTTTGGTGTTTCTTAAAGGTTCAAGAACAGCCTACGGCTTAGCATCTTAAAGGTTTTTTTTTTTTTTTTTCACATGGTAGGAGAAAAGAAAGAAATCAGTCCCATAAACTTTGTCTTATAACAACATCAGTGTTCAGAGGAGGAAAGATATTTTATGAGCAGAGTGTCTCCCCAAATGCCCATAGCTCAAGGCAGATGTGTAAGGAAATAATTTTCCCATGTGCCAACTTGAAACGACATATTCAAACTGTAGTAATTCCTAACAATTCCTAACACTTTTCTTGATTCTCTGATTTCTGATTTAATAAGACAAGATTGTTCTTTTGAGTTGTTTTGCTTTTGAGAAACTATGTCACTGTCATTAAAACTATGTAACTGTCATTTCATTTTTCACATACAGATTTAGAAGTAAGTGTGCCTTCATATCAAATGGTCAGGCAACATTAATTTATGTGATTGTTTTATAATGATTTATCAACACATGTATTAATTTTATTTTTCAAAGAGAAAATCTATTAAAATGGTTAATTTAAACATATTAAATGCTCATAAATTTATACTTATATATTTTATAATTATACAATGAAATTTTAACTTTTAATTTAATCTTTTCATAGCCTAAATTTAATCTTATTTAATTCTGTACACAAAATTTATTTCATTTAATCAATTATGACCATATTAAAAATTTGAGTTAAAAATTATGTATGTCTTGTGAATATAGTTAAATATACATCAAAGCTTTCTTTTCTCCCCTTTTTGGATTAAGAAAATGAATTTTTAGACATAGTAATCAATTCACCAGGTGACAGAATGGCCATTCCCTTTGTCTTAATATTAAGAAACATTATTCTAATAAACAAGATTATAGCCCACTGAACACCTAAATTTAGTGCTTGTAGAACAGAACTATGAATGATATTAACAAAGGCAAACAAAGTTTTCTATGAAATGTCACAGAATCCAAGGTTATTCTCAACATAAAGCTTATATATTGAAAATAGCATTAGTCATATTCACAATGGAAAAATTTGAATTTCCTTGGAAAGTAATTGGATAGTAATAATAAACATGAATGTCAACCAAAATGATGTCTTAAGACTGGATGGTCTTAAGCATGGTTCTCAAGCACGCTTACATGTATATGCACACGTGTACCAATCAACTCTTGAAAATTTGAAACACAATTCACTAAATTGAACTAGAAGAAAATTCTCACATATCACAGCATAATGCAGAGGTTCTGAGGGTTTTTCACAACACTTTACAGAATATTGATGTTTAATATAAGTAAATATTTCCATTTAAATCAAAACATGAGTGTAATAGCTTGCTGGCTGAGAACCACTTGCTGAGAAGTGAATGGGAAATCTGGTCTCCACTCACCTTTACTCAGGTGTTTAAGTTATTCAGGATTCGCTGAGAGCGATAAGGTGGGAAGGTAAGCTTCTTGATGATCATATACGGATGTGCCCACCATCATCAGGTGACATTCTTAGGAATCTTTTAAAGTAAAAGGAAGTAGAAAATTTCTAAGATTTCCCAAATACTTCAAAATAGGACACAAAACTATATTTTAATAAAATTTAATATTAATCTTTAAAATGAGTGAATAAATACTATCACAAATATATTATTGAAAACATAATTCTAGATCCACATATATTAGCCTGCACAAAACTAAAGTCCAAGTGGATCAAATATCTCAACATAAAACCAGACACACTAAATCAGTTAGACAAAAAAGTAGTGAAGAGCTTAGAACACATTGGCACAGGAAACAACTTCTGAACAGAACACCAACATAATAGGCTCTAAGAACAATCAATAAATGGGACCTCATGAAACTGAAAGTCTTCTGTAAAGCAAAGGACACTGTCATCAGAACAAAACAAAAGCCTACAGACTGGAAAATGTTCTTCACCTACCCTATATCTGACAGGGGGCTAATATCCAAAATATAAAGCAACAAATCAAGTAATCCAATTAAAAATGGGGTACAAAGCTAAACAGATAATTCTCAATAGAGGAATATCAAACAACAGAGAAACAATGATATAATCAACGTCGTTAGTCATCATGGAAATATAAATTAAAACAACCCTGCGATTTCACCTTACACCCATCAGAATGGCTAAGATAAAATAAACTCAATTGACAAAAAGTGGAGAGGATGTGGAGAAACGGGGGCCCTCCTCCATTGCTGGTGGTGATGTTAACTTGTATAAGTACTTTGTAAATTAATCTGGCACTTCCTCAGAAAATTAGAAATAGTGTTACATCACGATCCAGCTATACCACTCCTAGGCATATATACAAATTATGCTCAAGTACACATCAAGGACATTTGCTCAACCATATGCACAGCAGCTTTAATCCCACTAGCCAGAATCTTTAAATAACCCAGAGGTCCCTCAACTGAGGAATAAATACAGAAATTGTGGTACACTTATACAATGGAATACTACTTAGCATTTAAAAAGAATGAAATTATTAAATTTGCAGGCAAATGGTAGGAACTAGAAAAGATTATCCTGAGTGAGGTATACTAGAAATAGAAAGACACACATGGTATATGCTCATTTATAAGTGGATATTAGACATATAATATAGGATAAACATAATAAAATCTGTACACCTGAAGAAGCTAAGCAAGAAGGAGGACTCTGGGCAAGATGATAAATCTTCACTCAGAAAGGCAAACGGGACAGACATCAGATGAAGGAGAAAACAGGGAACAGCTCAGGAGCCTACCACAGAGGGCCTCTAAAGACTCTACCCAGCAGGAAATCAAAGCCGATGCTGAAACTCATAACCAAACTTTGTGCAGAATTCATAAAATCACAAGAAAGAAGGGGGGATGAAAGACCCGGAAGGGATATGAGCTCCACAAGAAGAGCAACAGGACCAAAAAATCTGGGCAGAGGGGTCTTTTATGAGACTGATACTCCAACTAAAGACCATTCATGGAGATAACCTAGAACCCCTGCACAGATGTAGCCCATGGCAGATCAGTCTCCAAGTGGTTTCCCTAGTGATGGGAACAGAAACTATCTCTGACATGAATTCAGTGGCTGGTTCTTTGGTCACCTTCCCCTGAGAGGGGAGCAGCTTTACCAGGACACAGAGGAAAGCAATGCAGCCAGTCCTGATGAGACCCAATAAGCTATGATCAGATGGAAGGGGAGGAGGATGTCTGCTATCAGAAGACTGGGGGAGGGGCATGGGAGGAGAAGAGGGAGGGCAGGTGGGATTGGGATGGGGCGAGGCAAGGGTCTACAGGTAGGATACAAAGTGAATAAATTGTAATAAATAATAATTAAAAAGAATAAAATACATTTTAAAGTAAAAGAAGAAAAAACAATTCAAAATTAGCATAATAGGAAGACATTAAGAGTTTATTTGTGCTAATATATAATGATATTAAATGAATTTGTAATGTTGAAAATAGATGTTAATAGTATGTGTGTGTAATACCTATCAGGGTATCAAAGCAAATATTAAGAAACATAACCAACCCTTTGGCAGAGTGCAGGGAATCATATGAAAGAAGGGGGAGTTAGTATGACCTGGAGAGGACAGCAGCTCCGCAAGGACCAAATATATCTTTTATGAGACTGTCTCTCCAACCAAAGACCAAGTATAGTTATAACCTAGAACCCCTGCTTGTATGTAGCAAATGGTAGCTCAATATCCAAGTGGGTACACCAATAAGGGGAACAGGGACTATTTTGGACATTAACTCAATGTCTAGCTCTTTGACCTCCCCACCCCCCGAGGGAGGAGCATCCTTGCTAGGCCACAGAAGAGGACATTGCAGCCAGTCCTGAAGAGACCTGATAAGCTAGAGTTAGATGGAAGGGAAGGAGGTCCTCCCCTATCAGTGGACTTGGAAAGGGGCAGGGAGGAGATGAGGGAGGGAAGGGCGGGATAGGGCGGGAATGGGGGAGGGGGCTACGGCTGGGATACAAAGTATATAACCTGTGATTAATATAAAACAAAAATGTTAAAATTAAAAAAAATAAAAGACATGTGTTGTGCTGAAGACAAAAGAAAATAGATGTTAATAGTACGTGTGTGTAAAACGTATGTTCAAAATATATATTAAAGCTCATGCTGTTGAAGATATGGAATAAGGGCACTGTTGCTCCATTGCTGATATAGGTGAAAACTCATAGAGTCACTATGGAAATCAATATGGCAGTTCTTCTGTAAGCTCAGAATTGATCTATCTCAAGATCCAGTTATACCATTCTTGAGCATATACTCAAAGGACACTTAAACCTACTAAAAGCATCTTCATTGCTCTATCCATAATAGTCAGCAACTGGAAACAACCTAGATGTCCCTCAATGGAAGAACAGATAAAGAAAATGTGGTACATTTACACTATGGAATATTACTGAGCTGTCAAAAAATGACATCACAAATTTGCCAGTAAACCAATTGAAGGAGAAAATTAAGAACCCTGACTGAGGTAAGTCAGACACAGGAAAATAAATAGAGTGTATATTTATGTACATGTAGATCTTAGCTATTAGATAAATGAAAACCAACCTACAGTCCATAGATCCAGAAAGCTGAGGTATAGAGGAAGGGTCTTGGGGGAACACACATGGAACTTCCTGGAGGGAGAAATAAAACAGATTCTATTGGTGAACTTGCAACAATGGAGAGAGATGGATCATGTGGAATATAAGAGGAGAGATGAGGTTTAGGGAGTGAATTCAGGGAGATCCAACTATAATTCAGGGAGGGACATTTGGCAGGGGGTAAGGAAAGAGTACAGGGGACACCTAAAATATATGAAAAGGATCTTATTGAGGTCTCCAAATAAAGAGGAAGTAGAGTCCAAACTCGCCATCCTTTGTCACCAAGCAAAGGCCTCCAGTAGTAGAACTGGGTTACATCTAACAGAGTTGATGGTCAAATATGTCCTGTGGAAAATCCCAAAGAATCCTGACAGTTAGCAAGATAATAGGTTTCTCGATGTAAAGGGCCAAAAAAGCCCCACTGCTGAAGAAAACACCAATACAACCCAGTAGGCATGGAATGGTTGAGCTAGCGCCTACATGGAACCTTCACCTCAACTTCTTGTGACTTTGGTACATTACTTTAGTAAGGTACTCTAAAGGCTACCAAACAAAATAAACAAAACAAACAAAAAAACACACCTACCTGCCTGCAAAATATGCTAGGGCAATGTTGACACCAAATTTGTGGGAGTAATTTGAGTTCTATGAAATGGAACCCATATCAGTTGGTGATTGGATGGCCAAGACCCAGAAACCAGATAGCCCAGAGACCTAGGGTTAAACCAATGCTACAAAAAGTATTTTAAAAGGAACAATAAGATAACTCCTAATGATATTCTGCTGTACTCATAGATCAGTGCCTCATACAGCCATCATCAGAAAAGCTTCCTCTTTCAGCAGATAGAAGCCAACAAAGACAAACACATCAAAGCATCACCCACACAGACAGACACACACACAAACACACACACAGAGAGAGAGAGAGAGAGAGAGAGAGAAAAGGAGAGAGAAAGAGAGAGAGAGAGAGATGTTAGAACACACAACGTTAAGATCAACAATAAATATATGGGACCTCATGAAACTGAAAAGCTTCTGTAAAGCAAAGACATTGTCAACAAAACAAAACAACAGCCTACAGACTGGGAAAGGATCTTTACCAATCCTACTTCTGACAGAGGGCTAATATCCAGTATATATAAAGAACTCAAGAAGTTAAAAAGCAACAAATCAAGTAATCCAATTAAAAAATGGGGTATGGAGCTAAAAAGAGAACTGACTGTAGAGGATTATAGAATGGCAGAAAAACACTTAAAGAAATGCTCAACATCCTTAGCCATCAGGAGATGCAAATCAAAACGACCCGGAGATTTCTTCTTACACCCACCAGAATGGCTAAGATCAAAAACTCAAGTGACAACGCATGCTGGAGAGGTTGTGGAGAAAGAAGAACCCTCCTCCATTGCTGGTGGGAATGCAAATTTGTACAACCACTCTGGAAATCAATTTGGCACTTTCTTAGACAATTAGGAATGGTGATTCCTCAAGACCCAGCTATACCACTCTTAGGCATATATCTAAAAGATGCTCAAGTACACAACAAGGACATTTGCTCAACTATGTTCATAGATGCTTTATTTGTAATAGCCAGGACCTGGAAACAATCCAGATGTCCCTCAGTTGAGGAATGGATATAGAAATAGTAGCGCTTTTACACAATGGAATACTACTCAGCAATTAAAAAAGAAGTCATGAAATTTGCAAGCAAATGGTGGGACCAAGAAACGATCATCCTGAGTGAGGCATCCCAAAAGCAGGAAGAAACATATGGTATATACTCACTTATATAGACCTATAGGATAGGGAGGTCATGCTGAAATCTATATACCTAGGGAAGATAAATAAGAAGGAGGACCCAGGTTGGGATGATCAATGCTTGCTGAGATGGACAAATGGGATGGACATTGAATGTAGGAGAAACCAAGCAACAGGACAGGAGCCTACCAAAGAGGACCTCTGAAAGATTCTATACAGCAATGAATCAAAGCAGATATTAAGACACAACGAAGCCTTCGATAGAGGGCAGGAAATAATATGAAAATAGGGGGAGTTAGTAAGACTTGGGGAGAGCAAGAGCTCCATAAAGTCCAAATAGATGAGGGCACAAGGGTCTTTTATGAGACAGTTTCTCCAACCAAGGACCATGTATGGATATAACCTAGAACCCCTGCTCAGATGTAGCCCATGGTTGCTCAGTATCCAACTGGGTAGCCTAGTGAGGGGAACAGGGACTATTTCTGTCATGAACTCAATGGCTGGCTCTTTGACCCTCCCCCACATACACCCAGGAGGAACAGCCTAGCTAGATCCCAGAAGAGGACATTGCAGCCATCCCTGAAGAGACAAGATAAGCTAGGGTCAGATGGAAGGGGAGGAGGTCCTCCCCCATCAGTGGACTTGGAGGGGGTCAGGAAGGAGATGAGGGAGGGATGGGGAGAGTGGGAGGAAATGAGGGAGGGGGCTATGATTGTGATACAAAGTACCTAACTTGTGATTAATATAAAAATAAATAAATTACATTTAAAAAATTAAAAAAAGAACACACAAAGCTCAAGTGATATTTTCATCAAATCCCTTCCCTGCAAGTTTACTGAACCTCACAGAAAAGGAGGTGGAAACAGACTAAACATCAGACGGATTGGAGGACACCAGGTGAACAAGACTCTCTAAATTATATGAACTCCTAGAGACTGAAGCAACAGCTACCAGGTCCTTTGAATGTATATCATAGCTATCAGTTTAATTTTTTTATTAGGCTCCCGAATGCATGAACAAGTGGCTCTCTGACTCTCGTACCTTCTCTCAGGTCACTTTCCTTCCATTGGTTTGTGTAGTCCAACATCAATGTGCTCCAATATCAGTGCGATGGTTTTGTTTGCTTGTCCAACTTCAATGTGATTTTGTTTATCTTATTTTTATTATGTTAAGAGGAATAAAGTAAAATCTAAAAAATATGTAATTCTTTAAAAAATAAATACATAAATGAAAATAGCAAAGTGATGTTTCCTAAGACAAATATTAATTATTAATCTGAAGAGGAAGTAAGTTGGTATTATAACAAATGATAACAAATGCAGGATTCAGAATTTATTATTCCTCCACTAAAGATACACTAATTCACTTTATTTTACTTACATATGATGACAACTAGATTAAGTCTTTGGAGAAATTTTCGAAATTATTGTTGAATGATAAAGTAAATTAGGTGTGTCTCAAATATTAAATCCTTCTCAGTAATCCAGAGGTAGACACTTGATCATGGGAGAATATAGAAATCACAAGCAGACTACAATGCAGCTTCTTCTGCTATGCGATTCCAGTATGGGATTCCATCTCACCACATTCAGAACAATAAGGGACTAAATATATTACGTATTAGAATTCAATTTGTCTATTACAAATAAAGCTTCTACAAACATGGTTGAGCAAATGTCTTTGTTGTGTACTTGAGCATCTTTTGGATATATGCCTAGGAGTGGTATAGCTGTATATTGAGGAAGCAGTATTCCTGATTGTCTGAGAAAGTGCCAGATTGATTTCCAAAGTGGTTGCACAAGTTTACAATGCCACCAGCAATGGAGGAGTTTTCCCCTTTCTCCACAACCTCTTCAGCATGTGTTGTCACGTGAGTTTTTGATGTGTAAGGTGACTTGACTTGACTTGAGTTTTGGGTGTAAGGTGAAATCTCACGGTGTTTAGATTTGCATCTCTCTGATGGCTAAGGATGCTGAGCATCTCTTTAAGTGTTTCTCAGCCATTCTATATTCTTCTACAGAGAATTCTCTGTTTAGCTCCACACCCTACTTTTTAGTTGGATTGCCTGAATTATTGCCTTTTAACTTCTTTAGTTCTTTATATATTCCAGATTTCAGTCCTCTGTCAGATGTAGGGTTGGTGAAGATCCTTTCCCAATCTGTAGGCTGTCGTTTTGTTCTGACAACAGTACCAGAACCTGGAAACAACCCAGATGTCCATCAAAGGAAGAATGGATACAGAAATTGTGGTACATTAACACAATGGAATACTACTCAACAATTAAAATCCAGAAAATCATGAAACTTACAGGCAAATGGTGGGATCTAGAAAAGTTCATCCTGAGTGAGGTATCCCAGGAGAAGAAAGACACACATGGTATATACTGACTTGTAAGTGGGTCCAAAACCTATAAGATAGGATAAACATACTTAAATCTGTACACCTAAAGAAAATAAATGAGAAAGAGGACCAGGGTAAGATGATCAATTCTCACCTAGAAAGACAAAGGGGATCAACATTGGAAGTAGAAGAAAACAAGTAACAAGACAGGAGCCTATCACAGAGGGCATCTGAAAGACTCTACCTAGCAGTGTATTAAAGCAGATGCTAAGACTCGTAACTAAACCTTCCGCAGAGTGCAGGGAATCATAGGAAAGAAGGGGGAGTTAGTATGACCTAGAGGGGACAGGACCCCCACAAGGACAAAATTTACCAGGTCACAGGGGTGTTCTATAAGACTATTTCTCCAACCAAGGACCATGTATGTATATAACCTAAAACCCCTGCTCGGATGTAGTCCTTGATAGCTCAGTATCCAAGTGAGTTCCCTAGTAAGGGGGACAAGGATTATTTCTGATAATAATGGCTTAATGAGCTCCCCTCCCCCACCGAGGGAGAAACAGCCTTGCTAGGCCACAGATTAGGACATTGCCGCCAATCCTGAAGGTACCTGGTAAGCTAGGGTCAGATGGAAGGGGAGGAGGACCTCCCCTCTCAATGGACTTGGAAGAGGGAAGGGAGGAGGTGAGGGAAGGAGGGTGGGATTGGGAAGGAAAGAAAGAGGGGGCTACAGCTGAGATACAAGTGAATGACCTGTGATTAAAATGAAAAAAATAAAAAAATTTAAAAAAAAGAATTCAATTTGTCCAAGACCACTGCACCTGAATATTGTTATTATCAGATAGTAAAACGTGGCTATTAATTGTGCTTCCACTTTAAATTATCTTGTTCAGAGAAAATAAAAATATCAACAGACAAAAAAAAAAGAAAGAACGAAACATAGAAAGAAAAAAAAAAGGTCACTGTAAAGGAAAAGCAATGCTTACTGTGATTTGACAAGCCACACATTTCACATGTCCAAGATATTGTTTCTAAATACATTAACATCTGGGATGTATTATTTTAAAGTCTGAATCATTATTTAGGAAAATTTGAAGACACGTGTATATATACATAAATACTCAATTAAAAATAAACTATAGCCAGAAAGCTAGAAGTTTACGTAAGTTCCAAAGAAAGTGAACTTCATGGATGATAGTGTTGAAGCTTCAAGAGTTGTTGACTCTTCTTTTTGTCTTTCTGAGAGAATGAAACCATCTGTTAATGTTGCTCTTCTCCACACATTACAGCCAGTTCACAATATTGGAAAAGGGGATCTGAACAAACAAGTAAATTATGAGTATTTATTTCAGTACATTTTTTCTCAACATATTTATTCTATGTCTTGTGCCTGTTTTTTGCAATGACATGTACATATTTACAAGCTAAATTAAATTGAAAAATATTAAAGTGTACAAAATTGTAAACTCACATACTAGATTTATGGTGAATTATAGTCAAGGATAGGATGAGAGATACAACACAAAAAAGAAAGGAGAATTAAAATTAAAAAACACACACAGCCATGTTCTGATACTTAAACTGCTAACAGAACCAAAAATATACCTGGGAACATCACTTCGTACAGCTGGCAAAAGGCAAGGGAAACGCTATTTAAGTGGCAAACAGTAGAAGGTCACACACTCATAATTACACACACATATGCTGGAAACCACCAGGGTGTCAGGGGGGAAACATAAAGTTCAGTCAAGCTAATACAACAAAGAACCCACATACAGGCACATCTTCAGCATAGATTAGCAAGGCAGGGTGTTTACCAGTTGCTGATTTTAATTGGTCTGTCCTCACTAGCAGTGAAACAGGATGCAAAATTATTTCTTCCTTAATGTTACGTTATATGCAACACATAAGGTCACATTCTATTTAAACTGTATATTATTAACTTAATCTGTCATAGCAAGATAGTTTTCATTTCTTTGGTTCTTTGCATAATAATTGTATACACACACACACACAGACACACACAACCTTTTTCAAATGGGAGGCGTGCTCTTCCCTGTAAAGCAATTGAATTCTAAAATGAGAAAAGGCTGGAAATAAGAAAGTGATGCTAGCTGATGACCAAGAAAACAGATCGAAAATTCACTCATCTATAGTGTTAAGCGTACTATAATAGTAGCCATATCAAAAGCAGGAGATAATTTATGCATGGTCTCATATGCACTTTTATAATAATTTAGCATCTAATTATTTGGTTAGTAAAAATATACAGTGCAAAACAATTATTTCACGTTGGTAAACATACATGTTTCAGCTTGCCTAAAGAAAGACTATTCTCATCTCCTAGAATCCATACTTGAATTTATAGTTCATCCTACATAATAAGCCTTATGTTTGTTCATGTGAAGTAGCTCTGGATGGATGCCCAGCCCGTTGTGAGCATGCCACAAGTAATTCTGAGACAGGATGGATTCTGAGGACAGTCATCGCGACAATGCATGTGTTCATTGGTGCTGTGGGTCATTAGCTGCATCTGTGGAGGGAGATCTGGGACAAGTCTCCACTGAGACTACTGCCATTGTTACTGATCTGCTTGGATATATTCAAGCTCCATTGGCAATCTAGAAATATCCCATGCAGCGGGATCGTTGTACATTTATTTCTGGATTAAGTGCATTATTAACTTAAGATCTTCTGATAAAGACATAATTTAGTGAAAAACTTCAAGCCCCTTGCATTTTGAAACTTGTAAGCTGTTGGGATAAAAGAGATATTTAGAGAATTAAAGGAAAGCAACACAAGACAAATATAAATCCAATATATACTATAGCCTCCCTTGTATTTTAATTGATATTTCCAAACTAATACAAATACATAAAAGTTAATATCAGTCCATTTTACATCTACTTTAATATCTCGTTTGAACATATATATATATAGGTTCTACTTCTAGGACAACATTACAAAATGAATCAGAATTGAAAAATTTGAGACCAACTGGAGCTACATTGTGAGAATATATCTTAAAAAACAAAGAACAACAATGACAAAACTCAAGCAAATAAATAATAAGTAAAATATTTTATTGAACATTTAAAAAAATTGAAAGGACCTTTTCTCTTTGCTTTACATATATGATTCACAAGCAGTAACCAAATGAAGCTTCCAAATAATTTTCTAATCTATATTGATTTTTTCATCAAGACACTTACAGAAGTTCAAGTGTTCAGACTAGCACATGGTGGTCAATGATAGTCGACTTACACACACATCACTCACTGATCACAAGTTGTGAGAAAAATATGCCAGTAACACAGAAATGGCAACAACAGCAATTCCAAATCATCCAATAAAGGCAGGAATTCTTTCTGTAAAGGGTGTCTCCCATAGTAGGTTTTCTACTGGATCATCTAAGAACAATGATCTAGGCAAACAAGTCTCTGTTCTCTTTTATCCAACGAGAAACAAAACACGATATTGAAATATTACGATGTTTTGTAAATAAGATACAGCTCAAGTTTCTGAAAGGCGGAGCAGAGCAAGAACCCCAGTGCTTCTGTGTTCAGATGCTGGTAATTTTGGAAGCCAGGGCATACTTGACGGGGTCATTGCCTTGTAAGAAGAAGTCAGATTCCAGAACTGAATAATGTTGGTAAAGTTAATAGTCATATACTTCTGTACAATGCTTGAAGAATCATACTACATTTTCCTGATGGGTTTTATGTTTTAAATTAATGTATTACTAATAATTAAAGTTGAAACATCTATAGTTTCTTAAGGGGAGAATACACATTTATTTGCAGTTCCTTATTTTAGCCCCTAGAAAATATAATACACATAATAGGTAATTCATACACTGATTGAGATAGTATACTGGTGTATGCTTTATTCCTTTAATTCATGAGATAAAGTGTGGCATATAAACAAATGCAAAAATTTTCCCTCTGCTTAAAGTTCTTCAATGTGTGCCAGAAAATTGGAAAATTTGGAAGAATGCTAAAGAAAACACAGGATAACATCATCATTTTTCTAAGCTTTAAGGTCTACAAAGGCCTGAAAATTCTTTGAAATATAATTGAAAAAATCCTACTCAAATATTTGAAAGCAAATAAAGGTTTGGTTTGGAAAATTGACAGTGGTTAGAAGTATACCTTGGTGGTAAAGAGTTTGCATAGAAAATATCAATTTAAAAATATGTTGATAAAACGATACATGTTCAGCCGTGGCTGAATATACATTCCACTTGTTTCCTCTGGGATGTAAGCCAAGTTTTATTTTCACTTTTGTTTTCTTTCTTGCTTCTGCATTTTCCTGCTGACATTATTCCTGGGAAGACATCTGCACAGGAACTTGTGATGCCCAATAGCATCTCCAAATGCACATGCCACTTCAGCTTGAATTTCCAGAGGAAAGAAAAGTACACATCCTGATAGATCACTCCAGTCAAAGTTCCAAGGAGATACAAGACATCTCAGGCAAAGTTAAGGGCATATTTCTGTTGCAAACCTTCCTAAGTGTGGCTGTCCTCAAAATCAGAGCTGAAGACCAAGAGAAGTAAAATTTGACGATTCATAATCTAGGTAGACAAGAAATATTTTCCAATATTCATAACCTACAAACTACCCTCTTTGCATGTCACAATGTATGTCTTTATCTTTCAACTCCTTCATTTTATATGTTCCATAGAGATTTGCTTTCTCTGCCCTCAAATTAGTCAGAACTCATTAATCCCTTAAAACATGCATCCACGTTACTCTGCCTTTCTTAACCACTTTTCTTCCTTCTCTATTCTTATGGAGCATTTTAAGTTTATCTGGTAGCCCTAAGTTTTCTAAAGTTAGGAAAAATTCAGTGTTCTGTGATTTAAAAAATATGTTTCTTTTTCAAATTTGTTATTAAGAAAATTACCGATTATTGACTTTTGCTCATCTTACCTATAGGCCAGACTTCTAAACTGTGATATTTGCCCTGTGTAACATACAGCTTCTGATTTGAGTTAGGCACTGAAAATGATTACATTCACCGAGGATTCATGCAAGATTCATGGGTTAGTTAAATAAGTAATAATAAACTCACTTAGTAGGAGGACAAATTTGCAGCTAAGTGCAAGATAGTAAATATTTTAGACTATGAAACAATACAGAGTTTTGTGGCATATTCTTTGTGTTTTGCTTTTTATTTGGTTAGTTAGTTTGCTGTGCTTTTGTCTGTGTGTTTGCCTGTCTGCTCTTCTTTTTATGGTTGTTTATATCACAATATCTGTTTATCTTGTGAGTCACAGTTGCTGACCTCTGCAGTGATATCCTAGTAGACACAGAGATTACTGTGGTTATACAGTATAATAAGATGGCCACTCCAACTCATCCGCCTTATGCTTTACTGTAGTTTCTAAGGACCTAACTTAAGAATTTCTATTCTCAGCACTGGCTCTGGAATCATGTTATTGTGTTTCCTTCTCAAATCTGTTTGGTGCTAAGTTTTCCTCTCTGTAAAATGTCTGTACAGTTCTCCTAATCTCCTGCTGTCTGTGCCACACTGTGCCTTTTCCATTTTTTAGCCAACTGCACCTGCTGCCCTGGCTTCTTATTACAGTTTCAAATTTGTATGCTGCATCATCAGCCCTTCTGCTTTCTGCAGTGTATGGTGTAATATTTCAATACAAGAAGAAATTTTATTTAAAATAAACCGAGTAAAACAGACATTCGTAGACTCTGACACCAGGGAAATAGCATGCCATCTGCCCTCCATAAGGAGCTCCTTGCCTGAGGGGCATAATAGTATCACCCAGGTAAGCTCTTGTGAATGTAGAAATTGTGCTGCAGACTACAAATTGTAGCTGTCATTCTAGACCTGCTGTCCCTTTGCTGCCCTCAGTTTTGCAGTTCATCTGTAAGCTTTTTTCTTCCTCACTGTATACACTTTGAAATCTTTTTTGCTGGATTGCAACACCTACTCTCTCCTGCATAGGAAACTGAACATCATGACCATGATATTCTTGGGCTCTCAGCTTCTTAATGTAAAATGCAGGATTTTTTTTTAAGAGAAAAATTATATGTATTTTCTTTACCTCAATATTATAATGGAATAATAAAGCAAACCCCCAAATTATTTGTACACCTAAGCATTTTAGGCCTCATATTTGTGAAACACGCTTTATAAAAACAATTCAGGATGCAGGTTGGAAGACTGTAAGGAAAGAAAATGATGAGAAGTACATATCATTACAGTAGTTGAAAAAAATCAAACTACAAAAATATTAAATTTCACAATATTTAATACTGACATTTGAAAAGTACAATACAGATGAGTCATTCATCAAATATGGCAATTTATTATATAAAGGTAAATTTTACCTACTGTATAGAGATCTAAATTTGAAAAGTTTTTGTAAATGCACACGCTTATAAAACAAAAAACTCTTACAAAAGGCAAGAAATAGCTGCACATCCAGTAATTTACCAATGTGTACTTCACTTAAATCTTCATCCTCTTTTTTTTTTTAAATAAATGTATTCATTTACTCAATTTACACCTCAGTCACAAGTCACTTTCTCATTTCTTCCCAATTCCACCTTTCCACTCTCTTCCTCTTTTCTCCTCTCTCCTTCTCTTCAGAAAATGTGAACCTCCCCAATACAAACCCACCCTGGCACATGAAATTACATCAGGACTTAGTACATTTTCCTCTATTGAGGCCAGGCAAGCAGCACAGCTAGGGCAAAATGATCCAAAAGCAGGAAACTGAGTCTTTGTCAACATACGATGCACACTCCCTTGTTGCTAGGGGACCCACATGAGGAAAAGGTGGCCCACCAGCTACATATGTTCATGGGCTTAGATCCAGTCCATGCATGCTCTTTGGTTGGTGCTTCAGACTCTGTAAGCCCCTTTGGGCCTAGGTGAGTTGACACTCTTGGTCTTCTTAGAATGTTTTTGTCCCTCCTTCCCCACTCTTCTACAAGACTCCTTTACTTCTGCCTAAAGTTGGCTGTGTCTCAGCATCTATTTTGTTTGGCTGCTGGATGGAGCCTCTCAGAAGACAGTCATACTAAGTTCCTGTCTGCAAGCATTGCTGAGTATTATTAATAGTGTCCTGGGTTGATTTTCTCATAGTTGGGCCTATAGTTGGGCCAGTCATTCGTTCATTATTTCCTTTCTCTCTGCTCCATCTTTATCCCTGCACCTCCAGTAGGAAAGGTAGACTTGGGGTGGAAGGTCTAGCAGGTGGTTTGGTGTCCTCTTCCCTCCATTGGAAGTCCTGCCTGAAGAGGTGGCTCTTCCTATCTCCATGGCCCTATCAGCTAGGAGTCCCAGCTAGAGTTACCCCATATCTTCCTTGGAACCTACTCTGTCATAAGTCTCCAGATTGCCTCAGACATATCCTACCCCTCAGTTTCAATCTCTCTCTCCCTGCTATCTTGACTCCCAACCTCTGCTCTCCCCACATCTGATACCCACCTTCCTTCCACTCCCCACATCCTCTCCCACTCAGTTCCCTTTCTTCATCCAATTTTGCCATCCATTCTAATTCCTCTTCTGAGTGGAATTCAAGGGTCCTCTGTTGAGCCTTCTTTGTTATTTAGCTTCTTTGGGTCTGTGGACTGTAATATGGTAATCCTTTATTATGTGGCTAATATCCACTTACAAGTGAGTATATAGCATGAGTGTTTTTCTGAGTCTGATGATGATCTCTCAGGATGATCTCTTCCTTCTCTTTTAAGGTAAATATTATTAAAATATTTATGAAATTAGCTTTGTTTGACCATGAATTTCAATTAGGTAGAAACATGCACTATGCTTTTCTATTTTTTTCACCATTTATTTTTTTATATTAATCACAGTTCATTCACTTTGTATCCCAGCTGTAGTCTGCTCCCTCTTTCCCTACCAATCCCACTCTCCCTCCTTCATCTCCTCCCTGCTCCCTTCCAAGTCCACTGAGACGGGAGGTCCTCCTCCCTTTCCATCTGACCTTAGCTTATCAGGTACCTTCAGAATTGGCTTCAATGACCTCCTAACCTGTGGCCTAGCAAGGCTACTCCTCCATCAGGGGACGGGAGGAATGAAGGTCATAGAGGCAGCCACTGAGTTCATGTCAGAAATAATACCTGTTCCCCTTACTAGGATACCCACTTGGATATTGAGCTACCATGGACTATATCTGGGCAGGGGTTCTAGGTTATATCTGTACATGGTCCTTAGTTGGAGAAACAGTCTCGTAAAAGACCCATGTGCCCTGCTATATTTGGTCCCTGTGGAGCTCCTGTCCTCTCAAGATCATACTAACTGACCCTACTTTCATATGATTATCTGCACTCTGCCAAATGTTAGGTTATGAGTCTCCCCATCTGCTTTGATACACTGCTAGGTGGAGTCTTTCAGAGACCCTCTGGAGTAGGCTTCTGTCCTATTACTTCTGTCCTACTTCCCATATCCATCCATTTGTCTTTCCAAGTGAGGATTGATCATCTAACTCTGGGTCTTCTTTCTTGTTTATCTTCTTTAGGTATAGATATTTTGGTAAGTTTATCCTTTCTTATAGGTCTATATAATGAGTAGATATCATGTGTGTCTTTCTGCTTCTGGGATACCTCACTCAAGATGATCTTTACTCGACCCCACCATTTGCCTGCAAATTTCATGATTTCTTCATTTTTTAATTGCTGAGTAGTATTGCATTATGTAAAAGAACCACAATTTCTATATCCATTCCTCTGTTGATGAACATCTGGGTTGTTTTCAGGTTCTGGCAATTACTCATAAAGCTGCTACAAATATGGTTGAGCAAATGTCCTTGTTTACTTGAGCACCTTTTGGATATATGCCTATGAGTGGTTTAGTTGGATCTTGAGGAATCACTATTCCTAATTGTCTGAGAAAGCGCAGATTGATTTCCAAAGTGGTTTTACAAGTTTACATTCCCACCAGCAGTGGAGGAGGGTTCCCCTTTTTCCACAACCTCTCTAATATGTGCTGTCTCTTGAGTTTTTGATCTTATCCATTATGATGGGTGTCAGTTGAAATCTCAGGGTCATTTTAATTTGCATCTCTCTGATGTCAAAGGATTTGAGCATCTCTTTATGTATTTCTCTGCCATTCTATATTCTTCTACAGAGAATTCTGTTTAGCTCCATACACCATCTTTAAATTGATTGCTTGATTTATTGCTTTTTAACTTCTTTATTTCTTTATATATTCTGGATATCAGCCCTCTGACAAATATAGGGTTGGTAAAGATCCTTTCCCAGTCTGTAGGCTGTCGTTTTATTCTGAAAACAGTGTCCTTTGCTTTGAAGAAGCTTTTCAGTTTCATCAGGCCCATTTATTGACTGTTGGTATTAGAGCCTATGCTGTTGGTATTCTATTTTTTTAATGTAATTTATTTATTTTTATATTAATCATAGGTTAGGTACTTTGTATCCCAGGTGTAGCCCCCTCCTTCATTCCTTCCCACTCTCCCCATCAGTTCCTCATCTCCTCCCTGTCCCCCTCCAAGTTCACTGATGGGGGAGGACCTCCTCCCCTTCCATCCAACCCTAGTTTATCTTGTCTCTTCAGGGCTGGCTGCAATGTCCTCTTCTGGGATCTAGCAAGGCTGTTACTCCCAGGCATGTGTACGGGAGGGTCAAAGAGTCAGCCATTGAGTTCATGACAGAAATAGTCCCTGTTCCCCTTACTAGGCTACCCAGTTGGATACTGAGCTACCATGGGCCACACCTGAGCAGGGGTTCTAGGTTATATCCAAACATGGTCCTTGGTTGGAGAAACTGTCTCATAAAAGACCCCTGTGCCCTCATCTATTTGGTTTTTATGGAGCTCTTGTTCTCCCCAAGTCTTACTAACTCCCCTTCTTTTCATTATTATTCCCAGCCCTCTACTGAAGGCTCCGTTGTGAATCTTAATATCTGCTTTGACACATTGTTTTATTGATTCTTTCAGAGGTCCTCTTTGGTAGGCTCCTGTCTTGTTGCTTGGTTTCTCCTACATTCAATGTCCATCCCATTTGTCCATCTCAGCAAGCATTGATCATCCCAACCTGGGTCCTCCTTCTTGTTTATCTTCCCTAAGTGTATAGATTTCAGCATGACCTTCCTATCCTATAGGTCTATATAAGTGAGTATATAACATGTTACTTTCTGCTTTTGGGATACCTCACTCAGGATGATCTTTCCTGGTCCCACCATTTGCCTGCGAATTTCATGATTTCCTCCTTTTTAATTGCTAAGTAGTATTCCATTGTGTAAAAGC
>CM053743.1:62901539-62941283 GCA_028658305.1 Pachyuromys duprasi
CATTTCCTTCATCTGTTTGAATGTGGATTCCTGTCTCTCTATGATGGTCTCTATTTTTTTTTGTTGTTGTTGTTTCTTTCCTCTCTATATGCCACTAATTGTAACTCTACTTGTGCCTTTATTTGTTTGGCTAAATTTGCCTGTGTTTCTTTGAAAGCTTTGTTCATTTCCTCTTTCTTTACCTCCACTTGGGTTGCCAATTGTTTTAGAGATTTCTTCATTTCCTCTTTAACTGTGTTTGTATTGCTATTTCTCTGAGAGATTTGTTTGTTTTCTCTTTATATGCCTTTTATAATTAGATAAACATAGCTTTAAAGTCATTTTCCTTTGTTTCCGAAGAGTTGGAGTATCCATTGATTTTGGGGCTTGCTGGTAAAGCCATGATGTCCTGATTTATGTTGGATGTGTTCTTTTGTTGACCCCTGGACTTTTGCTTATCCATAAACTTCACTGTTTTGTCCTGGATTCTGCAGATCAGACTGGTACCATCTTTTTCTTGAGTCTGGTGGATTCTTCAGGAAGATGAGAGAGTTCCAGTGGTTTCAGCATGTGTGTTGGTGTTTCAGCTGTTTGAGGAAAGACCTCAGGTGCAGAAGGACAATTGCAGAAAAGTGTGTGGGTGTGTGTGGAAGTGTGTCCTGAGGGACAGGGCTCTAGAGAATGTAGAGGCCTTCAGTGTGAGGGAGGGGCACCTTGCAGGCACCGAAGGGGTCACAAGTGCTGAAATTATCTCAAGTACTGGTGATGACTGCAGGCACAAATTCTCTGAGTAATTCACTGGCCTACAGGTTACTGGTATTTGTCTCTAACTGAGCTCTAAGGGTTATTTGCTTAAATTACACTGATAGATCCACAGAGCAGGGGCTTCAATGTCCCAAGAAACCCTCTGTTTCCCACAGTGGATGTGTGGGTGGGATGGGTCTGATGTCTGGCTGCTAGCTTAGAAGCACCCTGAATCTGGGGCTCTGTAGGCACTTGAGGGTACATTCACTCTTTATCAGGTCAAATCATAAAGCACAGGGGTTCCTCCTGTTCTCTATTGGACAGTTTGGACCTGCTGAGTCAAATGTGGCAGGTTAAGCTCAGTCAGTTCAGTGGTGCTACAACCATTGCACTAGGGAGTCCAACTGTTGCTGCTGAACTGGATTGTCGAGGTGCCTGCTGGGAAATACAGGGGAGCCTCAAAAGTGGTCCACAGACCTAAGTGGCCAGGCACCTGGTATACATGGGTGGTTTTGCAGGTCTGCTGGACTTGGGTGGCTGAACAGCTGGTTATGCCACTGAGAGGTTGGGAGGTCAATACAGTCACTGGCTGGGAAGCCCTCTTGAATCAGTACTGCTGCTCGCAGACATGGGACCCGGGAAGGATTGTACCCCGGATCTGAGAATCCACTGGTGGGTACCTGGTGGTCGGGTAGTCTCCGGGCAGGTACTCGGAGGGCTGGAACTCGGCATAAACTTTCCTTTTGACTCTGGATTCCACCACTACATCCTGTCATCTATTCCTTTAAACTGCAAAAAATTATTCTATTGGTAATACTTCAGTAGTTTGTTCATTCATGTCTGTGGTGATTGAGTTTCATGTTCTTATTATTTCACAATTTAAATGTATTGATGTGCATGTGTATCTGTGTGTATTGCATGTATGTGTGTGTACCCACAAAGGCCATCATAGAGTTTTGGTTCCCTTGGAACTATAGGTAAAGGTGGTTGTGAGGACTGTACGCCAAGTACTATGTAAGGCACATACTTATTTTAATATTGGGCTATTGTTCCAGCTCCACATCTGCATTTTTACTAAAGTCACTATTAACCCAAACATATCATTTTATATTATTTCTCTGTGTGTGCTTGCTGACTTAAAAGGTAAAGGTCAGCTTACACTGGTAAGTTGCCCATACTGCTGTAAATAATTCCTCAACCCATACTCTAATTAATATCATCCATAAATTAATATCACTGAATCACCTAAGCAAATAAATAAATTAATGCATGAAGTAGAGAGAAATATATTTGAAAAAGGAAGGGTATCATGAAGAGAAACAAGAGAAAACAATGGCGTGGAATATGATCAAAATGCTTTGTGCACATTTTGGTGTCACAGTAAAATATTCTCTTATGTATAAGCAATTAATGCTTACATAAGAGAAGGCATGCGTTCATTTAGCTTTGCAAAGTATTTTGACCCTATTTAAAGTTATTTTGGAAGTTCCCATTTTCTGTACCCACATATTTGAGATTCAATGACTCCAAAAATCCTAAAATTTTGGTGTTTCCTGAAGTTTTAATGTTGCCCTTATTGGGTGTGAGATAACTTTGTTGTCTGAAGTATAATTAATTCTAGCACACATTCAATTTCTTACTGCATTTCATCTCATTTTTGTAGATGTGTAATTAATAACTATCTTCATTTTTATTATTATTAACTTAGATAAAAGCTTTACATTTCCACAATACAAATATTTGGTATATAAACTATTCCTTTGATTATGAATTAAGTCAATTCAGGATACACTTTTTAAAAGAAAGTTTTCATATTAGATATTTTATTTTAGACATAGAAATTTGAAAGATGATATAAGTTTTACGATAAACTTTATTCTTTACTATTAGTGCATTACATTCATAACAATAACCTGTTACTAGAAATTATATTATTTTAAACTCAAGTCCTTTTGTTTAGGCTTCCTTAGGATCCATGCAATACTCCTTTTTTGCAGCATGTTTCCATTTGTGATTCCATATTACCTTTGATAGTTTCAATTTAAGATTATCTTGGTTGTGAGAGGGTTTATCTGATTTTAGTCTCTGCCTGATTTTGAGCATTATTGGTGAGGATTGTTCAGAATATCGACCTAATGAGTTCTGTTTACTATTATCTTTACATGATTAAACTGAACATATGTACCTTGGTAAGGAAGTCCATTGACACAGTGGGAGATATTTATTATATCAAGGGGTGCACACTAGTTACCTGATTTATTTCTGTTGAAACAGTCCTTCAAGACTGAGTTAACGACAATCTATCTACTTCCCCCATTTAAAATTCTCAAACACACCTTCTCTGATTCATTTACTCCACACTTTCAAATTTACTGTTTGGAGACATTCTTTATTTAGAGCCTATGTTTAAGAAATTAATCACCACCACGAAGAATATACCTAAGAAATTTGGCAGTGAAGGTATATCTCTGCTCCCTCACTATTTATTTTACTCAGTAGTGCCATTGATATTATGGTAGATTCATGGATTTACATGGTACATTTATGTTATAACATGATAATATTACACATTTTCACTTGCTTGGAATTTTTATGTTCTGGCTATCTACAACTTGTACAGATGGTACGATGTGTTCCTAAAACATATGTGTATGTGATTCATTTATTTAAGAATAAGGCTTTATTTAAGGCTTTTTTTTTGAGAAATTTTAGGTTTGCAAAAAGGTTTGTAGAAAATAGAGAACTCCCATATTTTTCATTTCTCATTTAATTTGCCCTATAATTGACATTTTGCAATGGTGTTGTCTATTTGTTACATTTGATGAGCTCAATTATTTTTAATTTTATTATTTAATTGAGCCCATGCTCGCTTAGGATTTTTTTTGCATTATTTAATTATGTGGCTTTTGAGAACTACAAATCATGTAACTACCATAACATTATTATTCTGAGTAGATTCACTGTTCAGAATACTTCCTTGGCTCTACCAGTATGTCTCTACCTCAAATGTGAAACTTTGGAAACCACCATTCACTATCCTGCCTTTATAGGTTTATCTTTTCTAGGATGTCACATATTTGTAAAATGACATTTTACCTCTTAGAGCTTTTCCCAACATTTAGCCTTATGTTGTTACATATCCTCTGTGATTTAAACGTCAGTGTGACAGGATGTAGAATCACCTAACACACAAAGCTTTGGGCACCTCTGTGAAGGAGTTTCTAGATTCAGTTAAATGAGGTAAGGAATCCATTGTAAATATATATTGCTCCATCTCTTGGTCTGTGGTCTGGATTGAGAAAGAAGAAAGCAAGCACAATAGCAGCATTTCTCTCCTGCTTTCCAACTGGGAATGCAGTAACAGCTTCATGTTCTTATTTCTATGCCCTTTCTACAATGATGACCTATACTCTCAAAAGGCGAGTCAAAATAAAATCTTCCTTGCTTTTTTGTGGGGTGGGAGCATTTTGTCAGAGAAACAAGAAAAGTGACTAGTATGACTTCTCCGTCTTCTCAAGACTTGAAAGCATTGTACTTATAAAACAATAACATTCAAGTACATGGGTATACCACAGTGTTGATTATTTATAAACCTATTGAAAGGTACTTGAGTCTTTTTGTTAATTATAATTTCCGCTTATGATCAATGCTCATTTGAATGAACAAATCGGATGGACATTGAGTGGAGGAGAAAACAAGCAACAGGACAGGAGCATGCCAAGGAGGACCTCTGGGGGGGGGGGTCAACATAGCGATGTGTCAGAGCAGATATTAAGACTCATGATCAAGCCTTCGGCAGAGGGCGAGAAGTGATGATAGAAATGGAGGAGGTTGGTGAGACTTGGGGAGAACAAGAGCTCCACAATGACCAAACTGAGCAGGGCACAGGGGTCTTGTATGAGACTGTTTCTACAACCAAGGACCACATAAGGATGTGGCCTGGAACCACTGCTCAGATGGGGCCCATGATAGCTTGGTGTCAGACTGAAGACGCTAGTGGGGGAAACAGGGACTGTTTCAGTCATGAACTTGATGAACTGACTCTTTGACCCTCCCCCATACATGCCGAGGAGTGACAGACTGGCTAGATCCCAGGGGAGGACATTGCAGCCAGCCCTGAGGAGACAGGATGAGCTGGGGTTGGATGGAAGGGAAGGAGGTCCTCCCCTGTTGGTGGACTTGGAGGGGGCGGGGAGGAGATGAGGGAGGGGGAAGGTGGGAGGGAATGAGGGAGGGGGCTATGCATGGGATGCAAAGTACCTAACCTGTGATTGATACAAAAATAAATAAATTAATTTAAAAAAAAGAAAGAGACCAGCTTAAAAAAAGATTTTTATGATTGTCATATACAACTTTATACACCATTGTGTTGATATAATTTTTGATCATGTGGTTAAATATCAAGAACAATATCATATGTTAACTTTCTAAGCAATTATAAATTATTTTCCATAAGACTTGTATTGTCTTCTTCATTCCAAATAGCAATGAGTAAAAATCGATGCTTTTCTGCATCTTTCTTAGTTTCTTACCATATGGTTTGGATTTTATCCATCCTAGCATCTTTGTGTAGTATTCACATATGCTTTAATTGTCAGACCTGTAATATCAGGACCTTTAGTATAGTTTAACATATTTTTTATTCTATGTATGCTTTTCCTAACATGCATTATCATTTTCATACATATACATGAATATATCTATATATATTATACATATACATTTCCTAACTTCTGGCACATTAGGGTAATACTTTTGGCTCATTTTTATTTAGTTCCTCTCTCAGTCCCCAAATTAGGCATTTTCAAAACAGCCTCATTTCATTTCATCAGAAAATGTTAGAAAATGAAATCTTGCTGTTATATATGCCAACAGAGTATTGTCACTTCTCAGCCATCTTCAGTGGCAAAATTGACATATGTGTAACCATATCATAATTCATTTTTTCTGTCAAAACAATAATGTTGATGTTTTTTAAAAAATGTATATTCATAAGAAATCGATTTGCCCTATAGCTGGAGATATTTTATAATTTGGTGGATAGGCACGAGAGTACCTGAATGACACAGAAAGAGACAGGCAAGCCTGTCTTCATTATGATCCTTCTCTGGTATATATTAACACATCTCCATAAGAACAATGTTAAATACCATAATCATTGTCTAGGTGATTTTTAAAGGCCACACTTCTCTATAATGACTATTCAAGTTCAACAGAGTTTTTGAAAGAACAGTTGAAACATATCAATAAATTTATCTACAAACACTTTGGTATTCAACCTCTTGTATTTATATTTAGATAAATATAACTTAACATTTATATCTTCAACACAGATCTATAAATTATTAACGATCTCTTCTTCATACCTCATCAATGAAAAACTCAGATTTGGAGGAAACCAGGGAGGGGACCACAGCTGGGATACATGATGAATAAATTGTAATATGTGATAATAATAAAACATGCTGGGGAGAGGATGTGGACAGAGGGTAACCCTCCTCCATTGCTGGTGAGAATGTAAACTTGTACAACCACTCTGGAAATTAATCTGGTGCTTTCTCAGACATTTTGGCATAGTGCTACCTCAATATCCAGGTATGCCAGTCCTAGGCATATATCCAAAAAGTGTTTAAGTATACAAGGATATTTGCTCAACCACATTCTTAACAGCATTATTCTTAATAGCCAGAATATGGAAACAACCCAGAAGTCTCTCAGTGGAAGAATGGATACAGAAATTGTGGTACATTTACACAATGAAATACTACTCAGCAATTAAAAATAAGGAAATCATGAAATCTGCAGGCAAATGGTGAGAACTAGAAAAGATTATCTTGAGTGAGGTATCCCAGGAGAAGAAAGACACACAGGGTATATACTCATTTATAAGTGACTATTAGACACTTAATATAGGATAAACATACTAAAATCTGTACACCTGAAGAAGCTAAGCAAGAAGGAGGACCCTGGGTAAGATGATCAATCTTCATTCAGAAAGGCAAACTGGATGGACATCAGAAGAGGGAGAAAACAGGGAACAGAACAGAAGCCTATCACAGAAGACCTCTCAAAGACTCTACTGAGCAGGGTATCAAAGCAGATCCTGAGACTCAGCCAAACTTTCAACAGAGTACAGGTAATCTTATGAAAGAAGGGGGAGATGAGAGACCAGTAAGGAATAGGAAGGAGCTCCACAAGGAAAGCAACAGAACCAAAAAATCTGGACACTGGGTGTTTTCTGAAATTGATACTCCAACCAAGGACCATGCATGGAGATAACCTAGAACTGCTGCACAGATGTAGCCCAAGGCAGCTCAGTGTCCAAATGGGTCCTATAGTAAGGGGAACAGGGGCCATCTCTGACATGAACTCAGTGACTGGCTCTTTGATTGCCTCTTGCTGAAGAGGGAACAGCCTTACCAGGCTACAGAAGAAGACAATGCAGCCAGTCCTGATGACACCTGATAGGCTAGAATCAGATGGAAGGGGAAGAGGACCTCCCATATTAATGGACCAGAGAAGGGGCAAGGGAGGAGATGATAATAGAAAGGTGGGGTTGGGAGGGGGCGAGGAAGGAGCTACAGCTGCGATACAAAGTGAGTAAATTGTAATTAATTAAAAAAAAGAAAAACTCAAATCCCATACTTTATCTATACTATTCCTAGCTAGTTGTAGTATGCATGAAGAGTAGTTATAAACTCAGTTTCCCTTATCTCCATGAAAAGCATCTGCATAGAAGCCACACTTGCCAGAAAACCAGGTAGGCTTTCTGCAAACATCCTCCCTCCTTCTTTCTTTCTTTCTTTTTTTGTTCCCCTAAATCCAATACCCCAGTCTCACCACTAGAATTGCATCAGAAGACCAGCTGCAGCCTTCTCTTCACCTCTCCTCATATCTCCTATGTATCCCATAAATCATCCCCTTCTAACCTCTCTTCCCCTACTGATTGCTTTATCCAGGACCCCACCTCCAACAAGTACTCCCTACTAACTCAGGGGCAGTTGATCACAGAGCAGTAAGCAGGCTGAAAACAGATTCACACATCTCCTACTACTCTTGAGATCTAATCCTCCTAATCTCATGACCATTTATATGACTGGAAACCTGCTGTGTTCTCCTTTTCCTCTTTGGCCAGGTCACAAAGACTTTCCCCTCCATACTTCCATCCCACAGCTCATCCCAATTATGAACTTTCAATAACAGCAGCAATTCCCTATAAACACACCCGCTGAACAATCTAGGAAAAGAGGCAACACTCAGACATCACATTTTGAAAATCCAAAGAGTGAACAGAAACAAAGGAAATAAAACTCCCACCCAACAAAAACAAATCTAGAAATCAGCACCTAGAGCTCAACCCAGGTGTCAAGACACCAGTATCAAAACACAATCAATAGAAAAAGGACGGTAGAGTACAGCTATCCTATCATAGTAAGTCCTGAATATTCCAACATTGTTGAAGCACAAGCAAAAGATCTTTAAATCAACTATATGAAGATAATAGAGGTCTTCAAAGATAAAATGAATAAATCTCTTAAAGAAATCCAGGATAACACAAACATTTGGAAGAAATGACTAAATTCCTTAAACAAAGACAAGAAAACAGAAACCATTAAAGGAAACAAATGAAAATGTTCAAGACATGAAAGGAGAAAGAGAAGAAATAAAGAAAACACAAACTGAATGAATTAAAAATATTTTAAAAATTTGAAATTTGAGTGAAAACTATGAAATAGAAGATGGATGACAGAATCTCAGGTATAGAAAATATGAGAGAGGAAGTTGATACAGTAGTCAAGAAAAATTTAAGTCTAAAAAATCCTGTGCAAAACATTTAGGAAAATTGGAACACAATGAAAAGACCAAACATAAAACAATCAGTATAAAGGAAGGAGAAGAAACTCAGCTCAAAGGCTCATAAAATGTTTTCAACAATGGAATGGAGGTAACTTTTTCCAACCTAATGAAGGAGATGCTTATAAAGGTAAAAAGAAGCATTCAGAACACAAAACAGATTGGACTACAAAAGAAAGTCCTCTGGCTACAAAACAATCAAAACACCAAACAGACAGAATAATGAAAGAATTTTAAAAGCTACAAGGGAAAAAGATTAGGTAACATATAAAGGAAGACCTATCAGAATTACACCTGACTTCTTTGACTCTAAAAGCCAGAAAGGCCCAAAGAGATGTACTAAAAACTGTAAGAGTACATTGAGCCATCCCAAACTACTACTCACAGCAATCAATCACCATAGGTAGAGAAAATAAGATATTTCATGACAAAGTCAAATTTAAACAATATTTATGCACAAATCCAGCCTTACAAAAGGAACTAGAAGAAAAACTCCAACCCAAGGAAGTTAAATATACCTATGATGACATGGGAAAAAATAATCGAACACCAGCAAAGTAAAAAGGAGTGAAACTTAATCAAACACACACACACACACACACACATACACTCATCTCTTCCCCCACCACACACACAACCACCACTACCAACAACAATAACAAAATAACAGGAATCAGCAATCATAGGTCACTGATATATCTCAATACCAATGTTCTCAATTCCCCCAATAAAAAGATTCATATAACAGAATGGATGCAAAAACAAGATCCATCCTGCTGCATCAAGGAAAGTTGCCTCACCATTAAGAATATACATTAACATACCTAATGATATTCTGATATACTTATAAACCAATATCTTTTCCAGTCATCATCAGGAGGCTTCCTCTGGCAGCAGATGAAAACAGATACAGAGACCAATATCCAGACATTATGTAGAGTCTACATTGGAGGTCTTCATCAAATCCCTGTCTTCAGTGCTCAAGAAACACTGAGAAGGGAAAGTGGAGAGACTGTAAAATCCAGAGAGGGTGGAGGACATCCATAGAACAAGACTAATCAACTAAGGTGCATATGAGCTCACACGCACACTTCAAGGACACTGAAATTGCAAGTACAAGGCTTTCATAGGTCTGCTCCAGGTCATTTGTGTACATATTATAGCTATTAGTTTAGTATTTTAATGAGATTCCAGACAGTGAAAATGAGTGGTTCTCTGAATCTTCTGCCTGCTCTTGGGACTGTTGACCCCTGTTGGGTTGAAGTGTCTAACTGATGTGATAGTTTTTGCTTCATCTTATTATATTTTGTCTAGTCATGTTTGGTTGTTATCTCTTAGAAGCTTGGCCTATTCTCTTTATTTTTAATTCCAGTTTATTTACTTTACATTCCAAGGATGACCCCTCCTTCCTCTCTTCCCAGTTCTGTCTTTCCCTACCCCCTTTCCTTCTCCATTTTCCCCTAGAAAAGGACATCGCCCTCCCCCTGAATCAACCTTTCCTAGCATATGAAGTCACATTAAGACTAAGCATATGAGACACAGAATAAGAACAGATCTGGACGGGAAGGGAAACGAGAAGGAACTGGAAGAAAGAGAAGGAGGGAAAACTATAGTTAGGATACATTGTATGACAAAAGAAACTATTTTCTATAAAAGTGAAAATAGGAAAACAACTATGTACATTGGTCTTGGTGCTCTTGATGGGGTAACCATGTGCACAAGGAATAAAGATTAAAAATTAGCATCTTAGAGTATGTCTATATATGACTAATAAGGAACTTCTAATAGCTTTTGACATTTTAATATGGAAAGAATTTCACAATAAGCCTAAGTATTACATAGTATTTAAAATTAATATGAAATTTCCAGTGCAAAATATAAATTTGCTTAACCCATTTTTTTCTACTTTCATGTAAAACACTCCACTCCAACCTCCCATATTTTTGGTAAGATATTTAAGACAGGGTTCATTCATAGCCTAAATTAACCTCTGCCATAGCTGAGTTGATCTCCAAATCAAATATACTTTGAGTCAACATTTCAAAGTATTACTTAAACCCAAGTGTTATTTAAATAAACTTTCATTAATATGAAATATTATATTGGACTGAAATTTAATTTTGAAAACATTGTCGTTTTTTCGAGTCAGAGTAAATAAAAAACAGAGTGATCAACAGTAAGTTACAAAATTCATTTGTTTGTTGATCATTTTTTGTTTTAATAATTTAACATTCACATATCTAAACATAGTAAAGGCAATATGCATCAAGCCTATAGCCAACATAAAACTCAATGGAGAGAAACTATCAATCCCACTGAAATCAGGGACAAAGCAAGACTGCCCATTGTCTCCATATCTCTTCAACATAGTACTTGAAGTCCTAGCTAGAGCAATAAGACAAGTAAAGGAGATCAAAGGCATACAAATTGGAAAGGAAGAAGACAAAATATCACTATTGGCAGACGATATGATAATATACACGAGTGACCCCAAAAATTCTACCAGAGAACTCCTTCAACTGATAAACACCTTCAGCAAAGTGGCTGGATACAAAATCATCTCAAAAAAAAAAAATCAGAAGCTCTCCTGTACAGCAAAGACAAAAGGGCCAAGAAAGAAATCAGGGAAACAACACCCTTCACAATAGTCACTAATAACAGAAAGTACCTTTGGGTTACTCTAACCAAGCAGGTGAAAGACATGTTTGAAGAAAACTTCAAGTCTCTAAACAAAGAAATTGAAGAAGACATTAGAAGATGGAAAGATCTTACATGATCATGGATTGGTAGGATAAACATAGTGAAAATGGCCATTCTGCCAAAAGCAATCTACAGATTCAATGCAGTTCCCATCAAAATACATGCGTAATTCTTTACAGACCTTGAAAGAAAAATTCTCAACTTCATATGGAGAAACAATAAAACCAGAATTTCCAAAACGATCCTGTACAACAACCGATCATCTGGAGGTATCTCCATCCCTGACCTCAAGCTGTACTACAGAGCAATAGTTATAAAAACTGTATGTTATTGGCATAGAAACAGAATAGTGGATCAATGGAACCAAATATAAGATCCAGAAATAAACCCACACACCTATGGAAACTTGATTTTTGACAAAGAAGTCAAAACCATTCAATGGAAAAAAAGACAACATCTTCAACAAATGGTGCTGGTCCATCTGGATGCCTATATGCAGAAAATAGATCCATATTTATCACCCTGAACAAAACTAAAGTCCAAGTGGATCAAAAACCTCAACATAAATCCATACACAGTAAATCGGTTAGAAGACAAAGTGGGGAAGACCCTAGAACTCATTGGCACAGGACACAACATCCTGAAGAGAACACCAACAGAACAGGTTCAAAGATCAACAATAAATAAATGGGACCTCATGAAACTGAAAAGCTTCTGTAAAGCAAAAGACACTGTCATCAAAACAAAACAACAGCCTACAGATTGAGAAAGGATCTTCACCAAACCTACATCTGACAGAAGGCTAATATCCAGTATATATAAAGAACTCAAGAAGTTAAAAAGCAACAAATCAAGTAATCCAATTAAAAAAATGGGGTATGGTGCTAAACAGAGAACTCACTCTAGAGGACTGTAGAATGGCAGAAAAACACTTAAAGAAATGCTCAAAGTCCTTAGCCATCAGGGAGATGCAAATCAAAACAACCCTGAGATTTCACCTTACACCTGTCAGAATGGCCAAGATCAAAACTTAAGTGATAACACAGGTTGTGGAGAAAGAGGATGCCTCCTCCATTGCTGTTGGGAATGCAAATTTGTACAACCACTCTGGAAATCAATTTGGCGCTTTCTTAGACAATTAGGAACAGTGATTCCTCAAGATCCAGCTACACCACTCTTAGGCATATATCCTAAAATGATCAAGTACAGAACAAAGACATTTGCTCAACCATGTTCGTAGCAGCTTTTTTTGTAACAGCCAGAACCTGGAAACAACCTAGATGTCCCTCAGTAGAGGAAAGGATACAGAAATTATGGTACTTTTACACAATGGAATACTACTCAGCAATTAAAAAAAAAAAGAAAATCATGAAATTTGCAGGAAAATGGTGGAAACGATCATCCTGAGTGAGGTATCCCAAAAGCAAAAAGAAACACATGGTATATACTCACTTATATAGACCTATAAGGTAGGATAAACATATCCTATCTATACACCTAAAGAAGATAAACAAGAAAGAGGACCCAGGGTAAGATGCTCAATCCTCACTTAGATAGACAAATGGGATAGACATTGAATGTAGGAGAAAACAAGTTAACAGGACAGGAGTCTACCACAGAGGGCCTCTGAAAGACTCTACCTAGCAATGTATCAAAGTAGATATTAAGATTCACAATCAAACCTTTGGCAGAGTGTAGGGAATCATATGAAAGAAGGGGGAGTTAGTAAGACTTGGAGAGGACAAGGGCTCCACAAAGACCAAATATATCAGGGCACAGGAGTCTCTTATGAGACTGTTTCTCCAACCAAGGACCATATATGGATATAACCTAGATCCCCTGCTCAGACATAGCCCATGGTAGCTCAGTATCCAACTGGGTACCCTAGTAAGAGGAACAGGGACTATTTCAGTCATGAACTCAATGGCTGGCTCTTCCACACCCCGCCCCCCGAGGGAGGAGCAGTCTTGCTAGTCCCCAGAAGAGGACAGTGCAGCCAGCCCTGAAGAAACCTAGTAAACTAGGGTCAGATTGAAGGGGAGGAGGTCCTCCCGTATCAGTGGACTTGGAAAGGGACAGGAAGGAGACGAGGGAGGGATGGAGAGAGTAGTCGGGAATGAGGGAGGGGGCTACGGCTGAGATACAAAGTACATAACCTGTGATTAATATAAAAATAAATAAAAGCTGAAAAACTAATTTAGCATTCACAATATGATAATTTATATTTATAGTGTTTTCACATTTTCAGTTCTTAAGATTATCAACAAATTTATTATTGGTTCTAATCAGCCTAAATTCTTATGTACATATTTTCTATTAAAATTATATTTTTTATAGTTAAATATATAAAAGTTGCAACTAATTTTGCTGTTCTTTTAAACAGATCTCATTTTCTTTTCATCATGAAAACAAGAAATTAAAATATGTTTAGGTCAATTAAAAACAAATACAAGTAAATACAGTAACAAAACAGAAAATGAAGAAGAAGAAGGAGGAGGAGAAGAAGAAACTCTGTGCACTCAATACAAAGCTTATGAAGGGTGACTTTACCTTTCCTGTTGCAAACTCATGCCAAATTTACTTTAACCAATGTTTTATTCCCAATTTATATAAGTGTTTCACATATCAGTAATGCCATTAAGTTGTTTGGTGATGTTTTCTATTCCATTAGACTTAGTAAATGTGTTTCTAAGTTTGAGTTCCTACGTACTAACTGCTAATGTTGGAGCATCGTATGGCTTTAGCAAATGCAGTGTCACACTAACCTTTACAGTTTCACATATGTGTACTTCACTGTTCTTCCCACCTTCCCTCAAAACTACTCTACTCTTAGCAGCAGCTAAGCTTTTCTTCAGTTTGCTGTGTCTTTCAAAGGTAATGTAGGTACTTTATACCAAAGTGTTCCCAAGTTCTTTCTCCTCTGCCTGCTGTCATGGCTCTCAATAATTTCAGTTATACACATGCAAAGATCACCAATGTTGTTTTAGTATTTTTAAATATTTTATATTGTAGTTTAATTAAGAATCAACAAATAAAATAAGAATTTTATTCTTGGTTTTTCTTTTTTGGACAGCTTTCTTTACTATATAAAATAAGATTTTCAATTTCATTAATTTTTCTCTGGATAACATTTTTAAACCTACCTTGTGCAGTAAGTCAGCTCTTTGTTAACTATTAAACTTTATGATAGTCAGAGAAAATCTGTGTCTGTTTTTTTTTTTTTTTTTTTTTTTTTTTTGTCCCATAAGATACTGCGGAAATACCTTTGGTTTCCTCGCTATTTCTCTAGGTGTGAATATGACAGATATATGTATAGTGATGTTTATTACACTTGCTGTTTTCTAAAATACCTAAGTTTATTTTGAAACATTTCTGACCATTATTGCCTCAAACATCTGAGAAGGTATTTTCTCACTCTTGTGGAAAATTGGTTGCCTGTAGATATAAGATTTTCTGGAAGACTTTGTTGCATTGGCCTGTTTTCATATAAATATAGTGTCATTTAAATTATTACAAGTTTGTAACTATTTAAAATCCTATAGTAAAATGTATTTTTAATTTATTATAATCTATTAATTATTTATGTATAAACTGTAATCACTTTGTATCCTGACTGCGGCCCCTCCCTTCTCTCCTCCCAGTCCATCCCTCCCTCCTTCTTTTCCTCCTATGGCCCTCCCCTAAAATATTTTTTGGTTAGTTTCTCAAGATGGTTTGGTTACTAGGGGTGATTTTTGTGGGTACACTAAAATTTTAAAAGTACCATTTCTAATTTCGTGTAGAAAGTGACCAGGTATTCTAAAAGGGGTCTAATCACATTGAAGCATTACTTTTTTTAGAAGAATGATAATATTGATATTATATTGATTCTTTCAGTCTATAATCACCACATGCGTTTCCATTTTTGCATCTTTTAAATTCCTTCATCAACTGTTTTTTTTAAATTTTAATTTAGAAATCTGTAACAGCCTTGGTGAAATATATTCCTATGTAATTTACCTGATTTTTATATTAATTATAAATATTGTTACATTCTTAATTTTTATTTCAGAGAACTAAGTGCCTGTGTATTAAAAAGATTCTGATTCATGTAGTTGATTTTGTGTAATAAAAATATGGTGATAAAAATTGTTACTTCTAATACTTTGGACTATAGTCTTATTTTGGGATTCTTAAGTGTATAATCATATTCTCTTTCCAAATGGATTGCTATGTAATTCCTGATTTTGCCCAAATATCTTTGCTGAAATCCTCTGTATATTGTTGTATGAAAATGGAGAAATTGTGTATCCTTATCATGATCTACCCCTTAGAGGAAAAGCTTTCAGCATTTCCTCATTTAGTATGTTACTAGCTATTGGTTCATTATTTAAGTCTATTATCACGTGGAAGTATATTCAAATATAAGTAATTGTTTCAGAATATTAGTATTAAGTATATTGTTGTTTTTGAAAAGTTTATCTGCAACTACAGGGATGATCACAAGGTATATGTTCATCCAGATGATATTATTCATCATGTTTATTGATTTCTGTATGAAATTCTTCCATACTTGAGACAAATTATCTTGCTCAAGGTGAAATATAATTTTAATATAATGTTAGATTTAGTTCTATTATATTGTGTGAGTTTTTTTAAAGTATCAGTGCTATCAATCTACAATTTCTTTTTTCTTTTTCTATTTAATTATTTTTATTTTTATTAATTACAGTTAATTCACTTTGTATCCCCCCTGTACCTCCCTCCTTCCTCCCCTCCCAATCCTACCCTCTCCCAGTCCACTGATAAGGGAGGTCTGCCTCCCTTTCCCTCTGATCCTAGTCTATCAGGTCTCATCAGGACTGGCTGCATTGTCTTCTTCTGTAGCCTGGTAAGGCTGCTCCCCCCTCAGGGGGAGGTGATCAAAGAGCAGGCCAATCAATTCCTGTCAGAGACAGTCCCTGTCCCTCAATACTATGGAGCTCTGAAAGGCTCTACCCTACAGGGTGTGGAGGCAGACGTTGAGACTCACAGCCAAACTTTGGGCAGAGTGCAGGGAATTTTATGAAAGAAGTGGGAGATAGTAGGACAGGAGCTCTACAGAGACAGCCACAGATCCAAAAAGTTTGGGCACAGGGGTCTTTTCTGAAACTGATACTCCAGCCAAGGACCACTCGTGGAGATGTCCTGGAACCCCTGCTCAGAGGTAGCCTATGGCAATTTAGTCCACAATTTCTTACTAGATATATTTTTTCTTATTTATTTATTTATTTGCTTATTTCTTTATTTTTATTACAAATTACTCACTTTGTATCCTAGCTTAGCCCCCTCCCTCATCTCCCAATCCTCTCTCCCTCCCTCTTCTTCTACCACGCACCTACCACAGTCCACGGATAGGAGAGGTCCTCCTCTTCTTCCATCTGACCCTAGCCTATCATATCTCATCAGGACTGGCTGCATTGTCTTCCTCTGTGGCCTGGTAAGGTTGCTTCCCCTTCAGCAGGAGGTGATCAAAGAGCCAGCCACAGAGTTCATGTCAGAAACAGCCCCTGTTCCCCTTACTAGGACAGCCATTAGAAGACAGAGCTGACATGGGCTACTTTTGTGCAGCAGTTCTAGGTTATCTCCATTCATGGTCCTTGGTTGGAGTATTAATCTCAGAAAATATCCCTGTGCCCAGTTTTTGTTTGTTTGTTTGTTTCTGTTGCTCTCCTTATGGAGCTCCTGTCCCCTCCAAGACATTCTATCTCTCCCTTCTTTCATAAGTTTCCCTGCACTCTGCCCAAAGTTTGGTTAGGAGTCTCAGCATCTGCTTTGATACCCTGCTGGGTAGAACCTATCAGAGGCCCTCTGTGATAGACTCCTGTCCTATTTTCTGTTTTCTCCCTCTTCTGATGTCCATCCAATTTGCCTTTTTTCTTAGTGAAGATTGATCATCTTACCCAGGGTTCTCCTTCTTGCTTAGCTTCTTTAGGTGTAGAGATTTTAGTATGTTTATCCCATATTTTAGTTCTAATATCCACTTATAAGTGAGTATATATCATGTGTGTTTTTCTGTTGCTGGGAAAAGATCAGTATGATCTTTTGTTCTTCCCACTATTTGCCTACAAATTTCATAAATGATTTTTTCAATTAATATGGAATAATATAAAAATTTGTGTTAATTCTTCTGTAAAGTATTCAGTGAAGCCATCTTTGATGGAAACAAGAGCTTTTAATTACTGATTCAGTGCTTTTTTTTACTTTAATTACTTAATTAAATAAATCAGTTTATGGCCTGACCACAGTCCTGCCTTTTCTTGTCCTATTCTCCCTCTCTCCTTTTCAAAGAGGAAGTCCCTAAGTGTTACCAACCCACCCTTCCACCTCAAGTTGCAGCAGAACTAAGTGAATCTCCTCCCACTGAGGCCAGACAAGGCAGCTCAGCTAAGGGAAAGAGACCCAAAACAGGCAAAAGTCATCTATACTCCCATTGTTAGAGAATACACATGATGACCAGGCACTATATCTGCTACATACGTGTAGGAGTCTAGGTCTAGCCTGTGCATGCTCTTGGTGGTTCAGCCTCTGTGAGCCCCAATGGGCTCAGGCTAGTTGATTCTGTAGGTCTTCTTCTAGTGTCCTTGAACCTGTAAGCGTCCCCAATTCTTCCTCCAGTTCTTCCACAAAACTCCCCAAGCTCAGCCTGTTGTTGGGGCTGAGGGTCCCTACATCTTTTATTAATCTTATTCTGCTATGCTTGCAGACAGGAGCCTAATATAACTGTCTTCTGAAAAGCTTCATCCAGTAGCTGATTGAAACAGATAATTCAGTCTTATTGATGGTTAAGTCCATTCAAATTTGCTAATTTTTTAATGCTCAAACTGACCTAGATGTATGTGGCCATTTTTATCTTAATTTTCTATGTTATTAAGTTTATTGGCAAATACTTGTTGACAATCTCAAATGATCTTTTTGTATTACTCAATTGTCAGATGCAATTTTTCCTTATCAGCTTTGATTTGATTTGAATCATTGTTTTTTTTTTTTAGTCTGAGAATTACTAGTTTCTTTGTTAAAGAACTAACCCTTCTTATTTTATTTTTTAAGTTATTTTTAGCATTTCCTGCATTAATTAACACTATGATGTTTAATATTTCCTTTTATTTTTCATTATAATAATGATAATCACATTTATTACAATTTATTCACTTTGTATCCTGGCTGTAGGCCCCTCCCTCATTTCCTTCCAGTCCTACCATCCCTCCCTCCTCCCCCCTATGTCTCTTCCCTCCACCAATAGGAAAGGTCCTCCTATCAGGTCTGACACTAGCCTATCAGGTCTCATCAAGACTACTTGGATCCTCTTTCTTTGTGGCTTAAACATGCAGCCTCACTGGTGGTGGGGAGTGATCAAAGAACAGGCAACCAAGGTCATGCCAGTGACTGTTCCTACTTCCCTTACAAGGGAACCCACATGGATACTGAGCTGCCCATGAGCTACATCTGGACAGGTCTAGGTCTTCTCCATTCGTGGCCCTTGGTTCATTCATCAGTCTCTGCAGGCCCAGATTTTTTTGGATCTGTTGGTCTCTTTGTGGAGCTTCTGTCCCACTGAGGTCTTTCTCCCTCTTCTTCCATAAGATTTCCTGTGCTCTGCCAAGATTTGGCTATACATCTCTCCATATCTCCTGCTACACAGAGTCTATTCTAGAGGAAAGAGGCACCTGTCCTCTTCCCTGTCTTCTCCCACTTCCATTATCTATTCTGTTTGGATTTTGAATGAAGATTAAGCCTCTTCCCTAGGGTCCTCCTTGTTCTTTAGTTTCTATGGGATTATAGATTTAGTATGTTTATCCTATATGATATGGCTAATATCCACTTCTGAGTGTATATCAATATGTGTCTTTCTGCTTCTGGATTACCTCACTCAGGATTATCTTTTCTAGTTCCATCCAGTTGCCTGAAAATGTCATGATTTACTTGTTCTTAATTGCTGAGTAGTATTCCACTGTATAAATGTACCACAATTTCTTAATCCATTCCTCTGTTGAGGGACATCTAGGTTATTTCCAGATTCTGGCTACTATGACTAAAGCTGTCATGAACATAGTTGAGCAAATGTCCTCATTGTATGGTTGAGCATCTTTTGGATAAATGACCGGGGGTGGTATAGCTGGATCTTATGAGTTTGCTGCAATATCAACAGCTGTCAAGGACAACATTTTTCCCATTAGTAATTTCTGGTCAATGCTTTTTAAAATGCAATTTAAAAATCTAAATAAGAATGACATTTGAAGGCCTATGCAAATTCACATGGATGAGAAATTTCAGATCTCTGAGTTACTCAGAGACATCAGTTGTTTCTTGGGTTACATCATATGGGACTGAGTAATTCTGTCCTGATACCTAATAGATGTCAAACTTTGAATATAATTAATGTTGTTTTAACTAACTCAGCATGTCAGCATTGTGTCTTATGCAAACACTTCCCTAATATTGAAGCCTAAATTTGCATGCTTAATATTAAATAAAAAGTTAATTAGAAAAAAAGCAAAGGTAGTCTAAATTTAATTAAAATAGTTAAAGGAATTAAAATCTACTTAAATGTAAATCTGAATAATAACTCCATCTGGAAACAGAAGTAAGCATATATAAAATTTTAAATTATATATGAAATAATTACTTTTATTTAAGATAAATGTATGCATCTCATTGTTTTTACAGCATGTTAATATTTTAATAGTTATATAAATATCAGATAAGCTGACAGCACAATTCTGATGTCAAGTAATAAGAAATATTATATATTCTAAAGTATTTGTTGCCAGATATCTAAAGTATGTCAAATAAATGAGTGATTCCTCGAGGCTATGTGAGATCTGTAGAAACTGTTCAGTATTCTTGCATGACTCTGACTCGTTGTTGTACTACTGGCATTTGTTTCTCTCAAGTGCATTCTCCTAAGACATATTTGAAGACCAACACAAATGACAAAAATATATTCTTCTGAGTACCAAACAATTAGCAGTAAAGTACTAATGTCAGCTTAGCCAACATCATCTGTTTATGAATTTTCTAAGCTGTCATGTATACCCCAAATAACATGTCACTATGCTTGCTAATAAAAAGCATATTACTTCACAAAATTAAAAATATAGCTGTGAATTAAATTTCTATTCTGTTAATTAATAGAAATAATCTGAAATTTCCTGGTACAGAGTGAATTTATTTACTCTGATTTTTAGAGAAAACACTGTATTATAGTCAGGTATTGGAGACCTTCCTATAATTACATCAGGGATTTTCTCTTAGTAGCATGTAACAGTTTAAAATGTAAATATTAAAGATGTTCAGTTTTGGTTCCCAAATATTCAGTTAATATTATAATTAATTTGAAAATGTATGTCTTATTTTTTCTCAGGTTGCTAATCTTAATACATTCTTTATATTTGTTACAATTGTTTCAGTTAAAGGTAAAATATTGGGGTCTTGTGTCTGAGTATTTGTTGTAACTGAGCAAATTCCTTCTGAAGTCTAATGACATTTGAGAAGAAGCTATATGGGTGATTCAACACTGTTCTCAGAGTACTGTGTGAGCATTTTTTTTCTCTAACTCTATATTGTGAGTACATAATCAGAAGTTTAGTACACATTCATTGTTAGCTAAATTATTATCAAACTCTGTTTGGGAACTTGTAAGTCAGCATCTCAAAAAAACATTGTCTGTGTGTTCCTTCCTGAGTCTGAAAAAAAAAAGTTAATCCTATTCCACATAAAAATGTTTCTCCCTACTTTATATCTTTATACACTTTGACTAGTACATCTGTCAAGTTAACCAGGGAAGTTTGTTTTTACTGTTATGGTCAAGTAATAGAGAGATCAACAACTAGTCAATACACAGAAAAGGAAGGACTATGTAGTGCTCAACTCTAAGTGAGACATTTTATCACAAGACATCCTCTGAAGGCTCAGATATATTGAGGAAGAAGGGACAGGGGATGAAAAAAAAGCCAGATTTACAGGAGGAATGCAGCAAAACAGTGCCTGCCAGGGTGGGTGCACACATGAATTCACAGCTTGCTGCTTGGTCTATATGCACAAGAGCAAGCCAGCTGAAATACCAACATGGAAGGAGGAAATGTTCATGAAGCTTAGCTGAGAGGTGATAGGCAACTGATTGCTGTAGAGGGACAGACAATTCTCTATAGACAACCTTAATGTAAGAGATAGATGCTGTTACACTCATAGATATAAGGGTAACAATAAGTGGGTTCTGTGGGTCTAAAAACAGAGCACATAAAATTTAGCTCCCAGAAATGTTATGTCAAAGACAGCGGAAAACTTGCAAGAACTAGATATGATTAAAATGCATTATATGCATGTATCAAATTATCAGGCAATTAAAAATTCTAATCTTCAGCAGTTAAGACTTAATTTATAAATAACTGAATTGTTAGATATCCATTTACTGCTGTGCTTGCTGTCAAAATGTTAGTAGTGTGCTCAATCCTATTTTTATAGTAGCTAAGGTACTTCCAATATGGGGGTATATATTGTAAGTCAAATTTTAAAGCGTTTAGAAATTTCTGTGCATATAATTTCATTTGAAGGAAATTCTTGAGATCATGCTCATCAGTATTGTAGAATACGTGGCTTGATTATTTTTATTGATAAACTTCTTTTCATATTTATCCACAAATACATTATATGGAAACACAAGCTTACATGTTCAAGATAAATTTTCAAGATTAAAGATCAATCCATGTCTGATGGATGGAATATTGGGTTCATGGGAAAATGAACCAGTGACCCCAGCTATTTCGTTTTGATTTACTGTGACCTTGATAACTAGAAAACAGTTCCTACACATAATACAGAATTACTGTGGCTTTCTGGGCTCTTATTTACTGAACAAAGGTTAACGTACACAGGTCAATGTATTGTAGAAAGATACTTTTATCATGATAATTTTTCTTTTAATACAGTACTAAAGTATTCCTGTTTTTAGTTCAAGTATATATTTCAATTCTCCAAACAATATTTTATCCCCTTATCTATCAAAAAATAAAACAATTAGAGTACAGAAAAATGAGTCTATAAAGAAGTAAAAACAGAATGGAGTTTTTAGCTTGATTTTTCTAGTTTTACAAAACTAGTATATATACAAGAACAGCTAAAGTCAGCAAAGACTTAAAGAGGCCAGCAGCATTTATTTTTCATCTACAAATTTGAAAGCTAGCTACAGATCATTGTTTTTTATTTTCACTCCTTTGTTTTTTGTTCCTTTCCATGAAACCATGTACAAGCTGGCTCTCTCTCTCTCTCCCTCTCTCTCTGTCTCTCTCTCTCCTTCAAATCTCAGCACTGGAAATGTCTAATGTGTGATATTTAATGACGGCAATGGTCTATGGGAGATTATTAGCTAGCTCAAACTGTAAAGGCCAGGGGAACTTTGTTTTTATTTGTTTACCTGTCTGTTGTTTGTTTGTTAGTTTGTTTCAAAATATCTATCCAGAGTTAGGCATAAAAGAGAATTACGTGAAAATCTTATTTGGAACTAGGTTCCTTTAACAAAACCATATCTATGCCTACTAAATGTAAGTATCACAGTAAAAGTTTCATTATTTTTGAGGGGCTAATATTAATGACTATTTTAAAATAATTTATTTTCAATAAAATTTTAACACAATTTGAACAAGGCTCGCCTTGAGGAAGAATTGAATATTCTATTTTTTAAAAATACTTTTTCAATTCAACAACATTACATGGCAATATTATACTATATATTTATCACCATCTACAAATATTTTTTCGCATTTAAATTTTCATTACTTGTCAAATTATAAATATAAACCTGAAGGGGGAAAAACATTCAAACCCACAATGACAGTTGAAAACTGAAATAGAACATATCAAATGATATAGTAACATAAACGTAGTTTTTCTACCTTAAAATATGTAAGTGTTGTTATTTGTGATTGAATCAAGAAAATAGCTACTTCAAAATCTAAATCTAAAAGGGAAAAAAACCTGTAGTCAACGTACTTTCAAAATGTTTTTTTTTTTTAATTGAGCTCTTTGGAATGTTAAGGATTATGTTTCACTAAATCAACTCTCTAGGCTTTCTCTTCCTCACTGTTCAGCATTGAGTTGTATCTCCCTGTGAAGTGCCAACCATTATCTGAAACAAAATGTTGAGGATCTGAGGGGACAGATTTGGCCATGTTGTGCATACATTCTGTGCACATGTTTGCTAAGGCCTGTTCACCCCTTCAAAATCAGACTTGCAGCCACAAGCGACCCCGAGGTTGCTTAACCTACATGGCTCTGTCCTTCTGAGGATGTCATCTGCATGCCAATTGGCACTGCCACACCTGAGGAAATTTCACCACAGAACTGAAGATGTGTTCACAGGTCTAACTCTACGTCTGTCACAAATATTTCAATAAAATACTTAACCTCGAGTCAAATGTCTAACCTGGGATAAGCTATCAAATGTGATGATGTCAAAGGGTTGAAGGAAGAATAAAAGACTCCTCCCCATCAAAAGGCATCCTGGTCCACAACTTAGTACCAATTTGTTTTTTTCAATGACATCATTCTTCCACCCTTAATACTGAAACTGGCATTATCCTAAATGGCCACATTATCAAACTTATTTCTGGAAATGATAATGAAATTATCAGCATCAATAGGAAAGTAGATCCTATGATGATCCTTCTGAGCTCAAGAAGACAGCTTTTCTTGGACTACTCACCCCAGAAATAACATAAGAAAAAAGCACTATGACTTTTGGGAAGTCAGTTCCTAGGGACATCAACCCAAAACATTAAGGATCTTTTTGCAGCTTTCATTCCAAATACCCCCAAAAGGAGAACTTACAGATATTGTCTTTATCTATTAGTTAGTATTTTCTAGAGGAGCTGTTTTAGTAGAATGTATATTTATTGTAAGGAGTTTATTAGATTAGCTTGCGGGACACTTACTGGGTAGTCCAACAATGGCTTTCTTCTCATTGAAGAGCCTGGGAACTGGCTAATTGCTCTGTCTATGGAGAGAGAGATCTCAGAAATCTCAGGCCAATGCAGAAGGCCTGGAGGATTCCTCTAGAGACCCCTACTTCAGTCCTATTGTAAACATCAAGAAATTAGGGTCTGGTAGGGATCTACCAGCAGAGGCAACATTAGTGTAGCAGAAACAGAAAAGGCAAACTGGACAGCAAGATGTCAAGAGAATAACATTAACAAATAAGAAAGGAAAGGGAGAGACAGAGGCATAGAGAGAAGGGAATCCCTAAAGATTCAACTTATATGGAATGTCACCTGCAGTTACCACCCGTATTTAGAATGTCTTACTTCAAATACCTAGCCTAAAAAATCTCAAAGATGTTTCCAGTGACTAATCTTTTTGTTGATTACAGATCTAGTCAACTTGCCAGCAAAGATCACCCACTTAAGTTATCACCACCATGTCCCCCTTTTCATCATCACCCACAGGAAAACACTAGGATGTGAGAGTAGAAGACAGAAAAATTATAATAAACTATAAATAAATATGAAAAAATAGCTCTTTATAATCATTAACAAACTGTGCTTTGTCCAGGCTGTGGTGGCACACTAGAGAGGCACGGGCACATGGATCTCTGAGTTCGAGGCCAGCTTGGTCTATAGCATGAGTTCCAGGACAGCCATGGATACACACAGAGAAACCCTGTTACAGTTGAACAAACACAAAGCAAAAAAGAAAAACAAAACAAATAAACAAAAACAACAAAAAAGCCAAATATACTTTCTAGTCCTTATAACTATAATGTAACATTTCTATATTTAACATGTTTAAAATAAAATTTGCCCTAATTCTATCAACTCCCTACTACATATATTTTTCAGCAATTAAAAACACATTGATCAAAACCTGATGTATCTCTCTGAAGTATATTCTGAACCCTGGAAAATCTCATTGTGATTAAAATTTCTTACAGTTAAGGATGCACAAGTATAAAAAATGCAATTTCATTATTCCATCATGATAGTTACAAACATGCCATGAACAGTATTTTATGTTCTTTTCATTATCATCAAGGTAAGGCTTACCCATTTTAGTAAATTTGTGTTTAGCTAATAAAGGCTGGGAAAGGGCTGTTATGAAACAAGACCTACATTAAAATACAGGTAGATATTTATCCAGATATAGCTAGATATGAGAACGTTGAAGTGAATTTTTAACTTGTGTATATCACAGGCTGAGTTTCTAAAAGAATATCACATTTACAGATGATGAAAAAGCAGTATCTATGGATAATCTTTATGGTATATTGGCTTACTTAAGTATACAAGACTAAATAAAATGCAATCTTTATTCTCCACAATAAAGACATAATTAATGCAGTACAAAATTTCACAGTTGGAAAGTTTGTATAATAATTTGGGGGAGAATAGATAATCCTGGGTCCATTTTCCTAATACGAAAAAATTTGACAAGTTTCATCTAACATTTCAGATTATTAAGATACACAGTTTTTAAATTCAGATTTTTGAGACAAAGTACAAATTTATAAAGCCTGACATACTTTCTAATCAAATTAAAACTTTGTAATTTATTTCTCACAGCTTTATTCCTTCCTTCCAAGTTGGATATATTTTTTTCAGCAACAGCAGTATATGCAATCAAAGATTGTAACTTCTACTAAAATAATTCAGTAAAACCATCATTATCAATATCAAAGAATTAATATTCAAAAGTATTAACATTTGGTTGTTGAAAATATTGCAAGGTATAGAAGCACTCAGACTAAAATTAATTACTCATACCCTTAACACATGGGGAAACGCAAGAGAGCAAATTTACCTTTCAATTACTAATGACTATTGACATTCTAGTTCATTTCCAAACTTATGGTATGATCCTAGACAAAATAGAACATTAATGGACCAAATAAAATCTACAGATCTTATTCAAGTACATGCTTTCAAAGGGAAAATTGGAGAAAGAGAATATAGGAAAGTCTCAAAGTCAGAGGAACTAACATTAGGCCTGAACTCTGTGTATTTGAGTATACACCTTAAGTCTTTTGTTTTTTTTTTTTAAATTTATTTATTTTTCTCTCAATCACAGATTGGGTACTTTGAATCCCAGGCGTAGCCCCCTCCCCCATTCCCTCCCACCCTCCATTCTACTGTGAACACTGAAAAATTTTGTAGGACCCTTAAAAAAATTGTGTTCCTGATAATGTGGCATGAGTAATGTACATGACTCAAAAGAGTGAAGAAATATATTCAGTAATAAACCTAGTGTTAAGTCATGTTTTAAATATCAGTGAGTATTAATAGTCGTTGAAGAACTTGTTAGTTTGAAGACGTAAATTAAAAAAGATCTTAAAGGTGAAAAACAATTTGGATAATTTCGGATACATTATTTGACAAAGAGCATTTACACTGATTCTGGATGATGGAAATTGAGAGGGATATAATGCCTTCTAAACCAGTGACCTTTCTTGTTGCTGAGGCAAAATACTTGACATAAGCAGTTCAAAAGAAGGTTTGCATTGGCTTATGGTTTCCAAGGACACAGCCTATCATGAGCAGAAAGTCAAATTTGCACATCTCTGTCCATTGAGACAGGAGTATTAGGCATACTCCATTTAAAGTTCAGATTGGGAACCAGGCATTGTGCAAGGAATCAGGGACATGTATAACTTTCTAGTGTGTCTCATTTTCAGTTATCTACTTTTGTCAATAAGATCACACAGCCTGAAGTATTCATAGCTCTCAAAATGATTCCATAAGCTACTGAATTAAGATTCAAAACATTTGTTAAGGACAGTATCTTAAAGAAATTCATCTTACCCTAAGTTTCCACAGGTTTGTGGCCACCTCACATATTAATTTCTTCATTCTAAAATTGACAGTCCCAGGTTATAACCCAGTTCAAAATGCCAAAGTCTCTAATGAAAATTGGGTGAGACATACTGAAATTGTTAAGTCTCCTTGAAACCAAAACAAGTTACTCCAATAGACAATGGCAGAAAGTAAATATATTTATCCCGAAATGGAGGTATAGAACACTAACAACAAATCCAACCTTAATCAGCCAAGCACTGCTTACACTCACTCCAAATCATTCTATTATAATCCTCACTGTAATCCTCCCTAAAATCATGCGACAGCCTGATTGCTATGATGCTTTGATGGTTCTTCTAATCATTAAATATTTTATTTCCTATACCAATCAGTATTTCCATATCTTTGGAATTCATATATTAAGGAGGTAGGCAACATATAAATTCTTTGCAAGAATTTAGCATAAATGCTCTCTACTTCAAATTGTAACAGAGTCATTCTTCAAGGCTTAAAATTTCATAAGCACAGTCCTTTTTATCTGCATTTCTGTTAACTTCCATGTCTTCTAAGCTCCCACCAGATTTACCATAGAACATTTTGGCTATGGTATTTCTATCTTGTCTTCCATTTTTTCTTGGCCCACAAACCACATCAAAGGATATACAAACCTCACTCAGTGATATTTATCTACAGCAACAGCACCACTTCCTTGTTAACAATTTTCTCTATTAGTTTCTTTGTTGTTGTTTTTTGTTTTTTGTTTTTTTGGTTTTTTGTATTTCTAGAAGTGAATGCTGACCGTAAAGGAAGAATTACTTATTTGGACTTGGAGTTCATGTTGAAGGAGACAAAGCACAGAGGCTAGATTCAAAGCAGGGAAATCACATGACAAGAGCACTGTTAGGAATCAGAAATTTTGGCAAGAACAAGCGGGTATTAACCTGCAAAATCTCTTCGCTAGTAATCCAGTTCTAAGTTCTTCAAAGAGTTCCAGTGTTGGAGACCAATTATCCACAACATGGAGGACATTTCCGATTCAAACCTTAGCATAGTGACATGCAGCTGTTAAAAATTTCCCCTATAAGAAAAATGTATATTGATTTGTTTTGGTACACTATATATGTGTAATTCAGGGAACAAAATTATTTATTTTCAAAGTTCACTTTGAAATTTGAGAACAAAAATAATAATAACTGTTATTGATTATACTACCTAAATATTGGTTAGCATGTTCAGTAAAATGTTAACAGGCAACTTTGTTTTGATGATTTCAACAGAATACAGTATAACACATACTAGGGAAAGACCTTTTAAAATATGATCTCAAGGATGTGAAAAATCAATTAAACATATATTTGAAGCAAGACATTAAAAACCATTGTAAGGACAGCAGTTTAAAGAAAGAACATTAACTATAAATTTGAATTAATGTAACCTTAGGGGAGGGAAGGAAGCACTTTAGGTGAAATTCATTCATGTAATGCTTTAATCTGATTGAAATCTCCAGAAGATGAGCCAGAAGTTGGCCAGAAATCAAGGAGAAAGACATTGTTTTAAGAATTTAGCATTAATAAAATAGAGTTCTAAACTATCAGAGGGACTGGTAATTGAAGATGTAAGTCCTAAGAAGAAAGAAGTCACCCACAGAGGACAACTCTATATCCTGCATTAATTTTTTTTAATTTTATTTAAATCTGACATGCAGTAGTAAAAGGATATTTAAAGAATCTTACTAGAAATTAACCAAATGTATGCAAAAAAAAAGCTGTACAGAAGGAAAAAAACAGAATATGGAACTGTAGCCCTTGGACACTAGAAGATCTTCGTAAATATGTCAAATCATCATTAAAAGCTTGAATAGCTCTCCACATGAAAACATGCCTACATTGAAAAAAAAAAGCTATAGCAGACAAGAAGTTAATTTCAATCTATTTAAAATGGCATCCAGCAATTTAATTTCATTCTAGAGCAAAAGTAAATATGTTTCTTTTTAAAGTAAGAATTCAGAATTTCTGCCACACATTCCATATAATATCCTGCATATTGTGGAAAGCAATTAGATTAAAATAGCAGAAATAAAACAAGTCAAGAGAAAATACAGATAATAAAAATCAAGGTAGAATTGTAATGTGTATTACAGTAAGCAAGGAAAAACTCCTGATTGAGTGATAGTTAGAAATATAAAGTTGGTCTCAAACCGAACCTGTCATTGCTTGGCCACTCCGATTGTTGCTGTATCACCTCTGACCTAGCACATCTTGCACATCTTATAGGCAAGACAAATTGAAGGTTGAAGGCTTTGTGACTGAATTGCTGCCCCGATCCTTGAGATGAGACCAGGATACAAAAACAAAAACAAAAACCCAGAATTAACCAACCTGGGTTCATAGAGTTTCACAGTGACTAAACCTCCAACCTGGCAGCCTGCATGGGACTGACCTAAGCCTCCTTATATGCTACAGTTGTGTAGATTGGTCTTCTTGTGGAACACCTAACAGTGGAAGCAGGGGCTGTCTCTGACTCTGTTGCCTGCTTTGGGACCCTGTCCTCCTTCTGGGCTGCCTTGCCCAACCTTAATTAGAGAGAAGGTGCCTAGTCTTACTGCAACTTTATATGCCATGGATGGTTGATACCCATGGTAGACTTGCCCTTTTTTGAAGAGAAATGGAGAAGTGATGGAGAAGAGTATAAGGGAGAGGGAGAAACTAGGGGAAGACGTTGGAGAAGAAATTGATCAAGATGTAAAAATAAATAAAATTAAAATTAATAATGATGATGAAATATAAAGTGGTTCATTAAATTTATCTGTTCTGATTACCAGGTTTGATATATCATAGCATTGTATGACACTGTAAAAGAACATAGCCAATGAAATCGAAGTTCATATATGTGGTTAATTTTACATTTCAAGTTGGAGAATGCTTGGGAATAAAGCTGACATTAAATCATTTAACTTTGAGTAAACAGATTAGCTTCCATAACTAGGGGGAGGCGCAATTAAAAAACTAAGCAGAAACAAAATATTCTCCAAACAAAGGAGAATTTTTCAGCAGACTGACATATGATATAAAGACCATTCACTCTCCTGGATCACGACCTCTCTGTGGGCCTTCAGGTTGGCTTTGTGTCATAAGATACAGATTGCCCCTGCTAGATACTATACAAAATTTAGAATTTCAGTATCACAATTATGTATCAATTCCTGTGTTTCTGGACAATACTTATGATTATAATGATCATTTGGACTTAAGTAAAACATGCATCTAATTAAAGCAATTAACCTTTTCAAAGGACTAAAGTTTCTGGATAGTAATTTTTAGGACAAAGATGTGGCACATTATTATTCAAGTGCTTTATGAATGACATTTAAAGAGTAAGAGGTATTCAAGGATGTGTAAAGTTCCTCTGAAACTTACCTATTATACTGTTAGAGTTACTAGAAAATGTAAAGAGAGTATAATTAATTTGTGACAGTCTGTAATGTTAATAGTATAAATATAATGGATAGATAAGAGTACAAAGATTGGCATAACAAAAGTAGAATGTAGAAATTACAAAAAAAAAGTGTAATGAAATTAAGAATTCTCATGATAGGCCCATCACTATAGCATAAAAACCCAGAAGTAGAATCAATTAACTTTAATAAAGGATAGGATAAACATACTGAAATCTATACACCTAAAGAAGATAAGCAAGAAAGAGGACACGGGGTAAGATGATCAACCCTCACTTAGGAAGACAAATGGGATGGACATTGGATGTAGGAGAAAACAAGTAGCAGGACAAAAGCCTATCACAGAGGGCCTCGGAAATTACCCTACTTAGCAGTGTATCAAAGCAAATATTAAGACACATAACCAACCCTTTGGCAGAGTGCAAGAAATCATATGAAAGAAGGGAGAGTTAGTATGACCTGGTAAAGACAGGAGCTCCACAAGGACCAAATATGTCTGGGCACAGGGATCTCTTATGAAACTGTTTCTCCAACCAAGGACCATGTATGGATATAACCTAGAACCCATACTAGAATGTAGCAAATGGTAGCTCAATATCCAAGTGGGTACCCTAGTAAGGGGAACAGAGACTATTTCAGACATGAAGTCAATGGCTGGCTCTTCGACCCCCACCCCCACTCCCTGAGGGAGGAGCAGCCTTGCTAGGCCACAGAAGATGACATTGCAGCCGTTCCTGAAGAGACCTGATAAGCTAGAGTTAGATGGAAGGTGAGGAGTTCCTCCCCTATCAGTGGACTTGGAAAGGGGCAGGGAGGGATGGGGGGATAGGGAGGGATGTGGGAGGGGCTATGGCTGGGATACAAAGTACATAACCTGTGATTAATACAAAATAAAAATGTAAAAAAACACTTAAGCAAAAAGAAAAGAATAGAGAAAGGAAAGAACAGAAGTTGGAAGGAAGGGTAGTACAGTGATCACTGCATTTCCACATGCAGAGGAAGATAAATAGATTCATGTCTATCAGCAGTTACAAAACTCAACTATATAAGGCAACGGGCCTCAATTTATAAGTCACAATGCATTTGAGGGTGAAAGCATCCTTTCAAGGGGTTACCTTAGACCATGAGAAAAGATCAATGTATACATTTTGTTTCATAACAGCAGCAAAATTACAGCTGTGAATTTTCAATGGAATAACTTTATGGGTAGAGGTCACGACAACATGAGGAGCTATATTAAAGGGTTGCCATGCCTGGAAGGTTGAGAACCACTAATGTAAGGAGGTAACAGAGAATTGGCAGAGCAGTTAAGAGCAGAACCAAAATGAGGTTCTCAGCACCCACATTAAGTACCTGACAGCTTCCCACACTTTTTGGCCTTCTCAAGACTTTTCATGCAAGTGGTACACAAAAACTCATACAGGCAAAGATGCACATAAACAAAAATTTAAAAATAAATTAAAAAAACAAATTGAGTTGAAAACTGCAATATAATACCTGAAACTGCAGAACTGTTAGAAATAAAGATGGTGAAACAGTTGAGGATATTAGAATAGGCAAGGAATTTTTGGGAAAACAACAAACAAATAAAAACTCTCAGTAACACAGGTAGGAAAGAAAAAATAACAATAATAAAAATATCAAAACATTAGGTCAAAAACTACCTAAGAAAAGAAAAACTTAAATGTGGAGATTGTCCATAAAAGGGAAAGAAATACATGTAGATATCCAATTAGACCAGCACCATTCATTGAAGATGCTATCTTTTTTTTTTTCCATTGTATGACTTTGGCTTCTTTGTCAAAAATCAGGTGTCCAGAAGTGTGTGGGTTTATTTCTGGGTCTTCTGTTCAATTCCAATGATACACCAGCCTGTTTCTATGCCAATAGAAACAGTTTTTATTACTGTTGTACAGCTTGAGATCAGGAATGAGATACCTCCAGAAGATCTTTTACTGTAGAGGATTGTTTTAGCGATACTGGGTTTCTTGTTATTTCGTATGAAGTTGAGAAATTTTCTTTCAAGATCTGTAAAGAATTGTGTTGGTAATTTGATAGGATTTGCATTGACTCTGTAGATTGCTATTGGTAAATGGCCATTTTTACTATGTTAATCCTGCCAGGCCATGAGCATGGAAGATCTTTCCATCTTCTGATATCTTCTTCTAGTTCTCTCTTCAGAGACTTAAAGTTTTTTTTCAAACAAGTCTTTGACTTGCTTGGTTAGAGTGACACCAACGTACTTTATGTCCTTTGTGGTTATTTTGAAGGGTGTTCTTTCCCTGTTTCTTTCTTAGTCCATTTGCCTTTTGTATATAGGAGGGCTACTGATTTTTTGAAAGACTATCCAGCTGGGTATTAAAGCAGATGCTGAGATTTATAGCCAAACTTTGGGCAGATTGCAGGGAATCTTATGGAAGAAAAGAGTTGATAGAAAGACCTGGTGGGGGCAGGAGTTTCACAGGAGCATAACAGAACCAAAAAAAATCTGAGTCTAGTGGTCTTTTCAGAGACTGATACTCCAACCAAGGACTATTCGTGGAGATAAACTTGAACCCCTGTACAGACATAACCCATGGCATCTCAGTCTCCTACTGGGTTCCTTGTAAAGGGAACAGGGGCTATCTCTGACATGAACTCAGTGGCTGGCTCTTTGATCTCCTCCCACTGAGGGGGGAGCAGCTTTACCAGGTCACAGAAGAATACAATGCAGTGCTGATGAGACCTGATAGAAAGAGTCAGGTAGAAGGGAAAGAGGACCTACCCTATTAGTGGACTAGGGAAGGAGCATGGAAGTAGAAGAGCCAGGTAGGGCAGGATTTGGAGGGGCCAAGGGAGGGAGCTACAGCTGGGATACAAAGTGAATAAACTGTAATAAATAAATAAGTAAAAAAAAGAACCTCCTAAAACAACAACAACAAAAATAAAATAAAATAAACATTTTAATTTCCTTCATGTTTAAAAAAATTAAGGAAATACTTTCTCATTATGTTTCTGGAAAGGATTTAATGTCCATAATATAGAAAGAATTCTATAACTCAATAAATCAAGTCATTAGAATTTCAGAGGAGCAGTGGGGACTAGAGAAGAGGTGAAATTGGTCATGTACTGGCTGTTTAAGCACACAACACTTAAATCAAAGGTAGGTACAATGGTGCACTCTGTAGTCCCATCACAAGGAAGGTGAAGACAGGGGCTCAGACCATAAACCTGCTGTTTCTCTAGCTGACATGGTGAGCTCCAGGTTCAGTTAGAATTTCCCATTCCAATAAAATCCTGTGGAGGCTTATTGAGAACATCACATGGTGGCAGTTTCAATCTCTGGAATACATAAAAATATATACACATGTGCACATTTACTGCATATCCTGTGTAAACACAGACAACCATACACACATACTGCAAACAAACACAAAACAGTAACATAAAGCAGTCAGTGAATTGGAAAAGACATGTATCACAATATTTACTGGACCAATAACACTAATTATTAGTGAAAGCAGCTTAAAACCCAGATATATTTCTTCATGACTGTGAGGATACTATCAGAAAGATAAACGACAAGTGCTAGTGAGTTGGGGGAAAACGGATCCTTGAATACTTCTGACAGGAGGTTTAGTATGGCAGTAATAAAAATAGTATAAATGATTCTTCCTAAAATTCTAAATGTAGAGTTTCTGTTTAAACCAAGGATTCTATTCCAAATGTACCAAAGGAAAATAAATCATTTATGTCAATGAGACATTTGAGATCCCATCTTGTTTCAGCATTCTTTGCAGTAGACACAAGTGAAAGTAGATGCTCATTAGCTGATGAACAAATAAAGAAAATGGGGTTTCAATTCCGGACATTTAAAAGTATAAATTTTGCTCTTCATGACAATCCACATGGAACTGGGGATCACTATAGTGAGTGTCTTAGTTAGGCTTTTTATTGCTATGATGAAACACACAATGAAAAGGAGTTTAGGGAGGAAAGGGTTTATATGGTTTTTGCTTTATTCTCATAGTTCATCATGAAAGGAAGTCAGGGCAGGAGTTTGAAAGCCCTAGCTATTGCAAAGAGAATGGCGGAGAGAAACTCTGTCTCCCCAGAGCTTGGAAGCTCTGTTTCCAATCCGCTAGTCTAACCCAGCTCTGCAGCAGAATGCCTGTCATAGCCTTCCCTTCCCTGTTGCTCCTATCCCCTAAGGATCCCACAGATTTTCCCCTTATAGCCTCCCTCCCCCATTGGTTTCTTTGTGTGAGTTCCCAACCCCAGCATAAGGAAGAGCCACTCAAGTCAGGGCAACAAATAAGCTAACAGGGGATCCACACCTTTTTTTCTACCCCAGGTCTATCTCTTCTCAAGCTGCTTATCAGAAAGCCGCCTATGGTCTCCCTTTCCTCTCTGACCCTATCGCCAATCACAAAAAACATTTCCTCCAACCTTCTTTTCCACAACTTATCCCAGTATGGAGGCTCTAACACCAGAGGAATCCACTGGGAACAGACCATCTGAGCAGGGCCAGGAAAGCAGGTAAGCCAAATGAAGACCTTCTGCTTCTATTTTGTGGGTTAAATTGAGGAGTATTGCTATTAACGCTTCTTGAAAGCTGGGCCGAATTCTACACCCAAACCATGTGTGCCTAAGCATTTACGTTTGGTAGACTTTTAATGACTGCTTCTATTTCACTAGGTTATAGGACTTTTAAAATGGGTTATCTGATTTTGGTATGTATTGAGAATCTGAGGCCAGATAGGATGCAAGGTTGTATCTATTTAGACAGTTTTTGTGTTCCATTGTGTGGTCAGTTTTGCAAAAAGGTCCATGAGATACTAAGAAGAACATATATTTTCTTATGTTTAGTAGAAATGTTCTGTAAATATTTGTTAGGTCCATTTTGTTTATAATGCTAGTTAGCTCCAGAGTTTTCCTGTGTAGATTTTGTCTGTGACAGATCTATTGTCAAGATTTGGATACACAGTAAACACTTCCACTATCAGTCTGTGAGTTTCAATACGTGATTTAAGCTGAAATGGTGTTTCTTTTTCAAACTTTTTCTGTATTTCATGCACAGATGTTAAAAACTGCACTGTCCACTTAATGTGTGCATGTTTCTTTGATAAGTATTCAGTTTCCTTCTTGGTGTACTCTAAATAGTGTTAGTATTAATTTATAAATAAGATGAGACTTACAGCAGGTCTTTTATGAAAGACGTTTATTAAGGTGGATAGAAGAGAGGGAGAGCAGGGAGAGTGGGCCATGATGAGGGGAAGAGAGAGAGAAGAGGAGGAAGAAAGGGGGGGCGCCCCAATAGAGAGAGAGAAAGAGACCAAGAGAGAGGAAGTGTAAGAGTACAAGAGTGTCCGGTTGTCCCTTTTAAGGTCAGGTAACCACTAACCACGCTCCCCCCAGGTGTGGCCACCTGGCTGGGTGACACAAGATGATGTCATAAGTTGCTAGGTAACCCAGAAGCAGGTTGTTTCAGAATACTAACATTACTCCCTTTTTCTATAATTAAAATATGAGGAACTTCGGCTGCTTTTTATGTAAGGCAAGTTAAAGTATATAAGTCTAGGTTCATTGGAAGTAGCTCTTAGTTGTCATGTAAGGGGTTACAAGAGAGAGAGAAAAATTATAGGAACAAAATGGTCAGATTACATAGTCAAGAGGAGGAAGAGAAGCCTCTGCCCTGGAAAATTTAGGGTAGAGTGTTGTCAGTAGAGAGTTGTCAGCCATGCAAGGCAGCAAGTAGGGACTGAAGAATGCTGGGAGAACCTGGAACTATGTGTCCTGGTCCTGAAGCACATCATTTCAGCCTTTTGTTAATAATAAGTGAATAACTTATTATTCTCTTCTGAACATAGATTCTCTTCTGGCTACTTTCTGCTGACATGTTACTATTCTTATTTTAAATGCTTTAAATTTCTTATCTAATACTTTATATAATTTTCTCATGTTTATAAAGCTTCCTTAATAACTGTTTATTTTCTCTTTTAGACTAGACCACAATGACAAGCCTCATTTTAAATTGGTATACACTTTTATGAAATTTCAAAGTTATGTTTTACAATCTATGGTTCAACTCTGCTTCAAAATAAATTTTATATAATAATAAAATTTCAAAGTTATAAATATCTGTTCAAGTTAAGTTGGTTTAAGATATGTATCTAACTACTTATGTCTCTTACAGTTCCCAAATTCAGTTCGCAAATGTTGCTATTTTTCCTGCTATAATCCAGATTCACTAGTAGGCTTTCCGGTTGGTTAATGGGTTTACTATAATAAATTCAAATATAATTTTAAAATCGCTTTATACTGTTTTACTATATTATTGGTTTTAAACTTACAGCTCAGGGGTTTGTTATTAAGTACAGGTTGTTTACCAATATTCTAAATTAAGAGCTATTAGTTTTAAAAATTATATTTATATTAAGATAAGGTCATTGTGCTATATCTCTAGTCTCAAGAGGTTAAAATATGCTTGGTCTTGTAGGCTATATACTTTTATATACTAAACTAAACAAAAACACTCTTGTGCTCTCATTTTAATGGACTATATAACTTTTAAGGTTTTAACTTAGCAAGGACAAAACCTAAAGTACTAATATTTGATGCTTAACAAATAAAAGTTAATGGTCATCTCATAGATAGCCAAATATTTATAGTCCTACAAATAGAAACATAGTCTCACTTCAGTTTTTAATAAACAGCTGAGAATGGTCATTGAGTCACTCATATAAGAGTTGGTAGGCTCTAGACCTTGGTTGATCCCATGGGGCTGCTGGCATTCCCGCACAAACACAAGAGATCTGCAGTGCCCCATCTCGTGGGGATAGATCCAAAAGTCAGTTCTGCCAGGTGACCATTTTAAATCCAGCCAAAGGGGACACCTGTTGCTGCCTCAACATAGCTGCCTGTCAGCATACTGGCCTCTGGAAGTCAAGAGGTTCCCAAGCAGGCTTGTCCTCTGTGCCCAGCCTTAGAAGTCAACCAGCACAAGGGTCACAGATACTTCCAGCTTTCTAGCTCTTTGGCCTGGCAGAGGACAAATGGCTCCTCGACTCAGTGACTTCCACCACTCTTGCCCAGCCCAGGGTAACAGTACAGGTCTGTTTTGGCCTCACAATGAGGTCCCACGGACATATTGCCAACTTCTGTCTTGGGAGACTTCAGATGCCTTCTCAGTTCTCTTCATATGCCGGAGACCAGGCCGTAAGCCTAAGTTCTGGAGCTGCCATTGTCAGGCCTAGACACAATATGCCTTGTTGCCAAACTCAAAAACAGGCCTAAATGTAAACCTTTAACCATCCCTTTATTTAGCTAAAGGACAATTAATGTTCATAGCAGTCTCAAGTATGTCTCATGGTAAACAACTATACAAAGGGCTTAAAATTTTTTTTAATGGTCTGAGAAAATGTCTTAAGGTTGGTAAAGACAAATTATACATATCTGAGAGTTTAAAAAAGTGTCCTAAGGTTAATAAACACAAGTTATACTTGTTTGAGAGCCCAAAAATGTGTCTTAAAGTTGGTAAATGCAAGTTGTAAAGGTTTCAAAGTCTAAGGTAATTTAAAATATCCTAAATAGGTAAAACTGCTTGATGGTTTCTCCTGTTCCTATGCTACTGTTGTATTAACTGTCCAGAGTTGTGACCTTTATCAATAAAGCTCTAATTTATTAGTCTAACTCCAATACAAAAACATTTCACTCTGTCACGTACTATTATGGTTCTAAGCTCAAGATTGTCTCCATAATGTGTATGCGTATGCTGTTAAGATCAAGTGAGTTTTTGTTTTATTTCATAAAAGGCTTTTGCCTTTTAAGAGCTTATGTTAAGGAATGCTTGTGCTGTTAACACATATATGTCTACTGCTTTTTCTACAATGTATATTTCTATACAGATTACAATTGTGATACTAACATGTCTAAAGTTTTATCTCGTTCTTAAAATGTAAGAGTGATTCTTGTAAGCTGCAGGAAGTCCACCTAAATCCACCTTTCAGATCAATTGGACTCCAGATAAGTACTGTACTTATTGCCTATCTCAAAAGGTGGGATTGCTCCCCTTTCCCTGGTTCTGGGACTCCCTTTACTGGCTACCATACTGCTATTTACTGCATGCAACATGGGCTGGATTGGTGAGACCTCCTCATTGCCAGCAACTACATTGATGAGTTCACCTCATTTGTCAGCATAAAACGCCTTTCTTGGTAGGAGAAGCTTGACCATTGAGCTCCCGGCAACTTCATACTATCTTTTGAGATGGAGGGATCCCTCCAGCTATGTCTAGTGCTAACCCTCTCCTGACCTTCATTTTAAGGCCTCACTTTCATTTTAGGGTTCACTTTCCCTTGGGAGGTGCACTGCCACATAGGTGGCAATGCACGTGGTTTCTCTCTCGCACTTGCTCGCCCTTGCTTGTGGGAAGTCCTAACATTAGGCGAGCACTGTGCCCTTGTTGTGCCCCCGGGGCACGTGTCCTGCGTTTTGGTAGCAGCGGTTACCCTTCTGACTGGAACAGCTGACGAGTGTCCAGTCAAATAAGGCTTGGTTCTGAGTTATACCTCCCCTTTGGGACACCTTAGGAAGGTTCCTAACTCTGCCTCTCAATAGTAAAGGCCCAGACACCCGTTCTCCAAATTCTCCCATGAGATGTCTTCTGGAGAATTTCAGGTTTCTACACCTAGTGCCTGCTAGCATTAGGGGCTCCAAGTTTACACCCTTCTGTAACCACACCTGGCCTCAATGACAGATCTAGAGCAAAGCCTTCTTAGCTACTGCCAGTGATTCAGTAAATAAAGGTCCCCCCAGGTAAACGGAGATTCCCGTGTTCAAGTTTTGTTGATTCAAACCTTCCATCTCTGTTTGCTATACCAAAAGTTCTGAATGTATACCTAAAGGATTTTCTCCATAACCTACTTATCTTTTGCCTATGTATGTGTGTTTTAGTGTCCTGCCAGACACAGATGTTCCCCATAGCCACAACAGTGCCAAAGCAGCTACAAGTGTTCAACTCTGACCTCACAGACTTCCAAAAAGCTGGGCCTACACTTTCCCTCCCAGCCATGGATGTTCTCACAGTTCCTGGACAGCATCAAAATAGCCTATTCTTCCTGGACTTGGCCAACATTTCAGCCTTTTTGACCCCCCCCCCCGACAGCGACCCCATTGTCAGCAGGAAGTAGCCAGAAGAGAATCTATGCCTGTTATTCACTTATTATTAACAAA
>CM053743.1:62941783-63016894 GCA_028658305.1 Pachyuromys duprasi
ATAGTTGAGCAAATGTCCTTGTTATGTACTTGAGCATCTTTTGGATATATGCCTAAGAGTGGTATAGCTGGGTTTTGAGGAATCACTATTCCTAATTGTCTAAGAAAGCGCCAAATTGATTTCCAGAGTGGTTGTACAAGTTGAGCACGAACTCTTAAGCAATGGCTTGTAGATATCAGATACTTAGGAAGGGTCAAAATGAGTGAGAATGCAGCTCAGAGTACATATTGAGAAGGAAATTGGAATAGCATTTTTTGTATAGACTTTTGTTGAAAGTTTCCCAAGTATCATTTCTTAACACCTAACTTAATTTAAAAAATGTATCAGTGAAGATGAAATAACAATGAAAGATCTTAATTTATTCTATCTGCTTGTAATTCTGCTTGTCTTTGCTCTCTCTGTTAAAAGATATACTCTTATTTGTCTTAAACACTGTGCATATTATATTTAATTAAGAAACAGTGAGTTATATATGTGTTATGCATGTGTCTTTCTGTGCAGATATATACAGAATGCAGCTACTCACTGAAGACAGGAGAGATTGTTAAATCCCCTGGAGCTTAAGTTACAAGAGGTTAAGAGACATGTCATAAGGATACTAGGGAATCAAACTGTATCCTTTGTGAAAACAGCAAGAGCTCCTTGACTCTCCAGCCTAGTCATGTACATTTTATTGGAAGATGAAAAGTTTGCTTTATGAGGTTAATGACAAATTAAAAAATAAAACTGACAGTAATGAATAAAAAGACTGAAAATAATTCCACTATGGAATGGGTTTCTATAAAATAATAAAGTGTTTTCATAAACAACCGATTCTTTTGGTTTGATTGTTTTGTTTTCTGTTTTAATTTAGTATTTTAACTAGACAGTAATTAAACTGATAACGATATCCACAGATCACCCACATTTTGCATTTGATTGTACATTTCTTTTCTCTTTTTTCTAAGTCTTGAATTCTATTTGCTTTAATTAAGGATGAGAAATATTAACATCTATATTTAGATTAGTATAGTGAATAGTTATTCATCAATTCTCTGGAAAAAATAGAAAATATAAAGTTGTATCTAAAATTAGAGAGCTTCTAAATTAGAGAGCAATTATTTGTGGCGTTGTTTGTTTATTCATATTGTTTTAATTTTTCCATTGAATACTTGTTAAATTTTGTCAGTTTTTCAAAATAAGGGTTAAAATAAATCTCTGCATTAATTCTGAAAGACATTAGCATAGTTTACTATGTTAGTGAATTTATTCAAAATACTTATTTCTATGAGTCTCCAAAAATGTGATGTGATATCTAAGAAGTAATGAATGAATAAATTGGCCATTTATATTTTGTTTTATTCCTTTTGCTGATGCTGAATAGTGAGTGTGATTCTGGCATCTATGATGTACTTTTATAAAGACATCAAAGATGAAGTATTTGGTGCATTGTAATAGTGGAGTATATTTTTATTTTATTTTTTATTTTTTTAAATGTATCCTTGCTGTATTCCGCTCCCTCATTCCCTCCCAATCCCATCCTCCCTCCCTTGTCTACTCCCTGCCCCTTTCCAAGTCCACTGATAGGGGAGGTCATCCTCCCCTTTCATCTGACTCTGGTTTATCAGGTATCTTAGGTGCTCCTCTGTGTCCTAGTAGGATTGCTCCTCCCTCGAGGTGGGGAGAGTTGAGCGGGTAAGGTCAAAGAGCCAACCATTGAGTTCATGTCACAAATAGGTAAATTTTTCTTTATCTAGAGACATATAGAATGACTAGGATATTCTTAGAGCAATGAGAAGGTACATGTATGCATCGAGTGACCTGATAAGCTGGCTCTCTGTCTTGCAGTGGTTACTATGACTCCCTTGTTGTATCACTATCTTAGCCAATTAGGGGTTAGGAGTTAAGTTGGTAAGTGTTGCCAGGCAGCAAATTTGTTTTCTCATAAATTTCTGGAGCAAATGTCATTCTAACTTTGTTATACTATTTCTCCAAGGCCCATTTCATCTAGGAAAATATCTTCCCTCCTTCATGTCCTTTCCCTTCGTCTTTGCTCACATGAGATCTAGATCCTTCCTTTTTATATTTTTGGTTTTTGGGTTTTTTTCTGAGACAGATTTTCTGGGTAACCTTGGCTGTCCTGAACTTGCTTTATAGACCAGGCTGGCCTCCAACTCACAGAGATCCACCTGCTTCTTCCTCCCTGAGTTCTGAGGTTGCAGATGTGCACTAGGCTTAGATCCTTCTTTTTAAGTTGCAGTAGAACCAAGTTCCAGCTTTCACAGCACTTATCTCAGTGGGTTCGGTTACAACAATTTGCATAATTGGATATGCTTACCCCACTAGAGCCTGTTTCTTGTGAAACTGGGAATTAGATGATCTATTGATTATCACTACTTTAACCTATGCTAAACAATATCTTTGTCTCATTGTAACTATTCAATATGTAGTTAGAGAACAAAAACTGGAATCTTTCCTACAAATTTTACATAGGCCTTATGCAGCCTCTTGACACTAAATAATACTGCTGAGGCCTAAGTCCCACATAATAGGAATCAAGTACACTTTATTGTTCTTGTTTACTGATGACTAATAGGTTTATCAATGTGTTTGTCTGTTAAATGTCAACATTGATTACTGTTCAAACATTCACCTGTGAGGGAACCCTTTCAATCCATGGGTATCTTCTTATGGCAGCGGTGCTGCCAAGCAGTCAATAAAGTGATGGGCTGCAAAGCCATGGTTGCAAAACAAAAAAGGAAAATGTGAAGTACTTTTTTCAAAAGCACTAAGAAATATCAAACATGACAGCAGCCCATTAACCCAAGAGGTGGTCTTGTGACTCTTCAATGGATGCGACCAGCTCCTTTACTCAGCAAAAAAAATGCTTGCATTGTATTTTTGCTTGTTTACTTATTTGCTTCTGGATAGGATTGTTATTTTTTTAAAAAAAATCCTTCCACTCTTCCTGTTTTCTCTCATGGCTTTCATTCCCCTTCTTTTCCATGAAGGTCATACACTCGCATTTAGACAAGAAAAGTATTATCATAAGAGGAACCAGAGGAAGGACATTTGTATGCATAGCAGACTTCCCTAGTCAATACAGTCTATGGGAAAGGGGTTAAGGGTCCCACCCCCAGGTCAGTTCTCTTGGCAACTCTGGCAGGACATTGTGATAGCAACTTTCTGTAAGGATGGGCTGTATCAGCTGTGGTGTTTTCGCTGCTGCTGTGGCTCCTCTTGGTCACAGATGATGAAATGCAAACCAAAGCTGACATTCTTCAGAGTTGTAATACTATATGTTGAAACCTCAAGACTGACTCCTACATTTATTACCCACTTGGCAAAATTCCTTTCTCTCGTCCCCTTCATTTACTTTTGGGTATCATTTGTCTTAATTTCTGTCTCTCTCATTAGATGGTTAAACCTTTATTTAGCCAGTGCTGTGATTACAGCTCTCCCCCACAATCTTATAAATAGCATGGTGTTTTGAAATGATCCCGAATATTATGCCTAGGTGTTAAAATAATAAGTGATGCATAAACACATATCTTGTTTATAAACCCTGAGCCTTAATTCAGTTTTTCTTTTCTAGATTGCATTAAAGAAATTTGGTTTTTTGTGGATGGGGCATATGGCTTTCAAATGTAAGCTCTCAGAACCATCCTGATATGTTTTAAATCAGAACAGTGACACACTCCCAGCCCCCACGGTTTCTGAATCAGTAGTCTTGAGAAAAGTCCTGATCATTTTTATGTATAAATTGTCAAATAAAGCTAATGTTATTAGCTCCTGCAATACATTTGGTGTGTTCTTGTCTACATTTTAAAACTGAGGTAAAATGTACACTGTTTTCAGTGTTTACATTGGTCGTCATGGAGTGAAAATTGTTTGGTGTAACTGAGTTCTGAGTATAAACATTAAGAATATTGGATAGTCACCAACTATGGCTCGAGACCACTGGCACTGACAAAGGCTAATCTTGGCTGTTAGTTTGATTGGATCTGGGACAAATTAAGACATGTATCTTTTCTGGTTCAAATAAATAAAGAATATTTTTTTCCAGAGTGGACAGAGCCTTCTAACAGTGGCCCAGATACGAATAATCGGAGGAAAGAGCAGTGCGATTTTGCCTGACCGTATTTCCTTCTTGACGGTGAGTGCATCAGTCCTGTCACTTGTTGCTGTTGCCAGCACTCAGTGAGATTGCAACCAGGTTTCTTCCTTTGGTCTTCCAATGTAGAATGAAAATCAATGCCTTTCCTGTAATCCTCCCAGCTTCAGTCATAGGTTGATATGACTAAGGCTTACTGCTTCATGTACTGAGCTACTATTGGCTTCTCAGCCTCTTTAACGTGGAGACAGCTATCATTGGGCTCCCGAGGCCATAACATGTAAACAGTCTAATAAATACCCCAACACACACACACACACACTTATTTTATAGACTGTGTTCCTCCAGAGCAATGACTATCAACCTTTCTAATGTTGTTACCAGTTAATACACTTCCTTTTGCAGCAGTGACCTCCAACCAAGAAAAAAAAAAAATATATATATATATTATTGCTTCTTCATAACAGTAATTTTGCTACTGCTGTGGATTGTAATGTATATATCTGATATGCAAATTCTGTTAGGGTCATGGTGCACAGGTTGAAAAACATTGTTCTAGAGAACAAATTTATTTCTTCTTAAGTAAAGCTACAGCAGACAGTGGGTGTAGCTGTTTGTTAATGAAGAGTAGGTGCAGGAGAGTTGACAGTCAGGAAATTAAGGAAGAGACTTCTGAGAAAATGTTGTACCTCACCTTCATTCTCATCATCTCAACTGTAGTAAGTGAAGAACCACCTAGGAAGTAATACCTTATCATGACTGATAGGATGGAAAGAAGTGAATGAATTTACATTGTTTCTGATAAATCAAAACAAATTAAAGCAATAGTCATGATTCTGTTACTGTAGTTTTGTTACTTATAACATGTATACTAATAGGGTGAGTGAACACAATAACATTGTGAAACCCTGAGCTTTTCAAATATTTTCACCTTTGGCAGCCTGTTGCCTTATGGAACCTGCAGTTTCTCCAGTCATGCCTTACTACAGTAGTTGGTATGACTGTAATACTGTTTGCTTAGCAGTTTTCTGTAGGATTAACATCTTCCATTTTTAAGGGAAATTCCTTAAGACTAGATTTGCGGGGGGTGGGGAGGGATGGTGAAACACCAAGTTGTTGAAAAGAGAAGTGAAATATTTCAGGGAAGTTAATAAAGTCAAGAAGTAAACCACTCAAAACAGCTTCAGGAAGTACCTGAAAATGAACAGATTCACTAGGCTTCCCTCTCTCTCCAATAGTATATAGACAGTAAAAGTGTCTGAGGATTGCTTTCAAAGTGGGTTCCCTAGTAAGGGGGACAGGGACTGTCTTTGACATGAAATCAGTGCCTTTTATCACCTCCCCCTCCCCCTTGTAAGGCTGTGTGTGTGCAGCCTTACAAGGCCACAGAGGAAGAAAATTCAGCCAGGCCTGATGAGACCTGATAGGCTAGGGTCAGATGGAAGGGGAGGAGGTCCAACCCTATCAGTGGACTGGGGAAGCTGCATGGGTGGAGAAGGGGGAGGGTGGGTGGGAGTGTTCAGAGATGATGGGGGTGGTGTTACCACTGGGGAGGGGGGATGAATAAATTGTAATAAATAAAAATTTAAAAAAGTAAAAAAGAAAAGCCATGTTGCAAGAAAGATTCTCAGACAAATTCAGGCATAGGACACAGGCAGAGACCAGCTGAAGTACCTGGAAGAAACAGACTAACTGATGTACATGAAAGAAACTCAGGCCAAATGAGACACTTAGAAGGGACACTCTTTGACCTGTTGAATTGCCTGCAGTCTGTGCAGTGTGTCTTCAGTTTCCAGCTTTGTTGAGCTGTCACCTTGGCAGGTATGGGATTTGGTGACTATTTTCAGATCAACACACAAATGAAATTATCTATGACATATGTAGTCATTTCTGAAAATCCTAAAGATATTTCTTAAAACCTAAAACTATAATTATTATATAATGTTTCAATCCTACTACTGGGTATGCACACTAAAGGGTTGAAGTCAATGGATTGGAGAGAGAGATTTACTCTCACAGTCATTTCAGCATTATTCACAGTAGCCAAGATTTGATAGCAATTCATCAATGGATGAAAAGATAAATAAAATAAATAAGTAAAATTTAAATAAAGTAAATTGTATATCTGCAGAAGCAAAATGATGGCAGATGTATTCTGATAATAAATTTTAGTCACATGTAGTGTTGTCTTTTGATATGTTTGGCTCATGTGATAGTCAACACTTGGCAAGTAAAAGAGGCAAATACACCAATTCTATGGTTTAGGAACTAGTATATGTCATCTAAGGATAGCTATATGCAGGGAATAGTCCTCAGGGGAGAGAGAAGGGTACTTAATAATGAGAATGAGGCAGATCTGTTCTAGAACCTATTTTCTAGAACAGAAGGCTGTGGAATGAGGGCAGTTTCCATAGAATAAAAGAACTCACTGTTTGTTTCTTCAAAAATTATCTTTACACAAAGGAGACTGTCATTAGAACAAAATGACAGCCTACAGACTGGGAACATGGATCATCATCAACCCTATATATGACAGAGGGCTAATATTCAGAATATATAAAGAACTAAAGAAATTAAAAAGTGACAAATCAAATAATCCAATTAAAAATGGGGTACAGAGCTAAACAGAGAATTATCAATAAAGGAATACCGAATGGCAGAGAAACACTTAAAGAAATGTTCAAAGTCCTTAGTCGTCAGGGAAATGCAAATCAAAACTGCCCTGAGATTTTGTCTTATACCCATCAGAATGGCTAAGATGAATAACTCAAGTGACAACTCATGCTAGAGAGGATTTGGAGAAAAGGAAACTCTCCTCCATTGCTTGTGGGAATGTAAACTTGTGCAACCATTTTGGAAATCAATCTGGTGCTTTCTCAGACCATTAGGAATAGTACTACCTCAAGATCCAACTATACCACTCCCAGGCATATATCCAAAAAATGTTCAAGTACACAAAAAGGACATTTGCTCAACCATGTTTTTAGCAGCTTTATTTGTAATAGCCAGAACCTGGGAACAACCCAGATGTCCCTCAGTATAGGAATGGATACAGAAATTGTGAGACATTTACACAATGGAATATTACTGAGCAATTAAAAACAAGGAAGTCATGAAATATGCAGGCAAATGGTAGGATCTAGAAAAGATCATCCTAAGTGAGGTATCCCAGAAGTTGAAAGACACAGATAATATATTAAACATAATATAGGACAAATATACAAAAATCTGTACACTTAAAGAAGCTAAGGAAGAAGGAGGACCCTGGGTGAAATGATCAATCTTCACTCACGAAGGTAAATGGGACAGAAATCAGAAGAAGGAGAAAACAGGAAACAGGACAGGAACCTACCACAGAGGGCCGCTGAAAGAGTCTACTTATCAATGTATCAAAGCAGATGCTGAGACTCATAACCAAACTTGGACAGAGTGCAGGGAATCTTATGAAAGAAGGGAGAGATAGAAAGACCTGGAAGGGAGAGGAGCTCCACAAGGAGAGCAACAGAACCAAAATATCTGGGCCCAAGGGTCTTTTCTGAGACTGATATTCCAACCAAGAACCACACATGGAGATAAGCTAGAACCCCTGCACACATGTAGCCCATGGCAGCTCAGTCTCCAAGTGGGTTCCTTATTAAGAGGAACAAGTCTGTCTCTGACATGAACTCAGTGGCTGGCTCTTTGTTCACTTCCCCCTGAGGGGGGAGCAGCCTTACCAGGCCACAGAGAAAGACAATGCAGCCAGTCCTGGTGAGACCTGAGAGGCTAGGGTCAGAAGAAAGGGGAGGAAGAACCTGGAGTTCAGTGGACTTGGAGAGGGGAATGAGAAGAGGTGACAAACGGAGACTGCGATTGGGAGAGAATGAGGGAAGGGACTAGAGCTTGGATACAAAGTGAATAAAGTGTAATTAATATAAAAAACTGAAATTAAAAAATGGAAAAATTTATCTTTACTTGTAATGGACTAAGGCAGATGATATGAATCATCAAAGAAATTAACACTGTTATATATGAATTTATTTAACGTACTAAGCTCTCAATAATAATACCACTCTCAATAATAATCTTGAGAAATGATATTCTGGATTTATCCATAGTTCTATACTAGATTCCACTTTCTCTTTAAAACTGTTTTAAAACATTTGCATAAAATCAGTCTTGATATTATTTCCACCAGAGTAGAGGATTATAAAATATCTCTACCTGAACCAAAATTTCCACAGTTTGCATATAGAGAACTTGAATAAAATAGTAATTTTTCTAAGTTATGGTCTTTAGCTAACAGGCTAAAGTCCAAGTATAGTAATAGCTGCTTAACTGATTTCAGGTATTATCTTCCTGGTATGTGGGGAACAAACAAACAAAAAAACCTGACATCAATATTATGATCTTCTTGCCTTCTGTGCTCTGTGTCTATGGCTTTGATGTCTCAGTCTTCAGACAAAATTTGTGAGTTGCCAATCTACCTTAACAGGTTAGACTTAGGGCTGAATATCCTATAACTGACCATTACTGATAAACAAAAGGGAAAGGGGAAGATGAAAGAAATAACATTTAAGGGGAGAAGAAACAAAAATTTAAAATGTGGTTTGTCTGGTGTTTTTTATTAAATAGATAATTTATTTGAAAATAATGCCTTTCCTTAAAGTTTCCAAGAATTCTTAGGTTTCCAGAATGACAATATTGATTAAACTATTGCTTTCAACACGCTTCTACATTAAAAGTATAATAAGATAAAACACAAAATAAAAGACTATTCATGTTCACTAAATGAAAATGGAGACAAATTAGATTTAAAACATTGTTTACTATTTTTTATCCAAACATTTCTGTTACAATTATGTCCTTAGGTGAAACTTTAATTACAGCTAGAAAAGAGAATTCACTCTTTCAACATTTTGAAAGAACTACTAGCCATCAACACATAAGGATAAGAGCAATTTATATAAGAATTTGGTTTTCAATAAACAAGAAAATCATTAACCTATTTCTTTTCACATTTTTTGTGGGAATAATATTGAATTCATTTGCAAATTTCGTTATATGCTACCACCAGTATTTTTCACCTTGAAAACAGTAATAAAAATATCAAGCTGTGTACATAATTCAGGTTTGCTCCAAGAAAGTTAAGAATCCAAGAACACAGAGCATAGTACTTTACCACATTGCTACTCTACAGGAACAAGGTGGGGGGGGTGAATTTATAACCACACGTTTTTAATTAAATATAATATTTTCTACAAAATAATCTCACAGTTTAAAACATTGATCTTTAATTTATCGCTTCAGAATGTTATTCAAGAGTACTGGTTGCATCATTATTGTGCTTCCTTCAGCCTTCCAGCTCCTTTCTCGTCCCTTTATTCCCAACTTACTGAGCTCCTTTAGTGTTGCTCATGTGTATATGTGTTTAGGATTGACAACACTGACTTCTTAACGTTTCATTTTTGCATACCTTCATGGTCCATCTCCATGTCTCCAACTTCTTGTGGCTAAGCAATGCAGAAATGTGGGGTAAATGTGATGAGTGTCAGAACCAGGACAAGTTTATGATTTAATTAATATCATAAATTAATTATGAACTGAAAAAGGTTTACACCATGAATAGAGAGAAGATTTACACAAACAGCAAGAGTGCCTTCAGCTCCAGCTTGTCAGCTCAGGACCAAAGGTTTGTATTATTGGCTCGGATATAGTGAACATAAAATTATGCTTCCTCTACTGCATGTCTTAGAGCAATGTAAATATTGTACATTTGTCTTGTTCATCATATGCATCAGTATCTATTTGAAGATAAACAGGTCACATGGAAGCCTGCAAAGGAATCCTCCCCACTCCTGCTCTGATCATTACCTATAATTAAAACAAGTTTAAAATTTTGCCAAACTCTACTGTCCTGAAAGAACAAGGAGAAAGGAATTAGGAAAAAAAAAAGTATCATACTACCTCAGACAAATTGTATTTGGTGCCAAAATATTTTTGGAGAAAGAAGTGGTTTGGCTGCCTGAAGAAGCTTTGATATATTTTATTGTTTATTTATTTGTTCAGAGTTAGGTAGGTGTGTCTTAAAGAATAGGAACTACTGTTACTTTTGTTGTTGTTTTTGGTTTTACTGGTATAACAACTTGGAACCTTTTTAGACATTTGGATTAGAAGTTGCTGTATTTATTTGATTTTCATGCAATTGAATCTTTCAAATTTGTAACAAGGTGTTGGCCTTCATACATTCTTTTTACTATAATCATTATTAAAATATAATTAATTATATTATAGTAAATAATTTACTATAATTTTATTTTTACTATATTTATTATTGAACTATAATTAATTATTTTAAGGATGAGTATGCTTTTGATTTTTCTAGTGTTTTATAATTATGATAAAATGCTTTCTATGTTACTTTTATTTTATTTTAAATTGGTATTTAGAAATATACCTGTTAAATTTCCATCATATTCTATTGATTCTCAGTGGACATGATTTCTCACATAGATGGTGTTCTGGAGGTACTTATTCATGTTCTTCTGAGAAAGCTGGCTACACCTCTGAATTTTCATTAGTTTACCTCATATATCTGTAACTGACTACATTACAATTCACTAGAAAAACTCAAAACAAATAGAGCATCTTGCAGAACTTCAGGTGACATAATTTGTAGCATAAAATAAAGAAATGTAGAATAGTGTTGTTTAATAAAACAAATCATATTATCAAAGGTTTTACTTTTTAGCCAGTAGATATATTCTTTAATTTTGATTAGTAAGGTGCTAAACAATTTGGACTATGATGTTAGGTGTGAGGAATAAAGGAGTTTAGGGTATTAATAAAATATGATGAGTTCTTACACATAAGCTGCTTCCTTCCTTTCTTCTCTTCATCTCTACCTTCTTGGCCCATCTCTTATTTAAACTAAAGGATTCATTAATATTCTAGTTATCATTTACTACATATAATATCAGGCCATGAAACAGTGTATAATGAGGAGGATATTCTAAATCTGAAAAATAATACAGATGTTTTTGTTTTAAAAAGCTAGATGATATATCCTATCCTGTGACACAGGATGTAACAAATACTGTAACAACTGTGTCCAATTCAAGTCTATCACTCTATTGCTCTCTTTAGCAATGTCAGTGATGTCAGAGGTAAATATTGGTTTGGGGTTTCTTATTCTTCTTCAGAGTAATTATGTTTCTCCCAGCCTCCCCAGTAACAACCCGAGACTCAGTATCTCTTTTCCAGCTGGTACTATTCAACTGATATGAATATCGGGGCCTCATTTTCCAAAGATCCAGCACTGTTTCTCTGCATTTGATTCCTCTTCCTGAAGGTAAATATAGAATTCTTTCATATAAATGAGTTCAGCTCCTTCACTAAGTTGACAGGACAGAACTAAAGTTTCTGTTACACGAAAGAAAGCTATCTTATCAGTTCTCAAGTTTATGTAGGAGCAAGTGAAAATTTTGTTAGAAAACTTATTTGATCATATGTCATTGCAGCATAACTTATAATTATTCAACTGAGGTTTTACTTTAGATTTAAGCTTTTGACTGTGTTCTTAGCTACACCCATTCAAAAGTTCTCTGAATGTTCTTCACAGTATACAGCCATTTATTTCAATATTAAAGACAAACAAATACACATATCCATTAAGAGAATTTTAATCTTTCATGACTAGACACTGGCCATAAAATCTAATTAACACTGTTTAATTGGCCAGTAGAATATGTGACTTGTAAACTTCTCTTATTGGGTCAATGGTAGTATTATATGACATAAACAAAGAAGCCTGAGTGATATAAATACACACATACCTGGGAAATACATAATGCTTATCTCTAATTGACGGTGAAGGCAAGGGATTTTGGAAAATGTGGGCAAATATTTTAGCTACTGCTGTCAGAGTCCCATTGCTGAACTTTGACATAGTCATTCTATTTATCTTCATCTTAGTACCTTCATTTGAAATACTTAAGGGAAACTAATTCTTTCCTACTGTAAATACCATTTAATTCATGAAAATATTTTTTTGTGTGTGTGTGTTAAAGGATAACTATTAGTGACACAACAACATCTGTACACTAAATCTTCCTTAAAATTTAAGAGTGTTATTTGCAGTCCCTCATAGTGCCTTTCTTCCTTTTTGTTAGTTTGACTGCATAAAGGGTCTCTTGGTTGATAAGTCATCAAATGTGTTCTAGGTGTGTTCCTGGCATCCTGTGACATCTTAAACAAGCAGCAGTAGCCTGGGGAGAGAAATCTGAGTCCTATTGACTTACTGTTGCTGCTTCTTAGTTTAGTGACTGCAAAGGTATTTAACAGCTGGTTAATGCTGTTTTGCTTCTCAGTCATAGTTGCTTGCGATTATCTTCATAGTTTAAATCTTCATACTTTACATGTATGGAATTTATTTCTAGGTGACATTTTCAAAAGGAATCTGCATGTAGCCAGAAAAATGTAAAGGTGTTAACTATTTTGTGGAGCTATACTGACATCTTTGGTTAGGTTCTGGTTGATGAAAATTTTATGTAGAGATAGATAAACAGGGAGATGGTCAGTTAAAGGGGTTGAGAGGCCGATCCAGAAGCACTGATATCACACTGTACACTGTTTTGGATATAAAGATACTTATGAAAGAAAAAAAAGTTTAAAAGGCAAAAAATAAAAATAAAAAGAGATTGTGTCAGCTCCCAAACCTAAATATTTTAATACTAATTACATATATAAATTGTTAATGAGACACTGAGATGCAGAGCTTGTATGATTAAACAGACAAAATTGCTCAGAGACATTCCCAAATGAGGAGTAAGTGTGCTCCTCTAATGGCAATAAACAACGAATAAAGGTATTTGGAGAACCAAGAAAGTTCACTTGCCCTCTAGATAAATATTTAAAACCGCCCCCCACCCCCCAATATCCTCTGTTGTTAATATACCTGATCTGATTGCCATTTGCTTGGCGCTCCGCTTATACTTGTGTTTGGACGGTCTGGAGTACGGGTGGTGCAGGCATATATGTGTGTGTGTGTGTATGTATATATATAAATGTGTATATATATATATATATATATATTTAATTGTAAGAAGCAATTGCAGAATCCGCGTTTCCGAGATCGTGTTGACAGACCCAGGCGGTTTAGAAGGGGCTGATTACCTTAGGCTGGAAACAGAGAGTCTTTCTGCCCTGAGGGGGAGGGGACGCCTTTCATGCGCAGCCCTCCTCTCGGATGCGCCCTCCCTCGCATTCACTTGCAAATCGCTGTGTGCTGGCAGGAGCCGGCACTTCCAGGCTCCAACCTTCCCATGGCGAGTGCTGCAGCTCCATCAGCAGAACCTTTCTCTCCGTGTGAGGAAGGGCTTTTCTCCCTCTTTCCTTCTCCCCCCCCCCCTTCCTTAATCAGAATCACTGAATGAAAGCCAATCAGAGAGAGGGAGTTCGCCCCCCGTTTTCTTTGGTTCCCTGCCGTCCAGAGTTAAAAGTGACGCTGAGAGAAAGCTTGAGTTAGACCGAAGTAGAATCAGTGAGAGAAAATAAGAGCAGAAAACAAACAAAAAGGGAACAGGGTGACAGTCTCCTCAGGGTTATTTGGCTGGAACCAACTTCCGTTTCCCAGAAGCTGATGAAACAAGGTAGGAAGAATTCACCTCTTGTCTTTTAACTCCTTTAAGGTCTTGCCTTTTCTTCCCCTCTTGGGGGGAGATTTTGGGGGAGATATGTTTTTGCTTTCCTTTTTAAAAAATTATATGCATAATTATTCCAAAACCATTACCTTTTAATAAACAAATGAGCATGCAACTCTCTCTCTCTTTTAACGAGTTTCCAGGAACAACTGCTTTCAATGTAAATAATGCGAAGCTGGATAAATAATGTATTATGTTCAACAGCGTGGGTTTTGATATGGAGTTTTCGAATTCATTCATTCTTAGCAATTGCTGAAAACATTTACGGAGTGTAATTAGTCATGTTCACCCCTGTTTACCTCTGTTTAAAATATCAGTTTAGCAGGTAGCACTGTTTGCTGTGAACTCTAGCAGCAGCTAACATTACTTTGCATTCCATATGAACGGATTCACTCCTCACTTATTCATAGTCATAGTTCATTATCCCCTCAGTATAAGGAGAAATGACAGCCAGAGGACAGGTGCCTTGAAGCTGTCAGTGGTCACTGGCATCTGCATAAGGACAGTAGATTGACATTCATCAGAAGTAGGATGGATACAATTCCTATGTTCACCTTTTATGTGAGTAAGAAATATGAGGAGGTACAATAAAGGGGGGGATTAAATGCACGCAGTCAGCAGTTGCAGCATTTATTGTCTTTGCTGCAATAAAATCCATATTTTATGTGGTGTTAAATTAATGCAGCATGTTGCAAGTCTAAATGACTGTCCCCAACAAGTAACTATTATACCACTGCAAGCATGGGCCAAAGCAGTAGTCTGCAAGTGTTTTCATGCCACCACAATAAAAAGCAACTATCTCTTTACCATTTAAAAGGGGAGAGGCTATAGGTACAAAGCAAACATCATTTTAAAACTCACCTATCATCTCTTGCTTTCAAAAAGCAGATCTATTTCCTACAATCGTGGTCCGTCATTCCAGTAAGAGCTTCTATTATCCAAAGGTCCACATGCATTACTTCTCAGCTCTTTGGAGATGCATTTTTTTTTCATCTCATTTTTTTTTCTCTTGAAAGATCTATTTTAAAAATAATCTGTCCCTGTGATGCTGACAACTGTTATACTTCAATGCATATGTTAGGAGACTGTCTCCCTTCACACCATCCCCCTCTCTGTCTTTCTGTAAAACGTAGTTACAAGAGCTTCACTGTGGTGAATAACACTTGGCAAGAGGGTGCTCATTTTTTTAGGTCTGGTATGGTGAGGATTTTTAATTAGTGGAACTTTCATGAAAACATTATGTCATTGACAGAGCTGCATGTTCATTTTTAGTTACAGTGAGGAAGGAAGAGGAAGGGACTGAGTTCTGGAGAAATGGGTAAATGATAAGTTGCATGGGTAATCTGGACCCCGGGGGTGGAAAATGGGGCACATATGTATTCTGTGTGCAGAGCAAGAGGAAATGCTGGTTTATTTGGCCAGAGAGTAGTGAGCAGATTGAAAAGTGAACAAACGTAAACATCCTGTGTATGTGGCCAAGGGGCACATCAATTGCAAAAACATCCCAAGGGTAAGAAGGTAGAGAATTGCTCCTTTTGACTTTTACTTTTTTACACCCCCCCCCCTGATGTTTTTAAAGTCTGACTCACTGTCTGCTTGCCTTAAACCAGACACTTCTTTGGTTTCAAATACTTGCTCTTAACAAATCGACTTCAGTGGTGAACGCTTATGCTTTCTCTGACTCCAAAGAAAGGAATGACATATGTTATGGTGTGTGTGTTTTGGGGGGAATGGAGGGTGGTGCACAGGGAACAGGAAAAATCAAATGGAAGCTGTGTGAAGCCATCTACCTATACATATGTGAAATGAGTGGTTAAATTACCAGGTGCCTGATTAGTGCTTCAAGTGGGGGCTCCTGGATCTTCATAAAAACCACTGTTCACTAATAGGCACAGTGCACACTTGGAATGCAGAGCTTTACTGTCAGATGTGTTTTAAACCTACAGTGGGATATTCTTGGTGAAAATAAAAGATATTGTGTATAGAAAGATACATATCTCTGACAGATTATTAAGGAAGTTCATGGAATATGAAAAAGGTATAAATATACATATTCCCTTGTTAGAATTAAAATACGTGAAAGTGGAAATGTTAATTGTGAAAGATGCGAATCCTGATCGGACAACAAGGTGATGTACTTAACTTTTAGTTGCTTCCCCATATAAACAAATAGCGAGGGCAAAGTGTATAGATCTGGCAGATTCCTTGTCACAGCGCTGTTTCCTGTGTCTCTTAACCTACTTTGCAGTAAGAGAGCCGGTCCCCACATCCTGCAGGAGCATGGCATTTTATACCACATCCTTCCACTAGGCGGCAGCACAGGCACAGCGTTGGGCAGAGCATGCTGATTCAGCAGCTGTGAAGCACGTATTCAACGTTCTTAGGAGTCTTCAGAACTCACAGGAAGCAATTAATACAGATCAAGGGGTGTAAAGTCAACTACCATAGTCTAGACCTTAGGCTTCAAGAGTATAAACCATCACGTATTCTTTCTACTCTGCAAATCGCCTCCCGCTGATGTCACATTACAAGTGACTGTAGAATAGTTGCAAGTACAAATAGAGAAATATTTCTACCACTTTTAGATAATTTATTCTCGTATTTAACTTCTCCATTCCAGTCCTATTTTTAATACTTGTTTTTCGATCAATCTAAAATATTGTCAAGAATATGATTTCTCAAGAAAGATCCAACTTACTATGAATATGATTGTAATAAAGTGGACTCTAAGTTAAAAAAAAAAGTAGCAAGAAAGATCATCTATCTGTTTTTAAGAGTGATGAATGTGGCCCAAACATTGCTTCAACTACCACCCATAGTCACTCTTCTGGAAAATTGAATAAAAGGAAAAAAAAATTTAAAGTACAAAATTGAAAAAAGAAAGTCGATCTAGGAAACTCTGTTCTAATTTACATGACAGTCAAGTTTGTGAGTTCCTCCAGACAATCACCTGGAATACACAGAACAAAAACATCTTTTGTTTATGTGTCTTTACAACACTTGAGTCATGTTCACAGAACGTACCTTTCACATTCTATTGCTTTTAGATTAATAAGTTCAGGGTTTTTGTTTTTGTTTTTCAGTCATCAAGCAATGCCTGTTTCTATGGTTGCAATGCCAGCGTAGGGGTCACTGTGGTCTTCATTTCTGAGTCAGTGATAGATCCCATTCACTCTTTACTTGACATTTTGCTCTGAGCCCCTGAGCCATTCCAAACCAGTTGCTGCCTTTCCTCCCTGGGCGGGTGCCTAACACAGAAGACTACACTGCTTTTGCCAAGATTTTCTCACCTTGCGACCATTCAGTCCAACGAATCCTCACCCACACACAGGGTAGGGAAATCAGATCTGCCACTATAAAGTGACAGATTTCTGCAGAGGTATTATGGTGAGATGTTAGCATTAACCTGACAGCTCTTAAACATATCTTCTTAATACAGCTATTGCTTAATTGTTTATTATCAGTGCAGCTTCTCAGAGAAAGATAGGTTTCTGTGTAATTTTTTTTTAAGGAAAGTTATTCATTCTCACAGGTTCCTTTATATTTTTGTTCTGTTTCTTTGTTGCTGGATGAGTGATGTATTAGCCTCTCTATTACTAAGGACGTTGTGTTAAGCCTTAACTATTCTGGAAACAGACTTTTAAAAAGAAAGAAGTGTGCATTCAATATGTGTGAGTAAAATCAAATCACAGCCTACATCATTTCACAGGCTACATTCCTTAGAAATAATGCCTGCTTGTGGGAGGTTGAAATGCCTTCCTGCAGCAATCTCTTGCAGCTAAGAGATTCATATTCTTAAGGAGTTTGTCAGTAACACTCTAATGCACTTTATGAAATCATGTGATTTCAGTGCTTAGTCTTTATTTATTTATTTTAGCAAGCAGCGTCTATACACTGCAGCCTTATAAATTAACATTAAATGACATTTCAGGCTTCAGACAGGGTGCAGCAGTAGGCTGGTACATGTAATAAACATTGTCTCTCAACAGGAAATCCAGCATTAAATGACATGTCTAAACACTTCAGAGCATGGCTGATCCTAATAAATTTAGCAGAACATTTTCTCCCTTTCTCTCTTTTTTCTTCCCTCTCTCCCTCCTCACCTCTCTGCTCTCCCTCCTTCCTCTCCCCTCTTCTCTCATTTCTGATAATGGCAAAGGTCCATTTGCATTTTATATTATATCCACTGTTGTCTCTTTGGTTCCTGTGAGTTTTATGGCCAGTATTCTCACATCTACTGCACCATCCTGTGCAGTAGTATGCATGACACTTGTGCTGAGCAGACTCTATCCTGTAAGCCGAAAGCAATCCTTGTGACATGGAGGCTTCTGAGGAGTTAAAACTGGCACCAGGGCAGTTTCTTGAGAATTCAGCTCTCACTAACAAGATTGCTTCTTCAAATACTCAGAATGGAGACTGCACGGTCGTGAATTATGATTCTGAGCCCATCAGTTATTGATTATGAGGCTGTGTTGATTTAGTGTAAGAGAGAATACTGAAGTGGCTTGACAGAGCTCTGATTTTAAAAATAAATCAAGCATAAATTGCATGCTTCCAGAAAGCAGTACTCCATTGGACGTGTTGCTTCTTCTCTGCTGTGAGAAACAAATGTATCAGTTACTAACCTAAGAAAAGAAACTGATGGGTAGGGAGGAATCTATCCCCACTGTCAGATAAAGAGCTACTATTGTTCCCCAGAGCTCCTGGTGAGAACATGGGTTAGAAAATATAGAGCAACAACCAGGTTAAGCAGAATGTGTGACAAACTAAAATAATGAACAGGCTGAATTAAGTAAATATTTTAACTTGAGCTATTCTGGTAATTCTCTAAAGTGTTAACCCAGTATGTATAAATATAAGAACTTTGATATAGCTATCTGAATGTTGAAAGGCAGTCAGCTTGTTTTCTTAGGTCATTCAAAGTTCTGAGCCTATTTTTGTGTGTAATCCTAATGAAAACTCTGAAAAAGCATTATTACATTAAATTAATTAATTTCTGGTTTCTTGAGACAGTTTGCATTAGCTCATTTCCATGTTTCTGGGATTAAAAGACCTGAGCTCCAACACATAGCCACAACATAAGCTGGAAAGATGGCTCAGTGGTTAGCAGCACTGCCTGCTTTTCCAGAAGACCCAGGCTCCATTACCAGCACCCACAGAGCATGATGGCCCACAACCATCACTAACTTCTATTCTAGGAGATCCAGGAGTTCTAACACCTTCTTCCCTCCTCTGAAGGCACCAAATGCTCAATTGTTACATGGACACACATGCATGCAATACGCCCATATACATGTAATACAACTAAATATGCAAGTATTTTAAAAAATCAAACAGAACTTTCTTACTGTTCCATTAACAATAAAAATCAAGGGAAATAAACTTTCATTTTTAACACTATGGATTATCAGATTTTTTAAAAGTAATAAATGTTTCTAAAATTCTTAACTCAGGTTTCGGAGTCAGATGACGCACCATGCTATTTCAAGGTAATTGTTTTCTAAAGACAATCTTTAAGAGCCCCACACATGGGAAGATTTGAAAAATTTGAATTCTGCCAAATTTTAAGAATTTTGTATTTCCATATAAGTCTTCAATCCATCAGTTACATTCATTAATTATTTTACTAAGATATTTTCTTCAATAAACAAAAAAACATTACATTTTTACTACTCAATCGATTTCAACTAATTCTTAACAAAATTAAAAACATGCACTTAACAGTGGCATGTTTTGCTAAGCAATCCCATACAAGAACGATATTACTGGGTAAATTTAGAATACTTTGATCAATTAAAAAACTCAGGACACTCAACGGAGGAATGGATACAGAAATTGTGGTACATTCACACAATGGAATACTATTCAGCTATTAAAAACAAGGAAATCATGAAATTTTCGGCAAATGTGGGAACTACAAAAGATCATCCTGAGTGAGGTATCCAAGAAGAAGAAAGACACACATGGTATATGTTCACTCACACGTGGGTATTAGATGTATAATATAGGGTAAACATACTACAATCTGTACAACTTAAGAAGGTAATCAAGAAGGAGGACCCTGGGTAAGATGATCAATCCTCACTCAGAAAGGCAAACAGAATGGACATCCAAAGAGGAAGAAAACAGGAAACAGGACAGGAACCTGTCACAGAGGAGCTCTGAAAGATTTTACCCAGCAGGGTATCAAAGCAGATGCTGAGGCTCACAGCCAAACTTTGGGCAGAGTGCAGGGAATCTTATGAAAGAAGGGGGAGATAGAAAGACCTAGAGGGGACAGGAGCTCTAAGGAGAGCAACACAACCAACAAATCTGGGCTCAGGGAGCTTTCTGAGACTGAGACTCCTACCATGGACCATGCACGGAGATAACCTAAGAATGCCTAAGCAGATGTAGCCCATGGCAGTTCAGTCTCCTAGTGGGTTTCCTAGTAATGGGATCAGGGACCGTCTCTGACATGAACTCAGTGGCTGGCTCTTTGATCACCTCCCCCTGAGTGGGAGCAACATTACCAGGCCACAGAGGAAGACAGTGCAGCCAGTCCGGATGAGACCTGATATGTTAGGGTCAGATGGAGAGGGTGGGGGATTTCCCCTATCAGTGGACTGGGGGAGGGGCAGGGGAGGAGAAGAGGGAGGGAGGATGGGATTGGGAGGGGACAATAGAGGGAGCTACAGCTGGGATACAAAGTGAATAAACTGTCATAAATTTAGAAAAAAAGAAGGTAAGAAAAAAAAAGAAACTCAGGACATATTGTTTAAACCACTAATATAGTCCTTGCCCTCCACTAATGTAGTCAAGTATGACCTTTTCTACCTTTATTTTTTACTTACTTCCAAAATTAAATTGGAGATTATTCCTTTCTTACAGTTTTGAACCATATCATGTAAGATTTTTTAGTATGAAAGGTAGTTAGAGAGGAGACTACCACCACGTAGACCTGATGTGCAGGTCTGGGGAGGTCAGAGGGCAACTGGACAGAGTGAGTTCTTTCCGAACCTGGGCGATGAGAGACTGACAAAGTCTGTCTTTCCTGAAGGTGCTTTTACCCGCTGAGTAAATTTCAGTGTCAGAATCGAAAATTTTTCTTTCTTTTGAGAAAATAATATGTTTATTAATTCTTTTAGAATTTTATACAATGTGTTGAAAAATTGGAAATAGAATTAAATCACTTTCTGCCCTCTTTTCTCACTTCAGCACCTCCCCTCCCCGCTGTCCTCCCCTCCTGTGCTCCCTACTGTGAAGGTGATGGCATCTTTTTCTTTGATTGTCATTCTTCCATAGATGTATGTATGCTTGTCTGTTTGTAAGTCTGTATACAAGTATGTGCAGTAGAACTTGCTGAATCCATTCGTGTTGCTTGTGTATATACAATTACCGAGCTGACTGCTCTGCATTGGACAACCAATAAGAGTGCTCCTGCCTAGGAGAATCTAATTCTCCCAGCAGTCGTTATTTGCCTGCAGTTCTCTGTCTAGGGTTGAGACCCTTTAAAATTTTCCTCCTTCCACGGTGATAGCAGGGCCATTGATACAGTCATTGTTCTCATTCTGGGAAAGACAGTTTCCCAGCTGAGTTCCTGGTAATCTGGCTCTTAGAGTTTCTCAGAGCCCCTTTCCAGAGTGTTGCTTGAGCCCTGGGTAAACCAGAAGCTGTGATGTGGATGATCCTTTGCAGGGTGGAGCTCCGATGAGCTGTTGGTCTATGCTTTGTATCCAGGTGTGGCTTTCTGTGATGGCCTTTATTTGCTGTAAAGAGAGGTTTCTTTGACAATGAGTGCAAGTGACACTTATCTAAGAAAGATGGCTCAAAAAGACATACAATGTATTTTGGTTATATTCATTCCCCCTCCCCCAATGTTCTTCATACTCACCCCCACCTCCCTACCCACCCAGTTTCATACATATACACACATATATAATCACAGGGTCTAATTTATGACGCCCCAAATACTTTTGGGTCATAAGCTAGAGCATGGTGTGCTACCATGGGATACACCCTAAAGAAAATTGATGTTTCCTTTCCAAGCAGCAATCAGCTGCGGATCAGTCTTCAGCTACTGGGAAGACTTTATGGTCACCTAGCTGCTGTGATTTTGTACAGCTTGAGCTTGTACAGATTTAGTGCATGCTGCCAAATCATGGAGAATTCATACATGCATTGTCTAGAAAACATTGCTTTTGGGAAAGAAATTATTTCTTCACCTCAACCTATGTTTTTGGTTATGATTTTAAAGAAAAATTGGACATTGCATCTTTAATTTAAGCTCCTTTTTCTTGTGTTTCTTTTCCTTTTCTTTCTTTTCTTCCTCCTTTCCTCCCTCCCTTCTTCCCTTCCTTCCTATCTTTTTTCCTTCTTTATTTCCTGATATCTCTCTGAGTCTCTTTTCCCTTCTTCTCTTCATCTTTATGTTCTTCTTTGTTGTTGTTACTGGGGAAGGTTGGATGTGGGCCAGCTCTCAATACACTGCTGTTGACTTACTAGAATTCAGTATGTAGATAATTTTGGCTATGAATTATGTAGATTCTTTTACCTCCTTTGTCTCTCCTGAATGTTGGTTTTATAGGCACACACCCTGAACATTATTTTTTTCTTTGAATTTTACTCTTTTGTGATTAGTGTGGAGTTTCTGGAAAGGTCTAACTCTAAACACACAATTTTAACATTTTTTGACCTCAATTTTTTGGTATATAATCAGAAACAAAACAAAGAAAACCCTACAACACCCAAGAAACTTTTGTCTTTTAGCCATTGTGTTCTGTAAGACATATGTTTTTGATTTTTAATTATAAGTAAGTAGTACTACATAATACTTAATCATCTTCAGTACTTTTTAAGAGAGAGAGAGAGAACGGTGTGGGGGTTATGATTGAACTCACATGCTAGGTTAACATATGCTACAGAGGGGTATGATATGAGTTACTATTTTATTCAGGGTTTGATAACTGATAAATAATATATTCTTATAAACAACATACCATGTGGCTATAACTTTACCTCTGTTAAACCATTTCACTGTTCTGAAAGCTGCATTACATGTTTTAAGAAAATATCAGTGTGAATTATCAGTTTGGTTCAAATTACATTTCTGTTTAGTCTCAGTTTCTTTTGATGGAGTCTCAAGAGTGGACCATGAATTGGGGCTTCTGCAGCAGTCCCTTGTTGGACTGTCTATGCTGCACTTAGATTTGCAGCAGCTGATTTTCACCTTGCAGATGCAGGACACTCTGTGGAATAAAATGAAGGTATAATGCTGAGACTAATGGCCCATACCAGAGAAGTGTACAGAAAATGAATGTACATGAGGGCAAACTATCCTCCAAAGTGCCATCACTAAAAATTGTTAATCAGAGTTCGCATACCCTCAAATGCTGAAAAGCTGCACACCTAGTCACTATGAAAAAGGTCTGCCTTACAAAGTCTGTAGAGAGAGAGGAAGCTGCAAATCAGAAACATTGAGATTCTCTTTGTTAGAAAGTGTAATGACCTTAACCTAAGTATTCTCCCATTGACCTTTAATGGACAAAAGCATAGAGCATGGCACCAGTCTGTCTGAATTAAAATTGTAGCTGTACCACTTATTATATATTTAATATTTAATATCATTGGAAGCTTTTTCATCTGTTAAATGGGGTTAATAGGTTTACTTTTGTAATATGACAATTTTCATGATTAATAGGAGCAATTACCATAAGCCTAAAAATGTACCAAACATTAGCTAACACAAAATCCATGTTCTAGCATTGACTCTAATCATTATTGTTGAATATTATTGTTATTGGTGCAATAACTTGATGTAAGTTCGTGTAACCTATGTTTCATTAGCATTAAGTATACTTTACTTTTTTTTAGCAGTTCTTCTTCATGTATTTTACTTTTTATATTTAAAATTTATAAACTTAATAAAAATTTAAATTTATAAATAAATGTCACACAATAATAATTTTGTACTGGAATTAAGATAATCTTGGTGTTTTCATTCTAGTATTGGCATTTTATCCCACTCTCCATTCTAACTTTTTTCTGTACAATGGGAGCTGAAAACACAAAATTTCCAAGGACATAGTCTGTTTACCTATTTTAATTGGCAATGTCTCATTAAATTTATTATTGTAACTAGAAAGAGCTCTATACTTAGGAGTTATAAATATATCTGCTCCCCAATGATTGAGAAAATATCAGTACATAAAATAGTTGAACGAAACATGGAAACTTAAATTGCGTTCTTCAATGTCCTATGCACGAACCAGCAGATTAATGGATATGAATTTTGAAAAGGACGTGAAGAACTTGAAACAGACACAGAGGAGGGAAAACATTAGAAGGAAGGCCATGAACAGTTGTGAGTTCCCTAAGCCACATAAACTCACTCAGGTGAAACATGAGTCATTTTTGTTCCATAATAATGATTCCTTTCACAGATTCTCCTTTTTGAGGTCAGAGTAATGAGAATTAGAAAGAGTGATGAACAGAGGCAGTGCATTAGAGGAATAAATTCCATTAAAGTTTTGATACCTATAAATCTCAAGAATAATTTTGCAGCCAGAATTACAAGCTGAAAGGTCAGTCGGCCACTGATTTCCCAGATTAGCTTTATGAAATTATCTAAGGAAGAAATAGAACCTGATGAAAAATGTGAAAAATTTAACAGTTTTATTTGTATAATCCATTCTGTTCTCTTTTTGTATTTAAGGTAAAACAGAGATCAGGCCACAAAAAAAAAAAAAAATCACCGTTTCTAGGTATTTGTTCCTTGTTTTTCTGAAATATAAATTTAATGTAGCAATGTCTTTACTTTTGCAACATCAGGTTTTGTCTTCCAATTTTATTTAAAGCTTAAGAATTTTTAAAAAATATTTCTTTTATAAACTCACATTGGATTGAGTGTGGTGCCTCAGGTCTTTAACCCCAGAGTGACTGACCCAAGATTGAAAATTCAGTTCTAACTCAGACAACCATGATAAGGTTCTGACTTCTAGGGGCTATCATAACAGATTCTCGTCCTAGAAGTTCTAGAATCACAAAACAAACCACAACTTCAAAAAGAGCCACAGAATTAAAAGACACTCTTCCCTTTGCCAGGTTGTAAAAATAAGGAAAAGCAACATCAAAACACTACCAACATATGTGACAGAGGTAATTTAGGGAACACAGTAAGCTTGTTTTTTAGTTTTTGTCATGGTTCTGAGTTTACTCATCACAGCTAATGCTGTGTTACTTGTTCTCTCAAGGCCAGTTTATTTTACCATCCTTAATTCTCTGCCTATTCAGTAGCCTTTCCTCCACACAACTTCACTTTCATGTTTGGCTAACTGATTCAGCTTTACAGCTGATTGATTTAGAAAGCTAATCCAAAATACCATGTACATTTTAGTGCTAGTGTACTTGACCACCTAAGTACACTTGATTAATAGGCCTCTCAAGGCTAGAGAATTAGGCATGCTCTCTCATTAGTTACAGAATTCTTTAATCATACCAGCAATAAAGTTCATTAGCTTGCATATATTTTCCTTTCATTAACTTGAAAAGAAGATGAGAAAAAATTGGGAAATATTAGTGGATAAGTTATAGAACTTTGAGAAAACAAATATAATTAAATTGTTAGTTATGGAGATGATAGAATTGCAAAATCCTCCAAGCCTTGTAAAGGTGTGCAAGTATTTCATGTGGTTTTTTAAATATGTTCGGTTTAAAAACACATAGATTAGCTATGAAAATGATCATAGCATTGAGTTCACGTTTGAAGGCGTGACCCATTTATAAGGTAAATTGCAGCTAACACTTTGGCAAATTTCCATTCATATCCCGAGTGATACACATTGGTGTTTGGGGCCACCTAGTGGCCATTGTGTGCTAATTATAGAAAGGTCTTTGGTTTAAGACTTTTTTCCAGGTTAACACTGTTCTTCACAGTTTTGAAATAATACTATGGATTATTTGGATTTGCATTAAGTGTTATAAATAGGGATTAGGTATGGATCATCCATGATTATAAGATTTTTTGATGCATCAGAAATTTTAAATTAAAAGGTAATTTAATCTTGCACCTACAACTATGTTGAAAATATCCGTTCAGTATTTTAAAAAATTTCAGTACAAATATTCATCTAGTTTGTAAGATATCAAACAAGAGAAATGATTAAGAGTGGGGAAGACAGTGAATACAGTTTTAACTGGGATCACTATCATTACAGGCGGAAAATCTGAATGGTCCATTTTTTAGCAAACCCTATACTAATTTTTATTTACTTGGAGTAATGTACATATTCACTAAATATCAACTTTTTGACTTATTTTTTATTGGATATTATTCTTGGAAGTCCTTTCTTGATTTTTATGAGAACGTGGTTTTTAAAAAGAGTACAGCTACATACATCCTAAAAACTGCATATATGCTGACTAACAATTTAAATTTGCAGGATTGATTGCTTTTATGAACCTTTCCTTATTTCCTTTATTATCTGAATACAAATATTAAACCTCCTCAGAATCCATTTTTGTCCACATCCCATACCAGTATATGAATATCAAATCATCCCTATGTCTCTCTCCGTGTATTTATGTTGGAGCTACACCTAGAATTTTATCAGTCTCTATGTATTCACTTGATGTCCTAATTACTAATTATCTTCACAATCATAAAACTTTCACTTCAAGATTGAGCAATGAATAACTTAGTCAAACTCACAAGGTGCATTGGAACCACTGGGAACTGCCTCTCTTTGGAGTGTGGGGGTCATTTGTCTTCATTAACAGAGCAGAGCTCAATAGGAACCAAATCATCCATTTAAAAGTCTCAAGACAGCTTATGAACATCATTTTCCTGGAACGTGTTAAAGCCATGCATTTTTCATTGCTGTTAGTTATTTTCTCTTTCTGATTGAACTATTCAGACAGCCTTGTGATATAAACAAGTGTCAGAACATACGATTTCTCATATTCAGGCCAAATGACAGACTGAAAACACTGATTATTTCATTCCCATTAAACCACACACTTTCCATCAAAACTGCTTCTTTTCTAAAGATATTACTATTGATTAGCTTTTATTGTCAAACTTCTGCTAGTTTTTTCCTGTGAGATGGTTCAAACATAGTATTATTTCAAATGAGTATATATTTGCTTGAACAAAATACTGTATTTGGAGTTTAGAAATGTTCAAATACATGTGCAAATATTTAATGATGTCATAGTGTCACCTGATGCTGCTGATTAAGGTCATATACTGTAGATTATTTAAAGCAAATAGAAGATTGATAATCACAAATATAGACACAAATATATGAAAGTCAACACCTTTTTGAGTGAGGCAAACAACAAAAACTCAAAATACTAAATAAAAATTTTGCTCTGATCTTTTCCCTTTAAAATACAGTGTAAGTGTGTTTGTTAATGATAACTACCCTTGTGGATAAGGGAATTTACACACTTAGCTGTCTATGAGAACACTCTTGGCTACCTGGTATTTTCAGATACCTGAAGCTACAAATGCAGAGACTCAATTTCTTTTTCTCTCAAATATAATTAGTTGCCATATCATGCTATTCTCATCTCTGTTAGCAGGAGTGGTGTTTTCTTTTAGATTTTAGGTCCCCACCATAGATAAAATCCATGACTTGTGCCATCATAGGAGACTCAGGAAAGCCTCATTCTTCATGGACAGGCAAGATAAGGCCTCGGGGCTAGTGGATGTTTCTGTCAGTGACTAGTTCTACATATCTTCCTCACTGCATCTCAAACGACTTCTCAGATCAGTTAACTGTTCCAACTGTAGGGGCATATCCACTAGACCTTAGCCATTGCCAATAAGCAGGAGCTTCAAAATCTTGGCAGAGGTGTTCATTTTGGATAGATGTCACTTTTATCACCTACAACATGGGATAATCATATAGCCACACCCAAAGCATGCTGCAGGGATTATCTGATGCTCCATTAATGCCCCTGGGAGGGGTTTTTGTGGTTCTATATGTTTACTGCAAATCACCAGTGTTATTACCGCTTGCTTGGGAAATTACAAATTTGCCTTCTTCCTTTTGAGTCATTATAGATTCCTTAGCCATCTTGCAGTTAGCTTGCCTCAGAATATAAGTAGCAATATTAGTTTCTAATTATTGGAGAACTGGTCTTACGGTCTTTATCATTTTAAATATTTTAATTTCTTTGTTATTATTTTGGTCACTTTAACACAAGGTCCTTTTTGCTAAGATTTATGTATAAATCTAGTAAGCTTTAAATGCTATTTCTTTAAGATGATCTTTGATATCGGCACATGAAGTGGCCTTGTACCTTCCAAATACTGATACCTGTTTATTTACAACTCCTTCCTGCTATGAGTTATTGTCAGCCTTGACTCATTTGCATGTGTGTGTGCATGTGCACGCTTGCTTAATCACTTGGAATGTTGTTTCTTTCAGAGTGTGGGTCATTTGTACTTTGATCTGTAAACTGTAATACCTAGCTCACTCTGTCTGTGTTAGCAAAGGTGTAATAAGGAGATGCATGTATCACGTGGGTAAAATGTATATTTTTGTTTGCATTTCACTGTTAATTTACATTGACAGTTTTAAAAAGCCATGGAAGACCTAAAAACTTAATTTTTTCTTATTTCTGTACCACTAGACAACTTCTCCTGTCTGTTTTAACCTAAAACCATTTTTAATTAGAGAAAATTTGAAGTACGTTTTCTCAATATCCTGACTTGGCTATTTAAAAAAAAGTGGCTTATTTGTTCAACTGACCTCCTCCTACATTTATAAATTATAACTTTTGGCATATGGTCTGACTATTTGTATTTTAAAACTCTTGTTGGATGATTTGGTTATGAACTTCAGATTAACAGGAATAATGAGAGAACACTGTGATTTTTTTTATCTGTAAGCTCACAGATTCTAATATAATTTAAAATGGTGTCTGGAAAGCACATCTAAAAATGGCAATGTTTTATTCTTTAAAGAGGCTTCACTGGTAAGGACATTACTCAAACTTGTGATAATTTGGGTTCAGTTGTACTGAATCTGTATGTCCTCGCAGTGTTGTTCTAAGCAAATAGTTTGTATAGAGCTCTGTGTTACACACTGAACAGACAGTAAAAAGTAAGAGGTATGTCTTTGAGGAAGTCTTCCTGGGTTATTCTAGAGCAACTAGATTGAGCTAGCTATAAGTTAGTTTGGACCAGAGGTATGATACTGGAAGGTATGATATGTCAGGTATGCCCTCTGTTCCTAAGTAAATGAAGTGAGGAAATGCTGAAACATCAGAAAGGGACTTTAAACAATGGTTATTTTTGGAAAGACAAACCACATTAACTATCATTGCCCATCTTCCAGATATTAACACAGACTTTAGGTTTGAATAGGGCAGGAACTGGGGTTGGTAGCAAGATATATAAAAAAGAAGCACTGGTGGTCAAAATTTGGTATGGTTGTTTATTGTATGAATCTTGGTTCAGTAAATGTGTTTGAAGAAGGTCCTTTTGCTTGAAGAGGCAAGCTGGTTTCTGGGAGATGATGGCTCCATCTTAGGCTTGATCTCACCGTTGAGACACCTGTTGGAGAGTCTTTGTTGACTCTGGCTTCCAAGTGACTGTTAAATACCATGCTTTTAGACCTACAGTCCATGCTAATGTTCAGACTTTAGCAGGATTCTGAAAAAATGAGTCAAAAAAGAAGGCAGGTATGCCAGCTTTTATTGCTGTTTTTCTTATCATATAGATCCAAGCTAGGAACCAGTACATTTTAGCAAAAGCCATTTCTAAGGACGTGTTGCACAGTATGAACTGGAATCATTATTAATTAAACAAAAACTATTGTAAAAGAAGACATGAAACTTTTAATTGGCTTTGGGTAGAGGATGGATAAAAAGTTAGCAAGATATAGGTATTCAAGAATTGTTTTGTGCCGGCGAAAGAGAAAAGAGAGAGAGAGATGGCCATTTTCAAGAGAAACTCCGTGGATTTACATTGAGAAAACTACATTTGTGAAAAAAAGTTCAACACTCAGTAAATGGACTCAGATGTTGTATTTCTTTTCATGGGGAGAAGTGAATAAATGCTTAGTCAGTTAGGCATAAATTTTCCCTTTCCTTTTCTATTTCCACTATGCTACAATAGTAGTCAAAACTTGCCTCATTTATGAAGTGGAAACATATACAATATCAAATTTCATTAGTAACTTTTGTTCTTTTATAATTTCATGTATGTATGTTAAACATTTTGATGCTTCTGTCCTCCATTTACCCCAACCCCAACCAGTTACCTTCACTATAAATCATTTTTTTGGTGTGTCCTATGAAATTTAATTAGGACCAGATCCTGACTTTACATTTTCTACTTATTTACTTATTTATTCACTTTGCAGTCTAATCGCAACCCTTCTTTCCTCCCCTCCCAGTTCCACCCTCATGCCCTCTACCTCTATTTCCTCTTTCCTTCTTCTCAGAGAAGAGGAGGCTCCCAAGGGGTACCAACCCACTCTGGCACCTCAAGGTACAGCAGGACTAAGAACATCCTCTCCCACTGAGGTCAGACAATGCAGTCCAACTAGAGGAAAGGGATCCAGAGGCAGGCAACAGAGTCAGATATAGCCCCTATTCCCATTGTCAGGGAACCCGCATGATAAGCAAGTTGCACATCTGCTATATGTGTGTAGGAGTCTAGGTCCAGCCCACGCATTCTCTTTGGTTGGTGGTTCAGTGTCTGTGAGACCCCATAGGCCTATGTTAGTTTACTCTGCCTGTCTTCTTGTGGTGTCCAACCCCTGACACTACTAATAATACTCTGCTATGCTTACAGACAGGAACCTAGCATAACTGTCTTCTGAGAGGCTTCATCCAGCAGTGGATGGAAACAGATGCAGAGACCCACAGCTAAACAATAGGTCAAGCTCAGGGTGTTTTGTGGAAGAGTGGGAGGAAGGATTGAGGGGGCTGGAGGAATCCATGACAGCACAAGAATACCCCGGGTTCAGAACTAGCCTTGTGAGACTGATAGGCAGTATCCAATAGAATATCTTGATCCCCCTCTTCTTAGATCGGTCAGTTGGAAATAGACGAACAGTATGTAATAGGGATTCTCTTCTTTTATACTTGACTGTTGGGATTGCCTGGCTTCAGTGGACCTAATGGAAGTATGCAGAGCTTCTGTGAGTTCATGGTTGCATGACCGTCTCATGATTCGAAGACAGTATTTCACAGTCCTTCCCATTTCCACCTCTTACATCTTTTTTTAAAAATTTTTTTATTAACTACACTTTTTTCACTTTGTATCCCCCCTGTACCTCCCTCCCACCACCCCTCCCATTCACTCCCTTCCTCTCCATTCTCCACGCATGCCCCTCCCAAAGTCCACTGATAGGGGAGGTCTTCTTTTCCTTCCTCTCCTTCCTTCTGATCCTAGTCTATTAGGTCTCATCAGGAGTGGCTGCATTGTCTTCCTCTGTGGCCTGGTAAGGCTGCTCCCCCCCTCAGGGGGAGGTGATCAAAGAGCAGGCCAATCAGTTCATGTCAGAGGCAGTCCCTGTTCCCATTACTATGGAACCCACTTGGACACTGAAATGCCATGTGCTACATTTGTGCAGGGGTTCTAGGTTATCTCCATGCATGGTACTTAGTTGGAATTATCAGTTTCCGGAAAAGACCCCTGTGATCAAAATTTTTGGTTCTGTTGCTCTCCTTGTGGAGCTCCTGGCCTCTCCAGATCTTACTATTTCCCACTTCTTTCATAAGATTCCCTGCACTCTGCCCAACAGTTGGCCACAAGTCTTAGCATCTGCTTTGATAATCTGCAGGGTAAAACCTTTCAGAGGCCCTCTGTGGCAGGCTCCTAGCTTGTTTCTTGTTTTCTCCTTCTTCTGATGGCCATCCTCTTGGCCTTTCCGGATGGGGATTGAGCATTTTAGCCGGAGTCCTCCCTCTTGATTAGTTTCTTTAGGTGTACAGATTTTAGTAGGTTTATCCTATATTATATATCTATATGAGTGAGTATCTTTTTCCGTCTGGGATATGAGTGTTTATCCTATACTATATGTCTATATGAGTGTGTCTTTCTCCTTCTGGGATAGCTTACATTCTTTATGCTTTTCTTAATGCCTTATGTCCTCTAAGCCTAAAGGATTAATATAAATAAATTCCAACTTTTCAAGTTTATCTTTATAATTGATTGAGACATGCACACATAAATACACATATACATACACATATATGAACATCTATGCACATACATAAGAGGAATAGTCCTATATTTTTCACACCAGTCGTAATTTATAACTTCAAGCTCTGATTTATGGAGTTGATAAATGCATACTAGTAGTTTTTACAGAAAATTTTTAAAACAAGTCATTAGGTAATAATAATAATATAATAATCATAACTGTCAATTATTGGACACTTTCCTCCTTGTTAGACCCTAGGCACAGTGACCTGAGTGTGGCGTTTCCTTTCATTGTTATGTTCCAGGAAGCAAGTGATATTAGGGAACAGAGAGTCAGATACATTACTCAGTGTTTGCAAATCGAGAGCTGTTGTGTGAGAGAGCTGGGATGAATCTGCAAATACATGCTTGCTTCTCCAGCCATAACCTCTCTTCCATATCTAAAAGTTTGTATTACAAAAAGGAGAAAATATGAGATCAATCATTTCTCAGATCAGATTGTTTTTCCTTTTCAGATTGTTTTTCCTTTTTATAAATTTGTCATTAACCAGGACCTGATGTGGATCACCTCTTTTTCAGTGATACAAAATTAAGTTGCATGGTTACACTTAAATGTGCCAGAAATGCACAATTTTAAACAGTTTCATTTTGCCAAGAGATAGCATTAGGGTTGTCAAAATCTATGAGCAATAAAGAAATAAAACAAACTGTACATGAAAGAAGTATTACAAAACCACCAATTCAAAATGTGTTCATTTTGCCTTCCTGACCTTGTGACCTAGTTGTTTGCTGTGCTCTCAGTTGAGGCAGTATGCATATCCTGGAATGGTTAGAAATATCTTTTTATTTTATTGAGAAAAAATAGTCACAATGATCACTTGAGGGTAGAAGGGTCAAGAAATCTATGTGTGTACAGATTCAGAACTATTTCCCATCTGTATACTTTTCTTTTTGAGGATTTTAAGTGTGAATATTGATTAATCCCACCCCACAAAAATCTAAAATGCATTTCAGTCATAATGAAAACCAATAGACCTGGAAAAAGGGAACACAGATACCAATTTATGTGTTAATCTTTGTAACAAAAAATGACCCACCCCGTGTGCTGTGTGTGTATAGAGATGCTTGTGTAATCACTCACTCAGTTTTAGAAACCGTTCTAATTATGTCAGGGAGAAATTAGTAACAATGGTTCTATGTATGACTGTAAGTATAATACCAATATTGTACTTTTATAATGGTTTGTTTTTAGAAAACCACATTAAAACAGCAATGTAACCAGTGCTTTGCAAACTTGATTGAAGTAAAAAAATTTGAAAACCACTAACTTTTTTGTGATAATACGAATACACTTAATATAATCGTGTATTTAAGAGTCATGACTGTCCTGTCAAAAATTTGTCTCATGTCATTCCAGGATCTACTTTCCTATTGGATCATTGTGCTTTTAATATCTTTGGTGTGTTTCCAACTAAGAAAACAGGTGGACATTTTAGAATTATTCTTTTCCCAATTAAGAATCGGCTGACATTATGGTAAACTATGTGAGTTACATTTACATGCTTTCAAACAAAAAAAGTAGAGCAAGATTTTAATATTTCCCACCTTCTTGATCATTAAAGAATTTTGTTGTTGTTGTTAACATCCATACTAAGTAGTCAACCACTTCTTTTTTTTTTTTTTGAGCAAGAAGAATTCTCTTCATAAAACTTGGATGTCTATTTGGTTTGGTAATTTACTCATCAACTTTAAACTTTATGTGTTGTCTTTCTATGTTTCAAGGGGTAAACATGTCATTTTACTAAAAAATTGTCTGCATCTTTTAGACTTGCCATAACAAACCACCATAAGAAAAGCAATAATTTAACAGAAAATTCCCAGATAAATCTAAAATTATCTCTAACAGAGGTTAATGAAAATAATGCAATAAAATATGTTATTCTGCTGCAAAGAACATTTTAAAATGTGATAAATCTCATGGTTAAAGTGAGATTTTTAGATTACCAATAGATGGAATATAAAATGCTTCAAAACAGAGTTCTCTGTGCACCAGAGACATATAATGAAAATAGACTTTGACTTATTTTTATCTTTGTGAATTTGGGAATTTTCATATGTATCCTAGTCAGACAGATGTTACATGTACATACACAGAGTAAATTGGTATACTTTAGTGACTATCACGCATATTTAATCTTACAGAAATAAGGGTCATTTGAATCTTAATTATAGAAAATCAATTCATTCAACAGCTAGTTGAATGACATTTTGCCTCTTTCTCTCAGAAACTTGTTCTTTTAGTTTTTTGGTATGCATGCAATGATGTTCAAGTTTGGTCTCAGATTATAACTAAAGAGCAAGAAGTGCTGTGTACTTTGTTCGACAAAGATAAAAGCAGTATTAATGGTATACTGGACCAATTCCTCTTAATAGTCTAGAATTGATTTATTGTATGTTTTTTATCTAAACCTTTTATGAACCTATTATATTTTTATCCCACTACTTCCATGAACACTCTATCTAATATATAACATAGTGAGACACTTCCCATTATTTGTCTTAAATTTATCTCTCTTAAACTTCAAAGGGCACCCTTAGACACTGGATACTTGAGTTTGTATGTAGCTTGGCTTTCACACATTCAACCTTCCTCATGATTTAATAGATGTCAGAGTTTCCATATTGAAGATTCTAATCTCTGTCTTCCTATACAAAGCTACTCAACTTCTTTAAGAATAGATTGTCCCTCTGTGCATTTCCTTGATGTGGCATGTTTCTTTGAAGTGATGTTTTCAGCTGTTTGAGATCATTGAGGCATATGGGCTTAGAGAACGTGTTAACAGAAAGGGCGTTTTCTCTGCATACAGGTCCCACTTCTGATTGTAGACTCAAAGGCCCCTTAACAGGTGCCTAATTTGAAATTTTAATTGTGCTCATCAAAAGCAGCATTTGAAAAGAAAAATTACCCCTATACTTGCATCCTAAAAGAGGAATATTAGAATTGAAATGGAAAATTGTTGCTTTTTCTACAAAATAAGGTACTTTAAAAGAGGCTAAAGAGTGATAATTTTTTGAAATTATACCAAAATTATGTCTATTCCCTTGTCCCTTTCCTCCAACTAAAGTCTCCAGTGTATCCTACTTCTTTACTCTCTTTCAAACTTGTGGCCTCTTTAATTGTTGTTACATGTATATGTACAAATTACTTACATGTCTGCTCTAATATCTAATGTGCTCTAATATCTAATATTGGTGTGGTCTTCCCAAGGGAAGACTATTTCTTCTGCTGTCAGCATTCCTTATCCGCTAACGCTTTCATTTATTTGATGTATTTTTGTTGTTGTTGTGGTTTTGTTTTGTTTTAGCAAATAATTGAAGCTGTGTGAGTTTTCTTCTATCCACATTAACATGTCTACCAGTGCTGTGCTTGTCATTCACCTTTAGCCATCATGTTGATTAGACTTCAGGAATGTAGCATCTGACATTTTTGAGACACAATGTCCCAGCAAGCACCCAGTTCTCTGGCACTTATAATTTTTCTGTCCTCTCCTCCAAAATGATCCTGAGCTTAAAGTGCAGGAGTTGTGTTGGACTTCTATTGTGTATACATTAGCTTGAAAATAATGTACTAAATTTCTTATTTTAATAACTCTGCTTTATTGAAGAAATATATATTTTAAGACTAAAAATTTAAATAAAAAATATTAATGACATAGACTTCACTTCTGCTGACTGTGACTCATAAGGAAAGAACAGGATAAACCCATACCCTGAATGGAAATGTTGTAGCTCTACCCTGGCAATCACTGTGTCCAACTGTGTGGTATCTTAACTACTCCTATAATTTATCTCAAAAAATTATTATTTTTTGTCCATAATGTATGTCCTTCACTCACAAACTGATTGTAGGATTTTTAGCAAAACCCAGTAATTTCATAACAAATTAAACACAAGTTTTAAGTCAGAAAGGGAAATCCAAGTATAAAACAGACTGAAATCTACATTTTCATTTAGACTGCCATTCTATTGAGAAAAAAAAAGAGCAACTTTAAATTACAAAGGTAATGTGTCTTGTTCTAGTAAACTTAGAAAAGCCAAGATGAGCATGTTATGACTTGAATCTTGCTCCTTCCCAACCGCACGACCCTTTCCCGATACCAAGAACTGCAGAACATCTGTTGAAACTTAAAAAAAAAAAATGCATCAGTGCATTTCTGGATTGGCCTGTCTTCTCCTTCAGCTGTGTTATGCTTTGGCAATGTGGGAATGGCGTAGAAATGTATTTCTTACATTAAAAAAGAGAGAGAAAAATCTTTCATTTTTCAGTAGATGATGAGATGCAGTTCAGTAGATGCAAAAACACCTTCAAGTGATGCAGTTTTTAGTTTCTTCACAGACTACACTTGACAGTCACCTGTAGGGGGAAAAACATGTCAAGAGAGAGCGAACCACTGATCACATAAACACATGCAGTTATTTAAAATCACAGCTCAGCCCGCAGTTACATTTAGAATTCAGTGTTGCTTTCTACTGGCTTTGATTCTGGGCTCGTTCTTCTGTAAGCTAAGAAATTCTCTGACCAGAGGATGATTTCAATTCATAAATATTTTTCCTGACATGATACTGAAATGCTGTTGAAAAGTGTTGTGAAAGCTGACAATCTCTCTGTTCGGAGTTTTCTTCGTTTTTGTCTCAACACCTGACTTTGTGTCATTTTCCAGTCACATACGCCGAGGTGACTGCAAACAGACTTCTCTAATGATTTACACGGTTTCTGGCTAGGACGTCCACAGCAGTGGCAGGGATCCTTTGGCATTTGTTCCAGTTCACAGGTTCCAGCCTGTCTCTGCACCTTTCTCCTATTGTATATTGTTATTACCGCTGTGCCTCGTTGCCTGCCATATTTTATTTGCAGTCATCAGACACTTTCATGCTCAAGTGGTCGTTAGCTGTGTGCTCCCCAGCTGCTCAAGACTGTTAAATAAAACCGTGATCCCTGCAAAGAATGTGTCCGTCAGACGGCCTACATGGCTCTGCAGGGCTACTGGCTCGGAACTGGCTACAGAATGAACAATGACTGTGTCTCCTGTTTTCTTATCTCTCTCTGAACCAGGAAGGAAAAAAAAGAGAGAGAATACAAATTTTAGGCTCAAGTGTTACTTCTCTTCCCTTTCTGTACACTTCATGTTAACTATTTGAAATTACTTAACATTTTTATTCATCACAGGCCATGGAGGGTTGCACTGGGTAACTATCACACCTATTTATTTATTTATTTATTTATTTACTTACTTATCTATCTATCTATCTATTTATTTATTTATTTATTTGTATTTTTGCAAGCTTTGTGAAATGGACAGAGTCTAAGATTTTCTGTTGAAAATAGATCGGTCAAATGTAAACCTGATATTCGTTTTGGTGCCCCCCCCCACAACTCAATTACTTCCGTTTTAGTTTGTTTGCAGTTAAAATATATGAAACAATGCTTTGTTTCATGACCATTGAGAGCCGCCCACAACTAGCATTACTTAGTGTTTCTTTGGTTCTTAAATTTCAATAATTCCTGGGGAACAGGGAAAGAATTCAATACATTCTGAGTTGAAAATATTTTTATGTACGAGTTAGGTCAAGATTATTACTGTTAAAACGGACAGGGCCAAATGGCAATTCTTTCTCAAGTCATAAACAGGATGATTTCTTTGAAACACATTCCTACCTCTGGAAGTTCTCCTTTGTCTTAGCACAGTCCTGATTCTGCAGTCCGTGATGTATCAAATGAGGATGTGAAATAAACTAAAAGATGGGCAAGGTTTTCCTAAGAATCCTCCTTGCCCCTCCCTTGAAAATTCTCCTGATCCACACATAATTAAGTCTATTATTTTAAAATTCTAATGATTCAGTCATATTAATTGTAAAATTTGATCTGTTGCTGTGACATTGTCATACATGCAGATATTATACTTTTCTTCTTGCTCACCTTCTGTATTATATGGTCTTTCCCTTACTCTCTCCCCTCACTCATGCCTCCCTGCTCATTTCCTATGCTCATCTTTTTTAGTTCTAGCCATTTGCCTATAGATTTCGTAATTTCATTGTTTTTAATAGCTGATTAATATTCCATTGTACAAATGTACCACAATTTCTGTATCCATTCTTCAGTTGAGGGACATCTAGATTGTTTCCAGATTCTAGCTATTTATAAATAAAGCTGCTATGAACACAATTGAACAAATGTTCTTGTTGTATGGTTGAGCATCTTTCAGATATATGCCCAGGTAGTATAGCTGAGTCATGAGGTAGCACTATTTCCAGTTTTCAGGAAAAGTGTAGGATTGATTTCCAAAGTGGTTGTGCAAATTTACATTCCCATCAGTAATGGAGGAAGGTTGCTCTTTCTCCACATTCTCTCCAGCATGTGTTGTCATTTAAGTTTTTGATCTTAGTCATTCTGATAGGTGTGAGATGGAATCTCAGATTGTTTTGATTTATATTTTTCTGATCACTAAGGACACTGAACACTTCTTTTAGTGTTTTTCCACCATTTAATAATCCTCTGTTGAGAATTCTCTGTTTAGCTCTGTATCCCACTTTTTAGTTGGATTATTTGGTAGACACATTGTATATACTTAAAGTGGATATTGACCATATAATATATGATAAACAAACTAAAATCTATGGACCTACAGAAGCTAAACAACAAGGAGGACCCTAAGTAGGATGTTTAAATCTCATTCAGAAGGGAAAACAGGATTGACACTTAAGCAATGGAAGAGAGGGAAAAGATGTCCTCTGAAGATTCCATCCAACAGGGGATTGAAACAGAGATTGGACAGAGAGCAGGGAGTCTTGTGGAAGAAGGAGGGGTGGGGAGAGGATAGAAGGACTCAGAGCAGACAGGAGTTTCACAAGGAGACCAACAAAGCCAAAAATATCTGGGCCCAGGGCCTGAAGAGACTGATGCATCAATCAAGGACTATGCATGGAGAAGACCTAGAACCCCTGCTGAGATGTAACCCATAGGCAGCTCAGTCTCCATGCAGATTCCCTAAGTCTCTGATGTGAACTCATTTGCTTGCTCTTTGATCACTTCCCCCTAGAGGGGTGGCCTTACCAGGCCATAGCAGTAGGGAATCCAGGCAATCCTGATGAGATTTCATAGGCTATGGTCAAATAGTAGGCGATAAGGACTACCACTTTTTGGTCGACTAGGGGAGACAGGGGAAGAGGGAAGGAGGATGGATCCAGGAGGAGATGAGGAAGGGGAATACAACTGCTATACAAAGTGAATAAATTGTAAAAATTAATAAAATAAAAAAACTACTATTTGTAGTCTAATTAAAAATAATTTGAAGATAGATGCATTATATATGTTCATAATGCTGCTACTGAAGCATTATTAAATAAAATCCTAGTGCCAGGTGTGGGATAACTTTTTAAATTTTTATTTTAATTTTTAAAAGATTTTAATTAGAATAGAATTACATCACTTCCCCTGTCTCTTCCCTCTAGCTTCTCCAAGCTACCTCCTCAGAAAACCCTTCCATAGCCTATTTATTTTTTTATCTTTGGTTATATTTTTTAAAACAGTGGGGCAACTTTTTTTAAAAATTGTTTTAGTTAAAATAGAATCACATGCATTGTGTAGATGTCCCACAATTTCTGTATCCATTCCTCAGTTGAGCGGCATCCAGGTTGTTTCCAGGTTCTAGCTATTACAAATAAAGCTGCTACAAACATGGTTGAGCAGATGTCCTTGTGTACTTGAGCCTCTTTGAAATATATGCCTAGGAGTGGTATAGCTGGATCTTGAGGAAGTGCTTTTCCTAATTGTCTGAGAAAGCATCAGAATGACTTTCCAAAGTGGTTGTATAAGTTTACATTCCCACCAGCAGTGGAGGAGGGCTCCCCTGTCTCCACATCCTCTCCAGCATGTGTTGACATTTGAGTTATTCATCTTAGCCATTCTGATGGGTGCAAGGTGAAATCTCAGGAGAAGACAATGCAGCCACTCCTGATTAGACCTGATAGACTTGGATAAGAGGGAAGAGGAGGAGAGCCTCCTTTATCAGTGAACTGGGAAAGGGACACGGGTGGGGAAGAGAGAGGGTGGGATTGAGAGGAGAGGAGGTACAGGGGCGTACAAAGTGAATAAACTGTAATTAATAAAACAAAAATAATTAAAAAATAGAATCACATCACTTCACACTCCCTCTCATTCCACCAGCCTCTCCCAGCTACCTTTCAGTGTTCTTTCGTTAATGTGTGGCGGCCTCAGCAATGGAGGATCCCCACCAACCCCTGAGATGGAACCAAAGGCAGCACTGATGATCTATATTGTTTTGGAAGTCATTTGAACTACCTTGGCCAGTCCTTTGAAAGGACGTCTGGGACTGGGGTTTTCGTTAGTCTGTGATTCTTGTTGGGTGAATTGTCTGCCAAGTGGCTCATAATATGTATGTGTTTTTATGAGTATATATATCATGTATATGATATATATTTCTAAAATTAAAACCATATACATAGTTATTTTAGAAAATTGTAAAATATTAGATTTCTTCAGTCTTTATCAAACAATTTTAAATTTACTTATCTCTCTTCCCCCTTTCTTCTTCTATAGTGACCTATCTCCCGCCACCCAGTTGGAGCCCTTCCATTTTATTCCATATTCCACTTCATATCACCTGTTCCCTGCTATTTCCTTCCAAATCCTACTTCTGCCACCACTTATCGTCCCTTTATTGTGGTTTCTGTAGTTACTCTGTGTTGTATACTCATACCTAAGGATTTGCATGTAGGAACTGCAGATGAGGAAGATAATAGGTCATTTGAATTCCTCCGTTTTTTTTTTTTCACCCAGTGTGATAGGTCCATTCATTTACCTGCAAATTTCATGATTTGATTTTTCCTTGCACATTCCATGATATGTGTCTACCATATTCTCATTATTTATTCATTTGTTGAAAGACATTTAGGTTGTTTCCGTTTCGTGGCTATTGTGATTAGGGCAACTCTGAAGTGTCTATGGGATAGGATGTTAAGGTCTTTGGGCAGATGGTAAGGAGTGGTATAGTTGATTTGTTTTTAGGTTTTTGAGGATTCTCTGTACTGACTTTCACAGTGGCTATCCCACTTTGCATTCAGTGTGCAGTAGTTTGTACAGTGATGGGCGGGGAGACTCCAAAGATACACACAACAATACAGGCTCTTGCCACTGCTCTTGGTTTTCTATCAGAATTAGTTGCCAAGAGAAAATTGCGGAATGTAATGCATGTCTTGAGTGCAAACCCTAAAGAAAGCAAGGTGGCTATGAGCTGGAAGCTTCCTTTTTGTTGGACAGCTTTTTAGAAAGTCACAGTTTAAAGTGATGTGGGACAGACTTATATTTCCCTGATTAAAAATGTGAGCAATATTTTCTGCATATTTACTGACCACTGTAATTTTTGTTATGTGATTATTTAAAGCATTTGTGTTTGTTGATTTGTTTGCCTTCTCCCTTGTTAAAAATGTATCCTGTGTAAAATTTGCCACAACTTTTATACATAAAAATGTATACTCAATCATCATATCAAGTTAACAATGCCTCAAACATCCAGTTGTAAATATCGAGTTTGACCTTAATCTTGCATTTTCTGTCATATTCATCTGGAATTGGGTTGTTTCTGAATGAGTCTCTTTGTTCTGACTCAACCCAAGATAGTGAAACAATGTTAATCTCTGTGTAGACATCTTTTTGGTATAAAATCCAGAAGATGGCAAGATGCCTAAACTATGGGGTCTACGTTTTCTCTCTTCCCTCAGCTCTATCTGTCGTCACAGGTCTCACAACAGTCAGACGTCCTAGGTTTATCTGATTGCATACAGTTGTATCTTGATTTGGTTGTGGTTATGCCTGACATATTTCCCTGTGTCTCATACATGGAAACATTTATACATGTGTGTATATACACACTTGAAGCATAGCCTACTAATACTATTTATTCTCTTTTAGGTATTTAAACAGATTAACACTTTTACTGAGAATTCCATTGATTTTTCTATTTTAAAATTTATTTGCATGTCCTATGACATGTTCTAAATATGTAACTCATACAGTGCATCTTATTCTATGGCTTTCTTCTCTGTTGTTGGTATCCTTCCAGTAAATTCAAGCTCCTAATGGGACAGTAGTTTTGGTTAGATCGCTACTGCTGTACAATTTATTTATGTTCATTATATAAATTTATTACATAATTATTAAAATTTGATGCTGAGTAAGAAGGTGGTCTGTTTTACTCACCTCTCCTCATCCTAGAAAATCTCAATAGGTTTGTATTATTAAATGCATCCATAAATCCAGGATATGAGCATCTTTTGAGTTTCCAGATGGCATCCGATTGAAGAACCTTCAGGAAGATTAGATTTCTTTTTTTAATCTTTTCTCTCTTGCTGCTTGAGGCACATCAGTGTTGTGGGTGAGTGTGAGGGCATGAGCATCTGTACATTCCGTAAAGGTTCACATGACTGGCAGGTCTCGCTGTCCTTGAGACAGCTAATAGAAGCTATTGAATAAAACGGAATAAGACTTACTGGTATTTCCTGTGCACTGGCAGATATATCCTCGTTTCAATCTCAAAATATTAAGTCAAATGCTGATAGATCCGAGTGCCTTGTATATTATGCTGGCAGTGAGACCTTGATGATAAGATGGAACTCAAAAGAGTTTTCCATAAACCTTCAAAAGTTGAAACAAACTGTCCGGAGGCAGTCAGTCATCGGATTGATTGCTGCTCTATAGGATTTGTATATTTTGCCTTTGACTCCTCTGTCAACATTTTTTATAGCTAATATGAATACCGACTGTTGCAGACATCACTTACAAATGTTGGCAATGTCATTACCCAGCATCGTTCTAAACAAGGTGTAAGGGTCAGAAAGTGCAGGTAGACCAAGTACATACCCTGTCATGCCTGTGTGTCTGGAGCAGTGATTATATTTAAAAGATTTTCAATCAAATGCAGCATTAAAGCACAGTTAATTTTTATCGAGTTTCCTTTTGCTCAAATTCTGGATTTGAAAAGGAAAAGACAAAAAAACCCTTATTTTTATAATGCTACCTAGAAATAATTTAGAATGATTCACTCAAAATGAAGAACTTTGCTTTAATTAATTAATATGGTATATTTATTTATTATGGTTCTAGGAATTACCCTCGAATTTTGCATACATTAGATAAGACTCTGCTATTGAGATACGTGCCCAGCTTGCTCTTTACTTTGAAGCAATTCTGTAGGCCTGGAAGTTTTTGATTCAGTTCTCACACCCCAGTTTCCTGAGTTTCCGACATAAGGTGTTTATAAAGAAAAAAGATCATATGATTTCATTCTATCTCTGTCTATCCAAAATTAATTTCATTCTTCATGCATATCGATCCTCTCTAATAGCTTTCTTATTCCTTAACTTACTCCAGAATTAACTTAAAAATTTAAGTGCAAATCCTCATCTAAGTAATGCCTAATTGTCTATAGAGACTTGAGTTGTATTTCTTCTTGTGAACATGCTCCTCAGCTGTGGACTTGTGCAAAACGAACATGTTGTAACCTTCTGAAGTACAATCATGGGGCAGATTCAGATGAATATTTGATACCTAAAGGAAGAAAAAAGAACAAAGGAAGGAGTGGCCATTCCTGAAAAGAAGAAACTTTGCAATTCTTCCAATAGGATTTTTATGCTATGTCCTCCAGGATCACTGGGACAGAGCCCACTTTCTGGGTTGGGGTAGTGACTTTACCCCCATGGCTTTGAAGAACACTATGGTAGGACAATATTGTACAGATTTACCTCTGTGGTTAGGCTGAATCAGGGTTAATCACCTTTGGCTCTTTCAGGTTGTAATTGCACTGAAAATGTTATATGTGTTGTGATCACTGTCAGCTCACTTCCAGTAGTAATGAGTTAGAATATTTTCATTCTTACTGTGCATAATTGATCTTAAAAAATCATTCAAATTCTATGTTTTATGCTATTGCATTTGATTGTTTTTCCATGTTGTTTAAAAACTCCAAAGTATACACTAGAATGATTTTTAAGTGACAATTAAAAGCAGTAAACACTGTAACAGAGCACTTTGAAGTTTGTAACAAATTCACAATTTGAAAATTAAAATGCATTTTGTCAAATATGAAATAGCAAGATAAAATTACTACTGACAAAGCATAATATTTCTTGTTGCATTTCAGTGTTGCATTTCAGTTCAATAATAAAATAATCTGTACAATGGAAAATGGAACAAAATTAAAGATAGAAAAGTGTTCCTGTGTATATTGAATTTATCTTTTTTGTATTGAATTTCATAATCACGAATGAACAGTTGTTTAGACAGCTCACACATTATTTAGGTAATTATAAAATAAAACATTTTCCATCTCTTTGCTTCAATGAAGTGATCAAATTGAGTTAATTGACCATGTATTGATCCTGGATGACAATTATAAGTTAAATGAAACCAGCAATTGTTTGAAATAACCATGTAATATATAATAAAATTATGTTTTATATCTATAACAAATATATATAATATATTTTGAGTACAAATTTCAAAGTAAAAAATATGAACTAAAGTGAAGACTTTATTTTTTCTATAGGGGTGATAATTAATAGAAATAAAATTTCAGAAAGACATTTACATAATTAAGCAAATACCTTGTCACTTTTAAAAAGGTGATGTTCTTTGCTGTTCTAGATCAGCTCTCTTAAAAGCATGTTTCAACTCTGTCTTCTAAACATATCCTTCAGTCAATTTAGTTATGATTATAGAGAACTGACAGTATGCCTTTCTAGCCATCCTAGGTTATTTATATCTAAATTGTGATACAGTTGCATCCACTTCTCTGAGATGGACTCAAGTGGCTATAAGGGACATAATAGCCTATGTTCTGTTAAAAATGGGGGACACAAATCTTTGTGTGCTGGTGAGTCAAGGAATGCCATCTATCATTTGACCCATGTATACTGCACAGCAAAACCACACTGTTATTTTTCTATATACAATGGAGCTGCTGGTAGGTTGCTTAGGATCCTTGTAATCTGAAATGATACAGTTCTATAGCCACATACTTCTCTACACAATGTCAAACTGGGTTTGTAGGCATAATTTTATTGATGACGGCATAATAAATGTGCTAATACATCTTATGGAGTATTCCTAAATTATCTGTGACCTGAGGAATTAATTCAGTACTCATACACCTTTCTTTCTTCCCTCCACTTACTCACTCTTTCTTTTGCTTTTGGTAGATTCTCATTTAGTCCATGCTCACAGAAACTCATGATGTAGTTGAGAATGACCTTGACCTTCTTACCTTTTGTATCTGCCACTAGAAAGTTAACAGATCTCTACCCCCACACCCAGTTTTATTGGGCTCTAGGGAGGGAATTAAAGTTTCAGGCATTCCAGGCGAGCACTCTTCCAACTCCCCACAGTGAAATGTGTATTCTTTTGTGTGTGTTGGGGGGGATGTGTATTATTTTAATATACTTGCATGTCATATGCTTTGTTAACAGGGCATCAGAACATGGACTCACACATGGAAAACAAGTATGTATGGGTCTACATATGCTTTTATAAAAAAAAAAAAACTCGTGTCTACTACAACCCTATTACAGCATCTTACTTACCTTTTTATCTACTTCTACACTCCCCCTTACCTGAGATGCATTTTAAGCTTAATAAGTAATTATGAATCCACTGACTCATCTCACTGAACATTATAATTTTCATCTGTAATATGCAGGAACTCAATAGCGTAGCAGCTTAGGGCAGTTCTCACATATCTTTATAGAAGCTCTGACTACTTCTTCCATGAGCAAAGAAATTAAGAAAGGAGATAATAAACTTCAAGTGAATGTATCAGTTTGGAAGGGCATTGTCTTTGTCTTTTAGCTCCAGTCTCACAAATCATTTACTAGAATAATTATGTTAAAGCATGGAGAAGTTTTCTTTAGAAACTAAATCATGTTGGTTTTATCCTACTTATAAGACCACATATACGTTGCATGATAAAATTATGTCACATTCTGTAAAATAGAATGTATACTGAGATATAAAAAGAAAAAAATCTTTATACTGTAATAAAGTTTTCTGATTTAAAATTTTAATATTCTGTGATAATTACCTTTAGCTGCCTTTTATCTTCTGTCATAATTACTATGGAGACAAAGTGAAACGCAAGCTGTGACATGGTATTATTAAATGATCAGAATGGTAAATTGAAAATCTCTCAAAGAAATCCTGGGACTAAATCTTCACGCTAGTGTTTCTAATGAACAGGATAGTAACTGCATTGAAGCTGTGTGTTAGGTGCATTTGATAAATTCCCAGCAAGCACAGGTCTCATTGGAGGTCCATCAAATGTCTTCAAAGATGTATAATAAATTATGATTATACAAAGTCACAAACAAAAATATTTTTATTCCATTCTATACTTGGGATACATCAGTAAGTAGAAATTATTTGCAGCTGCCTATTAGTACCCTGGACAGAGAAATTAAGACATTTTGCTTCGGAATTTTTGTGACATGGTGAATCTAAGTAAAACAATGGGGAAGTTCATTGCCTCTGTGAAATAAAAAATCAAATGTCCCTTGCAACTGCCTGATGCCCCAAGGCAGGTTTTATTCTCCTCAATTCGCATTTCTACCTTTTATAGTCATAATATCCATCACTGTTGTAAAAATAGCCAATAGAAACTTAGGTTATTTCATTCCATGTTGATGACCAACACATGGAGGAAAGAATAAAACCTAAGTATTACTGATAACTGAGGGAAAAGCCTTTCTGAAACAATAGGGTAAAAAGGGAATGAACTTGCTGGAGTGAAAATGTAGATATAGTTCAGTGTTCTCTTGAGTCAAAATGTAAAATGAAATTATCTAGGAAGAAAGAAACAGAGTGAAAGAGGAAGGAATGTATCGTAATTAGCAAATAGGACTGTACCTCTAGTTTCCAGATTCACTTATCCCATGAATATACATAAATCCCTGAATTATGTCCCCTCTCTTCAATAAGATCCCTTGCACTCTGCCCAAAGTTTGGCTGTGAGTCTCAGCATCTGCTTGATTCCCTGTTGAGTGGTAGGCTCCTGTGCTGTTCCCTCTCTTCCACCACTTTTGTTGTTTAACCTGTTTGCCATTCTGAATGAGAATTAACCATCCTCTCTAGGGTGGTCCTTGTTGTTTAGCTTCTTTAGGTCTGTAGATTTTAACATGGTTGTCCTATATTATATGACTAATATCTGCATATAAGTGACTATATACCTTGTGTGTGTTTCTGTGTCTGGGTTACCTCACTCAGGATGATCTTTTGTATTTCCATCCATTTGCCTGGAAGATAGGAGATCCACAAGGAGACCAACAAAGCTAAAAAATCTAAGCTGGGCGGGCTGTGCAGAAACTGGTGCACCAACCAAGGACCATGCATGGGGAAGACCTAGACCCACTGCTCAGATGTAGCTGATAGGCAGCTCAGTCTCCATGTGTGTACTAGAGTAAGAGAAGCAGGGACTGCCTTCTTGAACTCAGTTGCCTGCTCTTTGATCACTTCCCACTGGCTATGCAGCCTTGTCAGGCCACAGAGGAAGAGGATCCAGGCAGTTCTGATGAGACTTGATGAACTAGGGTCAGGATGACAGGGGATGAGATCTCCCTCTTTCTGTGGACTAGGGGAAGAGGATAGAGAAGATGAGAAAGGGACGTTTCTCTGATGGGTAAAGAGAGTAAGCATGTTTTATACAATTTACTGACTCTGTAGGTTTTTTTTTTCCTGAAGAATCTAGTCAAAGAATCTGCTCACTTTTAGTTGAAACTGATTTTTATTACACTTTTTCTCAGCTCCTTATATATTCTGGTTATTGTCAGAAGAAATGCTGATCAATATTTTCTCTCAGGTATGGTCTCCTTTCACTGGCAGATTCTTATAAAACCTCTGATTCTGACATGATGTCATTTGCCAGTTGATCTCAGAAAACTCAGGAAATCATTGTCTATACCATTATCTTCAAGTGTTTCTCTACGTTTGCCTATAATGATGTACATATAACAGCACAATGTTCAAAGTTTTAGGGAAAAAATATATGCTAGTATGAGATTCACTCCTCAGGTATCCTCAGGCATTTTATTGTTCTGCAGATTCTAGATCTTGAACTGATTCAGGACTGAAAATTGGCTGATGACCTCATTTTGACAGAGAGATTTTTCATTCACTAGTACCATTCCTATAGGACATGGAATGCTGTAGGTCCCACAGCACACACTGTGATCACTTAGCCAATGGGAGAGATGCCCTTGAATCACCACTACTAATTAGAGAAAATACATCTGGCTCATTGGTATTGTTTGTTCTAGGCGCTATGGGATGCCATAATTCCCAGGAGTATTATGCAGTCTACTTCAGCTACATCTCCCAGCTAAAGAACGGCCCTTCTAGCACCTTTCAAATATTTAGATGAATTACCATCGGTATGGTCCTCAAAACCTGAGAACTTATTTCACTGTCATTAGTATGTTAGCTAATCATGAAAAGGCATCTCTACCATTCTTTGTTATTTAATTAATTGAATCTTTCTCCAGGTAATGCATGAAAACATCCCTGATTTACCAGCTAAATGGCAGAGGAAACCTCCCTCTCCTGAGCTTAGGCTCCTGTAGTAATTACAAATGCTGGGAAGGGCATCAACAACAATAGATATATTAAAAGATTGTGTTCTGCAACCCCTGTTTAGTACATCCCACCTTTGTCCTCATACACAATTTCTAGATCTTTACTGATACAACCCTTAAGATTTTAGCAATATTTTTATGCTTCATGTCTTTTGAAGTTTGAGTTTGCAGTTGTCTCCTCAGGGCATGTTGAATTTCATTTCTAATTTAAATCTACAGATAATTAGAAATGATGGGGTTTTTTTTCCTTGTGAGGTAAACATGTCAGAGAAGTTGTAAGTGGATTTAAGGTAAGAGGGGTGGGGAAAATATACAGAAGGATTGCTGGTCTGTGCTGGCAAGAAAAAAGCAGACATCTGGGAGATTAGTGTACAATGAACCATCTGTATAATAACTTTTGTGATCAAATTCCTGAGGTGTACATAGAACCATGGGAAATGTATGTTTCTTCAATCACTGAGGTGAGACTGTGTATGAAAATGACTTTAGCATTTTTTTTAGCAAGCACACTGTACTTAGAAGTTCAGTACTTTGATTTCCATCTACAGTTGCAAATGACACAAAATTGTTTAAGTCAAGGTATGAAATTCTCAGGATATTTATCTGTGTTTTACTATCAAGGTTTTTAGGCTTTTATTTGTAGTATTCATTTCTTTCCCTTTTTGAGGTTATAATATAATTTTTTTTTAAATTTATTTATTTTTATATCAATCACAGGTTAGGTACTTTGCATCCCAGGCATAGCCCTCCTCCTTCCTTCCTTCTCACCCTTCTTCTCCCTCCCTCATCTCCCTCCTCCTGGCCCCCTCCAAGTCCACCAACAGGAGAGGACCTCCTTCCCTTCCATCCAACCCCAGCTCATCCTGTCTCCTCAGGGCTGGCTGCAGTCTGACACTCCCCGGCTTGTATGGGGGAGGGTCAAAGAGTCAGCCATCAAGTTCATGACTGAAACAGTCCCTGTTTCCCTCACTAGGGTCTTCAGTCCAACATGGAGCTATCATGGGCCCCATCTGAGCAGGGGTTCCAGGCCACATCCACACATGGTCCTGATGGACATTGAGTGGAGGAGAAAACAAGCAACAGGACAGGAGCATGCCAAGGAGGAACTCTGGGGGGGGGGTCAATGTAGCAATGTATCAGAGCAGATATTAAGACTCGTGATCAAGCCTTTGGCAGAGGGCGAGAAGTAATGATAGAAATGGGGGAGGTTGGTGAGACTTGGGGAGAACAAGAGCTCCACAAAGACCAAACTGAGCAGGGCACAGGGGTCTTGTATGAGACAGTTTCTACAATCAAGGACCATGTGTGGAGGTTATAATATAATTATGTAATTTCCCCCTTTCCTTCTCTTCCCTCAAATGTTTCCATTTTCTTCATCATTTCACTCTGGCATGTGTTTATTGTCTTGCAACAATCACCTCACAGACTTACATTCAGTGAGCACTGGCTTTGCAATTACTATAGGTCATAACATGATTAGCTATTTCACTATTTACCAAGGAATCATCTCATTTTTAAATATCTACTGGAAGTTTGGGGGAAAAGGCATAGCACAATGTCTTATAGAGCTGATGATTTGCTAACATTTATTTCTGTGAATTATTGCTGGCACCGGCATTTTCTATCAAGTTGTATACAATTTAAAGAAGTCTATTTCTCTTTGTGTGTTTGTCTCCTTCTCTGTGTGTGCGTGTGTGTATACATTCATGAGGGTGTGTGCATCTTTGTACATGGAGGCTAGAAGAGGAGGTTGGATCTCTTGCATGTGGAATTATAGATGCTTGAACGAAGGGATATACTCTTGATATATGTGTTCTGGGATTTGAACCTCAGTTCTCATAATTAAACTCAGGTCTCCATGACTGAGCAACAGGAACAGCTAACCATCAAGCCTTCTCTTTTCTTCAGCCCCTAATTTGGAATTTTAGTATGTCACGTCTGTTCGGTAAAATTTGTATGTAAATTTCATTACTCAAACAAGGCTACAGAAGCTATTCTCTGGAATTATTCCTTTGGCATTAGAAACATAATGCAAACTATCCAGTTAGCATTTGAAATGTAATTGAGATACACACATTCATTAGATGTTAAAATAAAATGCTGCAAAACATAAGATGCAAACCTTTTTAATTACTGTTTAATACTATCTATTTCTTCTTATTGTGGTTCTCTATTATTTTAACATTCAAGAGACATTCTTTCTTAGAAGTATTAAATCTTTTATCAAACATTTCATATGTTAACTTTCTCAAAATTAATATTTTTGAAAATATGTAGTTTTCTTACATTTACTGTCATCTTCATAACGTGTCCTATGATTTTTGATAGCTTTTAAAATTGTCATGTTTATGTTCAGGTTTTATATTTTAAGTTGCCCTTTGCTTTTTTTCCTTTAGACTCAGGTGAATACTTCAGTTCTGTTTTGTTTTTCTGCACGTGTCTTTCCCAAATCACCATCACCACAGTTTTGTTTTTGCCTTGTTGTAAAGTAATTTACATTTAAAAATAAGTCATCAAAATTTGTATGTGAGCAACTCCCTTGATATGCACAAGAATAAAATAGTAGGGTGCTGGAGAGAGAGCTCAGTTGGTGGGAGCACATGCTGCTCTTCAGGGAGCATGAATTCAGTTCTCAGTACTCAGGTCAGGGCTGCACCATGCTCTTCTGGGCTCCACAGGCATTCCCCACACTTGTAGCACAAACACACATGCAATTAAAAATGAAAATTAGCATAAAATATAACAATATACAATAAAATTATAGTATTTATTTATTCTGTAGTATGTCCATCAGCTCTACAAAGGAGAGCAAGCTTGAGGTGAGATGTGACACTCACATAAAGAGTAAACTCATTGCGAATAATGTACGTTTATACTCCTAACAAAAGGGGAAAAAATGGAGAGTTAAAAACAATTCTTAAATCATTAACTTGTTAAATCTATCATCCTTTTGTCGTAAGAGATTTCTATATTCTGTTTTTTTATAAACTCTTAAAAATATTAAAACCATAACATCATGAAGATAACTTTATCTTTGTGTTCATACATTTATCATTTTTAAAATATATATTATAATTTCTAGGTTGTGAATACCTGACTATTTCAGAGTCAGATATTTTTAATTAAAAAAATTAAAAATTAGGTATTGAATTTTTACGTTACAAGTTATATCTCCTTTTTTATGGATAAACATTGGGAATAATGAAAATGATCATGCAACCAAAGATTGTTGAGTTGTTAAAATACCATAAATGCCATTTTATTATTGCTCTATTTGGAAAAACTAAGGTGAAATAGTTGCAACTGATGTTATAAGTCTATCTTAGAACATTTCTATCAATCATAACTGTACTTACTGGATTCTATTGATTTTTTGGGAAGCAAGTCTTCCAGTTTCTCTGAACTGAGGAATTTTTTATCTACTTCCTCTGCCTACCCCAGACATGGTAATTACAGCTACTTCTTTACTAGCTATTTCTGATTTAAATTATCTAGATATTCTGAATCAATTGTATCTGTTAGTGTGGGTGGTCTTTTCTACTTTTTCTTGGTTCTCTTTCATGGCAGTGTAAAAGAGACTGCTAATGCTGAGAACAGACACGGGTTTAGGGAATTTAGTGTGAGATTGTGATTTGCAGTTTGGAGTTTTAGGAAAAGTTATCTCACAAAAAATCTGGGGAAATAATTTACCACCACTTTTGTGTGTATGTGATTTATATGTGTTGGACTAGACTGTATGGAGGTCATTTTGAACTTTTAGGTTGTTTTTGTTTGTCTGCTTTTTTAGGACAAAGCACAAAAGTGAAGAAACAGAACATTCTATTAAGAACTAGGCTTACATAGTAAGTTTGCATACAAGTTAAGAGGCAAATCCATACCAATGCCTTTTTTTTCCCCCAAAGTTAAGCCAGGTCTTAATTTCAGTCTTATTTTCCTCCTTAAAACTTGTGTGTTTTGTTTAGAGTTTTCTTCCAATGCTCTGTTAAATTATTTTCATGCGCTCAGATATTCTCGGGATATACTAATTGTGTTGCACTCAAAGGCAATTTTATTCCTTTTTTTTTCCCCCTCAGGTTGTAATTGGCAATTCCTGGGGACATTTTTGTTCATGATGATCTATGGAAGCCATTGAAACTGGAAATTAGGGAGCAGAAGACAGGGACACTGATAAACTTCCTACAATGCACAGCATGCCCAACCATCTCCAGCAAAAGAACACCAATTATCTTGTCAGAATATCAGGAGTGCAGCAATTGAAAACCTAACACAAATCCAAAGAATGCAACTTGATGCACTTGCAAAGGTTGGGTTAAACATACTGTTTCAGCAATAACTGAAGCTAAGTTTTGATTAAAGGGCTGTAACCTCCAGACAGGTGAAACTTTAAATTTAATGAAATTTAAATTTCATTAAAATTCCTATGTTTAATTCTTTGTTTCCCTTTGAACTTTAAAAACAACTTCAAATACACAAACTATATTTAGCATTTTACCTTAAATACAAACAAGTCTAAACTAGACAGGATTCAACCACATTCTGATTTTTTGCTTAAATAAAGTGTTGGTTCTCGTCAGCCTCGGCAAACACAAAAAATATTCTTCAATGATTGATTTAAATAGTAAACATTAAACATTACCATACTTTTGCTTCTGAAAACCAAGATAACTAAAGTCCATTTTGTTTGCCAAAAACAAAGTCCATTCTTTTTGTCTTCGTTTAACGAAATAATTTTGCTAAGAACAAAATCAAATATGTTTCTCTTTCTGTCTCTCTCTTTCTATGTGTGTATGTGCATGCTTCAAAAATACACGGACAAAGAAAATAATTACTACTGATGATGCATAATAAACATAGCTTAATTAGCAATAATTACACAGTGTATATGTGTTTGAATTGTTGGCTATAGAGAATGACACTCTTAGGGAATATGACCTTATTGAAGGAGGTGTGGCCTTGTTAGAGGAAGTGTGTCAATGTGGAGGCCCGCTTTGAGGTCATATATGCGCAAGCTCTGCCCAGTAGTCTCCTCCTTGTTGCCTGGGAATCAAGGCTTCTCCAGCACCATGTCTGCCTATACACTGTTATACTTCCCTCCATGATGATAATGAACTAAATGTCTGAAACTGTAAGCCAGCCCAAACGAAATATCTTCCTTTATAAAAGTTGCCTTGGTCATGGTGTCCATAGCAATGGAAACCTTAACTAAGACCAAAATAGGTATCAGGGACTAGGATATTGTGATATGCCTAGGCATGATTTTGTATGGAGGATTGTAGATTTGGAGACTCTGGATTAGGAGAGAAGTGGGATGATTTAAGGATGGCTTGATGGGCCATACTAATAGAATCAGTGAAGACAATGGTGCTTAGCATGATCTGAACTGTGGTGGACTGGCTCGGTGAGGGGCAGTGCTTTGAGATCATCCATGCTCAGGCTCTGCCCAGCATGGCAGTAGTTTCTTCCTAGCTGCCTCTAGAAGAAAGCTCCTCATAGTTTCTTGAGGACCAAGATGAAGAAATCTTGGCTCCTCCAGCACTGTCTGCTGTACACTGCATGCTTTCCACCTTGATGATAATGGACTGAATATCTGAAAGTGTAAACCAGCCCCAATTAAATGTTTTCTTATAGAAGAATTGCTTTGGTTATGGTATCTCTTCACAGCACTAGAAACTCTAAGACAGCATACTAAAACTTAGCAATTTAGAAAAGAAAACTACCTATAAATGCTTAGCTTTTCATTCCGGGGTTCTCTACCGGTGAGCTGTGATCCCTTTAAGGGTTGAACAACCCTTTTACAGGGGTCACATATCAGATATCATGCATATTGGATATTTATATTACAATTCATAACAGTATTAAACTTACAGTTATGAAGTAACAACAAAAATAATTGTATGGTAGGGATCACCACAACATGAGCAACTGTACTAATGAGTTGTAGCATTAGGAAGGTTGAACACCACTGTTCTAATTGCTCAGAGATTTTAGCAACATATACGCATTAAAGTTAAACACAATAAGGACAGTATAATGCCTCAAGATATAAGTATAAAAATACATGGCATACTCAACATGGACTACTTTGGTGAATTATTTATTTTAAAAATATTTATACAGAAGGAAAACCTAATGGGTGATCTTAGCAGTGAGAATGCATAGAGATCTGGCAACCCAGTGAAGGTCAGGAGGGTCTTTTTGAAATTATTACATTAAAAATACATTATCCTAAACAAAATTCAAACTTCTACAAAGAACTCTCCCTTCTTGAGAGATATGTTTAAAAATATTTCTCAACCTTAAAGGCAAGTTATTATTATTTTGTGATATTATTTCTTTTTTAATATTTTTTATTTAATTTTTATTAATTACACTTTATTCACTTTGTATCCCCCTATAATCCCCTCCCTCCTCCCCTCCCAATCCCGCCTTCCCTCCCCCTTCTCCACACATGCCCCTCCCCAAGTCCACTGATAGGGGAGGTCTTCCTCTCCTTCCTTCTGATCCTAGTCTATCAGGTCTCATCAGGAGTGGCTGCATTGTCTTCCTCTGTGGCCTGATAAGGCTGCTTCCCCAATAGGGGGAGGTGATCAAAGAGCAGGCCAATCAGTTCATGTCAGAGGCAGTCCCTGTTCCCATTACAATGGAACCCACTTGGACACTGAACTGTCATAGGCCACATCTGTGCAGAGAAACACTAAAAGTAATGTTCCACATCATTAGCCATCAGGGAAATGCAAATCAAAACTACACTGAGGAATAATTCTCTTACCCCAGGTCCTCTTTCTTGTTTATCTTCTTTAGGTGTATAGACTTCAGTATGTTTACCCTATCTTATAGGTCTATATAAGTGAGTATATGCCATGTGTGTCTTTCTGCTTTTGGGATACCTCACTCAGGATAATCGCAGGGCACAGGGATCTTTTATGAGACTGTTTCTCCAACCAAGGACCATGTATGGATATAACCTAGAACCCCTGCTTGAATGTAGCAAATGGTAGCTCAATATTCAAGTGGGTACCCTAGTAAGGGGAACAGGGACTTTTTCTGTCATGAACTCAATGGCTGGCTCTTCTACCCCCTCGCCCCACGAGGGAGGAACAGCCTTGTTAGGCCACAGAATAGGACATTGCAGCCAGTCCTGAAGAGACCTGATAAGCTAGAGTTAGAAGGAAGGGGAGGAGGACCTTCCCTATCAGTGGACTTGAAAAGAGGCAGGGAAGAGACCAGGGAGGGATGGGAGGGATAGGGAGGGAATGCGGGAGGGGGCTATGGCTGGGATACAAAGTACATAACCTGTGATTAATATAAAATAAAAATGTAAAAAAAAATATATCTTAATTCCAAAAAATAATATACCTTAATTCAGATGCCAAATATTTAACAAAATGTATGCATTTGTTTCCCTAGACATTTTCTAAAGTAGTCAATTGATTCCAAAATCCTTTATTTTATTTTAATTTACATTAGTTTAAAATTAAGAAACTAATTGTTTGAACATTTAGTGTTTAAATTAATAAACCTGCTCATGGCTAAAAAAAAAAATGACACTGAGATTTCATTTTACACCCGTCAGAATGGCCAAGATCAAAAACTCAAGTGACAACACATGCAAGTTATTATTATATCCAATGTTTTCTTACATATGTAGGCTAAGTATACTCTACTATGAATACATTTGTACTGTAGCAGGATGTCTTCACATGAGAGGAATGATACCATGTTTCCTGGCTGGGGACAAGGCTTAATAGAAAAGAGTGTTTGCTGTGAATATGTGAAGGCATTGTAGGACATCGTTCACCCAATATAGGGCTGGCGAGCTGGGAGAGTAATGTAAAAGCAGATAACAGGGGACAAGTGATCTAAAGTGGGAAATGGGAGAAATATGAGAGGGCTCTAATTAGAGAGGTTGTACTGAGAGAGATAGAGAAGATGGAAGGTAAAAGAATAGGAAGAGGATAAAATAACACTAAGGATGTTTATAAAAGTGATAAGGCATCATACTATTAAATATCTACTTAAAATAAAAACCTTCCTCTGATACACATAAGCCACTAAATAAATATACACACATATAATTTAAATAAAAAAATTATCAAATATTGAATTTCAATGAAGTTTTCAGTGAGAATGTTGCAGAACACATTATCCTAGTGTTGGTGCCTGTGTTACAAACACAGAAACTGAATTCTACAGTCAAAATCAAATTGTGCAAGTCGGGGAATCATTGTATAGTGCGCCTTTGAACCATTTCCTTTGGTTCTTCAAAGTCAAGGGAGTCATTTTGTCAATGTTTAATTTATTAGCTTGTTATTATTTATAGTTTAAAATAAGGATACATTCACAACTATGTCAGGTAAGCTAGTAAGTTCTTGATTGTTACTTTTGTTTCAATCATACTGTTGTTTAAATCATGAGGACTCATGAGGAAGTTTGGCTATTAATGAAAGTTTGCAAGTGCTAGAATCAACCTTGGCAGTGTGATGCTTTTCTATTTATCTTTAGTTTTGGAAGAAATAAGTTGAATGTTTCTTTAGCAGTGTTTTGTCAGATTTTCAATAATGTACAGTTAAGGATACAGCCTTTCTTTAGATTTTTGTGAATATTGGCAATGATTAGACTGAACTCTCAGTAGTCTGAGTCAAAGGTGGTTATATTAAAGCTGTCTAACAACACTGACCACTCTTAGCGACACAGTTATCAACCTATATTCCCTAGCTTTCTGCTATAACTTAACTATATTCTTGTTGTATTTTACTCACAAGATGTTGTTTTAAGGTCTGTGTACCTCTCTCTCTCTATATATAAATATAATTCTTCATATTTGAAGGTAATGCTATTCCAGTTCTTAAATTCTGTTTTAAAAGTGTGTGTACATGTATGTGTGGGTGTGTCTGTGCCCAGTGCTTCCCTGGAGATCAGAGGCCAAGTTACATGACTTGGTTATCTGTTGCCATCATGTGGGCCCAGGGGCTGAACCAGGGCATAAAGATTGGAAAATAATATTGGGCATGGTAGCCAGCATCTTCACCCATTTAAGTCTTATTGTTTGTCTTTTATTTTTCTACTCTCAAGCACATGTTTAACTCAGTAAACAATTTTTTTGGCAAAATATTATTCAAAATGGTTTAATTTATCTGGTTGCAGACAATGGACAGTTGCCCAAAGGCAAGGTTTAGAACAGTGTATTGGTTAGTCTATCCATTGTGATACTGATCATTACAGACTGACTATATTAGGCAATAGATGTTGCTCTCCAAATTCATTTATTAAATCTTGAAACAATTGCCACCACATCCCAGATAGCATGCCTGCACCTTTTTTTTTTTCATCAGGATCAAGAATATCATCAACAGTTGCCCATACCACCTCAGGTTATTCGATCATGTTTGCAGTAAGTGAAAAACTGCCCTTTCCTACCCCTCCTTTTGCTCCATGATGATTGTAACTGCAAACCTAACAATACAGTGGAGAGTATAATGAAAATCGTGTTCAAAGATCCATACAGAGAAGAAAGAGAAAACACAGAAAATAATTTTAATCTTATTGCTAAGAAGTCTTTGAATATGAATCATTCTGCTGTAAAGACATGTGGCATCTTACCACGTTATTTTTATTTACTCAAAGATATGTTAGCAACATGGGGTGCAAGTGCACTGTTTTGCTTTTTTTGTTGTTGTTTTGTTTTGATTTCTGAGTTTTCTTCCCTCCATTGTAAGTAGCTATAGTCTCACAAATATGAGAATGTTGCCATTGAAGTCAGATTCTTAAGCTACTTTGTAGGCAGTCTTAAATGATGATTTGCACTTATCCATTTTCAGTTTTAAGAATCAGGTATCTTTCATGAGAGTGGAAATAAAATAATTTGAGAAGCTTTTTCTACTCATAGGTGCTAAAAGAAGAAAAAAATACTGTATTGTGTTGATCTGGTAATAGTAGTAAAATATGATCAAAACAAAGAGATTTAAAACCTCTTTAAAATGTCCTCCGTTCAGGTACTTTATTCCAATTGGCATAGCATTATGTTTTTAGTATAATTTAAATAGTTATAGTTATTGATGACCATGAGAGTAGTTTATCTGTTTCCTGTATGTAATTGTTAACATCTTACATTCTTTATAGAAAGTATGATTTATAACAATATTAAATGTAATTTGGTAATTGTTGCAGTAGGTGTTCATTAATTTCTAATGCAGTATTTCAAACTGAACTGTTCAAAAAAAATGGACACCTTCAGTTTCTGTGCAGGAGCTACCTGTGTAGAAGAGGCTTAGTAGATCTCCTGCTGGACCTTTTCACATATTACTATTAAGGTGTCATCTGAGGAGTGCTGAATCGTTGGGTATTGCTGGGTTTCAGTTCCTTGCTGACTAGTGGACTGAGATCCTCAGTTCCCCACTGGGTATTGGCTTATGGCTACAGTCAGATCTTTGCCTGAAAACTGCTAATGTATGGAGCTTTGCTCACACAATCGTGTAAGCCAATAAAACAACAGAGCTTGTCCTTTAGCCAGAGATAGCTGGTAATTTTAACCATCACAATACTACCCTGTGATTTATGCTGTATTCTAAAGGTTAGGAGTACCACACTAGTCCACAATGACCCAGATATAAGTACATGAAGCACACACATCCAAACCAAAGGTCACTGTAGACTTACTAGAGTGCTAGATTTTAATAAGCTGGGGAGGGGGAACACACGTTAGATGCTGGGAAGACATGCAGTTTTTAAGGGCACTTGCTGCTCTTAAAGGACCTAATCAAAGCTGATATTAAGACTCACAACCAAGCCATCGCCAGAGTGCAGGGAATCATATGAAAAAAGGGGGAGTTAGTAAGATTTGGTGAGGACAAGAGCTCCACAAAGACCAAATAGATCAGGGCACAGGGGTCTTCTATGAGACTGTTTCTCCAACCAAGGACCATGTATGGATACAAACTATAACCCCTGCTCGGATGTAGCCCATGGTAGCCCGGTGTCCAACTGAAGACCCTAGTAAGGGGAACACGGACTGTTTCAGTCATGAACTCGATGCCTGTCTCTTTGACCCTCCCCCATACATGCCAGGGAGTAACAGCCTAGCTAGATCCCAGGGGAGGACATTGCAGCCAGCCCTGAAGAGACATGATAAGCTAGGGTCAGATGGAAGGAGGGGAGGTTCTCCCCTATCAGTGGACTTGGAGGGGGGCAGGGAGAAGATGAGGGAGGGATGGGGAGAATGGGAGGGAATGAAGGAGGGGGCTATGGCTGGGATACAAATATATAACCTGTGGTTAATATAAAAAAAATAAATTACTAAAAAAAGTTTAAAAAACTTACTTTGAAACATAGGAGACAGGTATTCTTTAACAGTTTTGCTAGTGATGCTGCTTCATTCTCTTTTGTACTGTGTCCTTGGCATTTTAAGTTATGAGTTCTCTCTCATTGGAAGACAGAATAATAAAGAAGAAAGAATTCACCTTAAATCCCATGGTAGCTACTTACCAGGTATATTACCTTAAGCATGTGAGCTAATCTTTCAGCGGTCTCAGATTTATTGGTTAAATGATATTTTAACTTAATACAACTAAGTCTTGCACTTTCTTTAAAGGAAAATAGTAAAATATTTCACTTTCCTTGAGTTTCCTGGGCAAACAACTATCTATCTAAGGGACCTATGCTCAATAATAGGACTAAGAAGCAGTAGTCCTGCCCAAATCCCTAATTAACCTATATTAAAAACTGGTTCAGCGATGCAGAAAAATATGTGGCCTGTGATGAAGGAGTTTTTTTTTTTACCTTTTGTTTTCCTATATTTCTGGTAGTATTTTCTAAATAGTATCCTCTAAAAATCATAATACCTTGTGGATTGGACCATTAGTGTCAGGCCACCAATAGCTAGGGTCCTCAGAACACAGCAGCTGAAGGCACAGTCCATCTTCTTTATCCCACACTAGATCCTGTAACTTCTCCATTCTCTGTTGTTTTCATATTTCCACATAATTTTCTCTGCCTCTCAAGTGCTCTTAAGTGCCGACGCTTAAAATCTTTTGACGGTTTTGACTGAGGAAAATAAAACCTAGCATGGGAATATTGCCAGGAAATATTTATTGATGTTATTAAGAAGATTTCACTAGGAATAAATCAATATATAATCGCTATATTCAAGGATTGTAATTCCATTTTGTAGAGCTGTTTAACTTTGCCATTCAGAGAAAACCTAATGTTTTATTCATGTGTTTTTTGAAATAGAGGCCAAACATTCATATTTATAATATGGAAAATGTTCCACATTAATATTTAAATACCTATCTCTAAATTTAATCAAATACAATTAGCATAATGGAAGCAAAAATATATGATCCTAGTCAATACCATCTTAAATGGACTTACAAACTACTGTTTATTGGAATTAAGATTTTAAAGTTCAATTTGTATTTAAAAAGCTATTTAATATGATGTTCTTAATAATATATATGCCAGTGCATGTGTCTTTAGCAAACTTAGGATTTCTTTCCACGTCTACATAAGTGGGAATCTACTTCACACTGTTGTAAAAAAATTATTCACTCTTTGTGAAAGTGACCTCTCCTTGACTAGCATGTAACGATTGCTCATATATGACAGTTTATATTTCAGAATTGTTTAAATATAAAGTTAAGTCCTTTAAACAGGGACTAATTGGTGAGGTGTCCAGTCTGTGTGTAGTGACAAAGTGAGGCACTTCTGTACTTGGGTCCTTTGTAGCGCATGTTGCTGGAGTCCCCTCCCTGCTTATGAACTCTGGGTGTCACAGGAAAAGAACTCTATGGATGCTGCACATGCCATGCCTAGTAAAGCCAGTAACTCTAATGAGGAGCTCTCTGTGGAGGCACAGCCAGCTGGTAGTAGAAGTAGGAGAGTACCAACCAGTTGGAGGGAGATATAACCAGGCATGAAAGTCATGGGAGAGCTCACAGAGAAAAGGTGAAACCAAAGTGCTGGTAGAGAATTGACATCACTTAATAATGGCAGCAATGGTCTCTTGAGTGCCTGCTTTTTCTTTCTGAACAGCAACTCTTCCGTTTCCACACCTACACCAATTTCAGGAGTGATCATTTTATCAGATACATTTTATTTGTGTGTTGTATGGATTGTGTTGGACTGTGATATGCTGTGATTGCCTGAATATTTCCTGTCCTACTCTGCCTCTGAGGTTTATAATTCTTGCCTTCTTTTAGTTTTTCTGCCAGTTCTTTTTGTGGTTGCTGAATTCCCCAGCACATTGTGGACCTTGTGGGACCATGTGGGGCTGCCCTCTCACCTACGCAATTCCATCAACTCTTATCTAGCATGCAGTCAAGAGTTCTAACTCTTCCTTCACAGCTCTCACTCAAGTCTCAGAGAAGTTGACTAAATGGCAAATGAGTTATAAAGATACACACTCTAATGGTCTGTCTCAGTTCTTCTGTATTTCTTTCTCTTTCTTGAGATTCAGTGTTCAACAGCTGTGATAGTTTTCCTTCCCAGAGGCGAGGGGATACTCCTTGCCTGATATATTGTACGTTCCATACATAGTCAAGTGCTGAGTAAAGTGTTAAGATTCCAACAGTTACTAAGCACCAACTCCTTTTTTTCTTCAGACACACAGTATATACTCACTCAGATAGACATATAATATAGGATAAACCTACTAAAATTTGTATATACCTAAATAAACTAATCAAGAGGGAGGATTCTTGCTAAAATGTACAATCTCCATCCAAAAATACAAAGAGTATGGACATCAGAAGAAGGAGAAAACAGGGAACAAGTCAGGAGCCTGCCACAGAGGGCCTCTGAAAGGCTCTAGCTGCAGACTATCAAAGCAGATGATGAGACTTATGGCCAACCTTTCGGCAGAGTGCAGGGAATCTTATAAAGAAGTGGGAAACAGTAAGACCTGGAGAGGACAGGAGCACCACAGGACAGCAACAGATCTAAAAGGTCTGCGCACAGGGGTCTTTTCTGAAACTGATATTCCAGCCAAGGACCATTCATGGAGATGGCCTGGAACCCCTGCACAGAGGTAGCCTATGGCAGTTCAGTATCCAAGTACCTCTGTAGTAATGGGAACAGGGAGTGTCTCTGACAGGAACTGATTGGCCTGCTCTTTGATCACCTCCTCCTGAGGGGAGAGCTGCCTTTCCAGGCCACAGAGGAAGACAATACAGCTACTCCTGATGAGACCTGATAGACTAGGATCAGAAGGAAGGAAAAGAAGACCTCTCCTATTAGTGGACTTGGGGAGGGGCATGCGTGGAGGAAGGTGGAAGGGAGGTATTGGGAGGGAAGGAGGGAGGGAACTACAGGGGGGGGATAAAAAGTGAATAAAGTGTAATTAATAAAAAAAAATTTTTAAAAGTACATTTTGACACTTAGGGCTAGATTAACACTCTTATATTCTGTCAACACACTCAGTGTTTCATAAACAAAGCTTCATTTCCAAAATGTCATATTAGGCTAATTGAGATGCATATTGGAACCAAGAAGCACAAATTAAAAAAAATCTTCAGAAATTTTGCATAGTGAAATTATTATTTACTTGTCAAGTTTGTTTCATAGCAAGTATATTGGGTAGTTTTATGTCAACTTGACACAAGCTAGAGTTACCAGAGTGGAGGGAGTCTCAAATTAAAAACATGTTTCCTGAAGATCTGTCTGTAGGCAAACTTATAGGGCATTTTCTTAATTAGGGATTCAGTAGGGAGGGGACAACCCATCGTGGGAGGGGCAAATCATGCCTCAGCAGGTGGTCTTGGGTTCTATAGGACAGCAGGAAAGAAGGCTGAGCAAGCCAAGGGGAGCAAAGCCACTAAAAAGTACCACTCTGTATGAGCTCCCGCCTCCAGATTCCTGACCTACTTGGGTTGATACCCTCACTGCTTTTGAAGATGAACAAACTGTTGTATGGAACGGTGAGTGAAATAAAGCTTTTCCTTCCCGAGTTGCTTTTGGTCACAGTGTTTCATCACAGTAATGGAAACCCTAAGACACTAGAAATGTAATGATGGCTTAACATATAAACGTCAGTTAATTTCAACACATCATGAAAAAAGAAAGAAGGATTCATATTCAGTGACCATCTAAATAGATGCAACAAAAATGTGCGTAAATATTATTTTTTCTTAATTTAGGGGCTCTACAAAAAAAGTTAAAGAGACTTCATAACTCAAAATAATAAACACTAAATGACTAAGCCACAACCAACATTATCCTAATTAGGGAAAGTCCAAAAGCTTTTTCTCTTTTAGCATAAACAAAATGAGCATTGCTATTGCTCCTGTTTAATAGTACTAGAAATTTTAGAAAGAGTAATTAGACAAGAGTAGAAAGGCATTCAAATACAAAGAGAAGTCAAATTACCATAAGACAGGGTTATATATAGTATGATGCTATTATAGGAAACTCTAGAGTTTCTAGCAAAACACTACTCTACCTGATAAATAAATTTAGTAAAATAGCAGGATGCAAAATCAACATAAAATATGTTTTATATATAATAACAAAATTGTTCAGAAAGAAATATGAAAGACAAACAATTCATTGTACCTGCAACAGTAAACGAACAAGCAAACAAAAGGACAAAAAATGTATTAGCTAAGGAAGTGAAAGACTTCTACAAAGAAAACTATAAATCACTACAAAAAAATCAAGGAAAGTGACATGAAGGGGTAGAAAAATAGCCTACTAACTGGAAGAATTAATAAAATTAAAATAGTCAATCAGCAACCAAAGTGACAGACAGATTCATTGTTAGTTCTATGAAGAGAGCAATGTCATGGTTTGAGTATGTTGGTGCACACTTGTAATTCCAGCATTGGGTGGTGGAGGGTGCAGAAAGTGTCAGATCTCTTAAAGTTCCAGCCTAGCCAGTCTACATAGAGAGTGCTAAGTCAGCTGTGGCTACTGTCCTAAGAACGCTTTTCAGCAACCAGAAGAGGGCATGGCAATGCTTACAGTGTTCATGTAAAACAGAAAGAGCAAAATGAACAAAATGGAGAAATTGTAAACAAAGCCACATGTCTACAGGTAACACTTTTTTGGTAAATAGGCTAAAAGGATACACTGAAGAAGAGATGTTTTCTACAATAAAGGTTCCCAGGAAACCTGGAACCTACATCTTACAAATCGAATTTTGACCTCCATCTCTCATCCTGTACAAAACCAACTCAACTATACAGAGATTGTGCTGTTATGTGTACACCATTATAGGCAAACATAGAGAAACACTTGAAGATAATGGTATAGACAATGATTTCCTGAGTTTTCTGAGATCAACTCTCAAATGACATCGTGTCAGAATCAGAGGTTTTGTAAGAATTTGTCAGTGAAGGGAGACCGTAACTGAGAGAAAATATTGATCAGCATTTCTTCTGACAATAACCAGGATATATAAGGAGCTGAGAAAAAGTGTAATAAAAGTCAGTTCCAACTAAAAGTGAGCAGATTCTTTGACTAGATTCTTCAGAAAAAAAAAAAACCCTAAACAGTCAGTAAATTGTATAAAACAAGCACACTCTCATTACACATCAGAGAAATGTACATGGAAGTTATTTCACCTCATTTAGAGTGTCTTATTTTTTAACTTATTTTTATTAATTACACTTTATTCACTTTGTATCCCCCCTGTAGCTCCCTCCCGCCTCCCCTCTCAATCTTACCTCTCCTCCCTCTTTCCCACCTGTACCCCTCCTGCAGTCCACTGATAAGTTAGGTCCTCCTCCCCTTCCCTTTGATCCTAGTCTATCAGATCTCATTAGGAGTGGCTGCATTGTCTTCCTCTGTGGCCTGGTGTGCTGCTCCCTCCTCTGGGGGAGGAAATCAAAGAACAGACCAATCAGTTCACATCAGAGACAGTCCCTGTCCCTATTGCTATTGAACTAGAGTGGCTTATTTTTAATAAAAGAGAATGTGGAACACTCCAAAAAAAAGAGGACCTTTCATGACAATGACACTATAAAAATAAATTAATTTAGAAATATAGATAATATTATGAAAACTCCTCACAAAAATGAAAATACAAACATCACATGACCCAGTTTTCACTGCCTGTTGTATGTCTGAGAGCAATGAATTTGGCACATAACTGAAACAGCTGTTTGCCCTGTTGGTTACTATAGTATTCACAATTGCTAAGACACAAGGTATCACGATAACTGATAACTGGTGAGGGAACACAAAAATGAGGAATGTTTACACAGTTGAGATGCTCAGTCATAAAAAGAAACCCTGCCTTCTACAAGAAAAGAGGTGGACTTGAAGGAGATCACCTTAAGTGAAATAGGACAGAATTGAAATGAAACATCGTATGTTTTCTCTAACAGTGAGAGTTAAAACTGAAATTAAACAGGGGTCTGGGGAAATAGCTCAGTTGATACAGTGCTTGCTACACAAGTATGGGGACTGAAGACCTGGAAATGGTCCCAACAACTAACATAGGAATCCATGTGGGATGGTAACCTTGTAAGTATTTAACCTGAGAATCACCAGGAAAAAAAGACCAAATTCATGATTGTCACATTACAGCAAAACTGTATTTTCTTTTTTTTTCTTTTTTTAAATGTAATTTATTTGTTTTTATATCAATCACAGGTTAGGTACTTTGCATCCCAGGCATAGCCCCCTCCCTCATTCCCTCCCAATCTCCCCATCCCTCCTTCATGTCCTCCCTGTCCCCATCCAAGTCCACTGACTGGGGAGGACCTCCTCCCCTTCCAATCGACCCCAGATCATCTTGTCTCCTCAGGGCTGGCTGCAATGTCCTCCCCTGGGATCTAGCCAGGCTGTTACTCCCTGGTGTGTATAGGGGAGGGTCAAAGAGCCAGCCATTGAGTTCATGACTGAAACAGTCCCTGTTCCCCTTACTAGGGTCTTCAGTTGGAAACCGAGCTACCATGGGCCACATCTGAGCGGGGGTTCTAGGACATATCCATACATGGTCCTTGGTTGGAGAAATTTTCTCCTATAAACTCTTGTGCCCTGCTCAGTTTGGTCTTTGTGGAGCTCTTGTTCTCCCCAAGTCTTACTAACTTCCCCTATTTTTATTTATTATTTCCCACCCTCTTCTGAAGGCTTGATTTTGAGTCTTAATATCTGCTTTGATACATTGCTTTATTGATTCTTTCAGAGGCCCTCTTTGGTATGCTCCTGTCCTGTTGCTTGTTTTCTCCTCCATTTAATGTCCATCCCATTTGTTCATCTAAACAAGCATTAATCATTTGGTCCTCCTTCTTGTATATCTTCCCTAGGTGTGTAGATTTCAGCATGACCTGCCTATCCTATAGGTCTATATAAGTGAATATATACCATATGTTTCTTTCTGCTTTTGGGATACCTCACTTAGGATGATCTTTTCCAGGTCCCACCATTTGCCTGTGAATTTCATGATTTCCTCCTTTTTAATTGCTGAGTAGTATTCCATTGTGTAAAAGTACCATAATTTCTGTATCCATTTCTCAACTGAGGGACATCTGGGTTGTTTCCAGGTTCTGGCTATTACAAACAAAGAAGCTACAAACGTAGTTGAGCAAATACCCTTGTTGTGTACTTGAGCATCTTTTGGATATATGCCTAAGAGTCTTGAGGAATCACTATTCCTAATTGTCTAAGAAAGCACCAAATTGATTTCCAGAGTGGTTGTACAAGTTTGCATTCCCATCAGCAATGGAGGAGGGTTCCTCTTTCTCCACAACCTCTCCAGCATGCATTGTCACTGGAGTTTTTGATCTTAGCCATTTTGGTGGGTGTAAGATGGAATCTCAGGGTCGTTTTGATAGCAAAACTGTATTTTCATGGTGCATTTGGGACTGGCACTCACCCCTAAGTTGGAATTTGATAGAACACCCTCTACAGTTGAATTTTTTTTTCACTCTATATTCTGGTAGTAGCTCATCCCTCCTGGAATCCCAGTCTCACCCTACCTATCTCCTCCTCTGCCCTCTGCCCTCCCCACTCTCCTATTTCTCAGAAAAGGGGGGCTCCCTTTTCCATCCACCCCACCTCATCAAATTGCATCAGGACTGAGCATGTCTTCTTCTCCTGTGGTCTGCCAAGGCAATCCGGCCAGGAGGAAGTGATCAAAAACCTGGCAAGTGAGTCCATGTCCCATACAATCCCCTCTTCCCTCACTAGAGGACTTACATGAAGCCTAAGCTATCCATTTGACTACCTCTTTGTAGGGAGCCTAACTCCAGCTCTTGCTTAGTTCTCTGTTGACGCTTCAGTCTCAGCAAGCCCTTCTGAGCCCTGGTTAGTTGGCCCTGTTGGTCTTCCTGTGGAGATCCTGTTACCTTCAGGTCTTTTTTTTTCTTTCTTTCCACTTCTCTACAAGACTCCTTAAGCATTGCCCAATACTTGGCTGTAAGTCTTGGCATCTGTTTTGAGTTGTACTTGGTACAGACTCTCAGAGGACAACTCTGATAGACTCTTGTCTGCAAGCTGAGCAGATTATTTTTCACAATGTCAGGGGTTGGCACTCTCTCATAAGGTGGGTCTTTGGTTGGGCCAAGCATTGGCTGAACAGTTTCTCAATCCTTGGTCTGTCTTTATACCTATACATCTTTAAGCAAGGTAAATTTTGAGAAGTTTTTGTGGGTGGTTTGGTGTTCTCCTCCCTCTGCTAGGAGACTAATTTAATTAGAGGTATCTCCTTCAGTATCTCTGGCCTCTGCTACTAGGGAACTCTGCTTGACTCCCCCCTCATATCCTCCCAGGAGCCAACCCTGAGTTAGGTCTCCAGCTTGTCACAGAGATGCCCCCACCTTCAGTTTCTTTTTCCTGTACAGGTTTTCTGTCTTCTTACCCCCGCTCTCTCCAGGTCTGATTTCCACCTGGTAAGGTGTTTGCAGCGTCAAGAGGGTTTTCTGGTATACATTATTAGAAGGATATAATGAAAGGAAAGGAACAAGGGTAAAGATATACATGAATGGGGTCCCAAGTAGTTTACATCAGATCTAAAATACAGAAACATATTTTTAATTATAAAGAGAAACCTTAACTAGTAAGGACTTCACATTGGACAAAGAGGAACTTATTCTTTTTTTTTATTAATTGCACTTTATTCACCTTATATACCCCTGTAGTTCCCTCCCTCCTCCAGTTCCAATCCCTCCCTTCTTCCCCCTTCTGTACCCGTTTCTCTCCCCAAGTCCACTGATAGGGGAGGTTTTCTGTTCCTTCCTTTCCTTCCTTCTGATCCTAGTCTATTAGGTCTCATCAGGAGTGGCTGCATTTTCTTCCTCTTTGGCCTGGTAGGGCTGCTCCCCCCTCAGGGTGAGGTGATCAAAGAGCAGGCCAATAAGTTCATGTCAGAGACAGTCCCTGTTCCCATTACTATGGAGCACATTTGGACACTGAAATGCCATGGGCGACATCTGTGCAGGGGTCCTGGGTTATCTCCATGCATGGTCCTTGGTTGTAGGATCAGTCTCAGGAAAGACCCCTGTGCTCAGATTTTTTGGTTCTGTTGCTCTCCTTGTGAGCACCTGTCCTCTCCCTATCTTACTATTTCCCACATCTTTCTGAGATTCCATGCACTCTGCCCAACAGTTGGCCATAAGTCTTAGCATCTGCTTTGATAGTCTGCAGGGTAGAGCCTTTCAGAGGACCTCCTGACTTGTTCCCTGTTTTCTCTTCCTTCTGATGTCCATCCTCTTTGCCTTTCTGGATTAGTTTCTTTACAGATTTTAGTAAGTTTATCCTATATTATATGTCTCTATGAGACAATGCAATTTTATTTCATATTTCATGTACTGCTTAATAGTTTGATTATCTGTTTTGCAGGTCTCCGGTTTATACAGTTAGTTGCCAGGCAATCACTCAATACTTAACTACAAACCCAACTCCGTTTCTTAGCAGATTATTTTTCTTTGGTTGATATCTCTCTCTCTCTGTCTCTCTCTCTCTGAGTGTATGTGTTGTTTATATGTGTGTATGTGTATGCATGTGTGAGGTGCACATATGCTTTGTACACTTGCATGTGGGAATCTTATGGTGTCAGTCCTCAGAAATGTCCTCATGTTCTCTGCGTTAGTGCATAGGCATGAATTCACACACACACAGTTGTATGCAACAATGAGATATTAACCTCCAGTGTTGTTCCTCAGAGGCTGTTCACCTCACTTTTTAGACAGACTCACAGGATTAGGCAAGGCTGGCTTTTCAGCAAGGACCTATAGATGCACTTGTCCCCTTCCAGCCTGAGTGCCTGGAGTTACAAAAATGCTACAGCTCATATTTGGGAGTTGCTAAGATAATACACTCAAAACCAGTGGTTCCCAATTTGTAGGTCATGACCCCTTTGGAGGGTGTCACATATCAGATATCCTGCATATCAGACTTATTTACTTCATGATTCATAACAATAGCAAAATTACAGTCAGGAAATATCAAGAAAATTACTTTATGGTTGGGGTCACTACATGAAAAATTGTATAAACAGTTGCAGCATTAGGAAGGTTGAGAACCGCTGAGTAGGCCACCCTCCCAGGCCACCCACATCCCCTTCACTGAAACTAAATAAAAGTATCGTAATTCTATTGGCAGTCTGTCATCTTTCTTAAGTGTATTCCTAAACTGAATAAATATTTTCCTGTTCTTCATTAATTAAACTTTTTTTTTGTAAAAGGTGTTACAGTTTCAACCTTTGAGGATTCAAAGGTTTTCAGGTAGTTAAAAGTATACAGGTTGACAGTATCAATAGTAAAATAGAAGATGTACTTCAAATATAAAATTATATTTGTAAGAAGGCTGAGCTAAAATATTTGTTCATCAGATAAACTTTAATAACAACATAAAACCTTACTAGCAAAAGTAAGGATTAATACAGCAATTAGGAAAAAATTGCATTTTATTTATGAATAAAAATTTCATACATAAGACTTAAATCAGAAATCCTAGTTTTGTAAAGGATACACTATTTAATATCTTTGGATAAAACTGTAATTACTTTTACCTCTTCATTTGCAATTTCCCAAGGCACTATGGAGTGGACTTCCATAGCCAATAACATGAAATATACTATAAGAAATTCAAGGTCATAACACATAAATGTCTTTAAGAGTTACAGAACTGTTAGAAAACTTAGCCAGCAAGTCACAAAATATTGTTGCTTATTAAAAATTTATGCCATAAATTTGTATGTGAATAAAGTAATAACAGAAGCCTGGTGTTAGCTTTCATAAGGTTCTCATAAATAATACAGTCCTGTCAAGTTCATTTTCCTAGTTGACTATACTTAATGTGTGCCTTTTCCTACTTGGTTCTGTTCCATCAGATACTTGTGAATCTAAGTCCCTTTGAGAATAACTCTCCCACCCTTGTGTCTGTCTCCAAGGGAAAATGTAATCTGCCTTCAGTCATCTAATTAGGAGTCAGAGTCTCTCTGCTGCCGGCATTGACAAGCTCACAAGTCTGATGAGCCAGTGTGCTGACATCAATGAACACTTTATTAAATTACACACTCCCATAAGCAGGCATGAGCTTTCACAGCCCTCATATCTTATGCACTATTGCACTCACCCCCTGTTTGCTGAAGCTGAAGGTGTCCAGGTCAAAAAGAGAATACCATTAAGTTCTGATGATGTTATGGAGTTGTTTTTGTTGATGGTGGTGGTGGTGGTGGTGATGATCTGTGTGTGTGTGTGTGTGTGCGCGCGCGCGCATGCCTCTCTGCCTGTCTGTCTGTCTGCCTGTGTTAGGTAAAACAAGCTATTTGTCATGCTGGTAGGTGTGTTAAATTTAGGCTATTGTGTTGAAAAGACATAGATCCTTTTTTTTTTTTTTACATCTATATGTCCTACATATATCTGTTGGAAATTTTTGTTTTCGTTTGGTTGTGCATGTGTGTGTGTGTGTGTGTGTGTGTGTGTGTGTGTGTGTGTGTGTGCATAAGAATGGGTATCCATATGACAGACATATATGTGCAGGCCAGCCTACAACTTCTAATAGTGAATCACTCCCCAACCAGTTAATGAGTTAGACAGGACCCGTTTCTGCAACTGTGCTGCACATTCTATGCTAGTGGGCCCATGAACTTATGGACAAGCCTCCTGTTCTCAGCCCCTCAGCTGTGTAAATGCTGGTGTTAAAGATGTGTACGACAGCATCCAACATTTTTTATAGATTCTGAGGACAGAATTTAGGTCATCAGACTACCACAGCCAGCATTTTTCACCTATTGGGTCACATCTAGACTGTTTTTCAGATACTTAATTGTATTTTGTTGTTGTTGGTTGAAGCAGGGTTTTATTCTGTAGGCACAGGTTAGCTGGAACTCATACACTAATCTTGGCTGGCCTTGTACTCAGGACAGTCCTCTTGCTTCAGTCTTCCTAAAATAATAATTATATGTCTTTTAATTCTTTATTTTCAGCTACTAGGTCTAACTTTTTAAAGATTACATCTAGAGATATCTTATCAAATGAAAGTTTTGCAATCTGCTCCTATTTTATGGACTACTTTTTCCATTTTATTCATCTGTGTGGAAGAAGTTTTATATCTAATTTTGACAAAATCCCATTTGTCATTTTTTTCCTTTCATGCGTCCTGATTTAGTATCATCTCTAAAAATCTCTTGTCAATTAAAATCAGAAAATATTCTTCTCTGAGATACTTCTTTATAGGACATTTCGAGTTGAGATTTCAGTATTTTTTTCTTTCTCATGAATCACAGTTGTTTTTTTTTCTTTACTGTTATTTTCCATACTTCTCTTCTCTTTCTTTCAAAACACCAAATTCAGTCAGAAAGCCCACTGCCATATTGGGTCTTTTGGATATATGGCAGGGAAGCTACATTCATGAATTTCAGCAATGAGGCTGCTTAAACCAGACCATAACATGTCTGTTTGGCATGTCAGTGTGGATGGGAGAAATCACACAGGGCCCACACCTAGATGAAGAGCTACAAGAAGTTTAAAACTGCTGAGATGTAGAATTTACCTGCTCCAGAGATGACTGGTATAAATGGTTATTCAATCCCAGTTAGCCCTTAAAAACACTTACAAACAACACTAAGCAGATGTATCTGGTCTCCTTTATGCGTTGATTCACATATATATTTGACAATATTTATTAAATAATAAGAGGTAATCAATTTTTAAAAGGATAGGGAGAAAGGTGAGAAAGGAAAAAGAGGGGTGATTTAATTATATTCAATTACATAAATTTTTTAAATACTCAAACCTGAAGTCTCTGTTTCAGTATTTTTACTATCAGGAAAAAAACTGCTGAAACTGAAGATAAATTCTGAAAACTGTTCACAGAAAATACTTTAAAAGTGAATGCAATGATCTTAGAGCCTGTGCTGTTGGTGTTCTATTCAGGAAGTAGTCCCCTGTGCCAATAAGTTCTAGGGTCTTCCCCACTTTTTCTTCTAACCGGTTTAGTGTGTCTGGTTTTATGTTGAGGTCTTTGATCCACTTGGACTTTAGCTTTGTGCAAGGTGATAAATATGGATCTATTTTCATTTTTCTGCATACAGATATCCAGTTGGACCAGCACTATTTGTTGAAGATGCTGTCTTTTTTCTATTGAATGGTTTTGGCTTCTTTGTCAAAAATCAAGTTTCCATAGGTGTGTGGGTTCATTTCTGGGTCTTCTATTCGGTTCCATTGATCCACTATTCTGTTTCTATGCCAATACCATACAGTTTTTATTACTATTGCTCTGCAGTACAGCTTGAAATCAGGGATAGAGATACCTCCAGACGATCTGTTGTTTTAGAGGATTGTTTTGAAGATAAAAAAAAAAAACTGAATGCACATGTTTACAGAAGAAAGTGCTATACATTTGTTGCACTTTTAGTGGGTTTTGTAAAAACAGTTTCTTACATATAAAACCTGTAGTTGGGACATAATCACATACAACACCACTCCTTCCACTTTTCCTCCTCCTTCTCTCCCCTTTCCTTTGTATATGTTACTTCTTTTCCACATTCATGGATGTATCTCTATAAAATGTAGTATCTACAACTGAGAGAAAACATGTATTATTTGTTTAATGTGATGATCTCCTATTGTTTCTGTTTCCTAGGAAGAGGCAGAATTTGTTCATGGCTGAAAGGAACTCAGTTTTTGCATGTATATCCACACAAATACATATACATATGTACATGTGCCTTATTCATATTGCATGCACACACACACACACATGTTCTTCTTCATTTATCCATTTATTTTCAGCCATCTAAGTTGATGCTTTTACTTGGTTAATGTGAGTAATGCTTTAAGACACGCATTGATGTGCACACATCTCTAATATGTTCACTTTGATTTCTTCCACTACATTTCAGTAGTAGTTTACCTGGGTGTCATTTGGCTGCGTTCATATCAGTTATTTGAGAGAACACATCAAGATATAAACAGACAGCATTCTCAATAGAAATCCAAAAGCTTAAGAAATGACACCAAGAACTGAATCACAGGAAAAACTGAAGCTTTTCTTTGCAAAGGAAGTAACTGAGTAAAGAAGCAGTTTCCTCTTGCACTAATGATATATTTGACCTATACAGCTAAAATTACAGTGGGAACCAAAGGAGGTCATCATTTCCATAAAAATTTAGTAGACAAAGACAGGTGCCAGAAACAAAATAGTACATCTAAATTCTGGATCATCAAGGCCTAATCTACAATGTGCCATTCATTCAGTTAGTTGAAAATTGCTTTTGTAAACAGAATGCTACTCAGCAGTTCTTCTCTTGTTAAATTGGTATAATCTTTCCGCATGGTGATAATAGTACTTGCTACTTTTGCAATTAACTCAAATGGCTGCATAACCTTATCTTTCAGAAAGACGGAATAACCTTATTGGTGTGTGTGTGTGTGTGTGTGTGTGTGTGTGCTCACACACCAAGACCCTTAAGAGTCTAAAAGAGCATAGACAGTTTTACTTCCTTTCACATGTGTAGATATTTGTTTTAATGGTAAATATTACACCGAATTCAGGCACCAAATAATTCACTGTACCAGAGTTATGAACTAAAATATTTTCAGTGGGTAAAAAGGAATTATAATGAATGATCTCCCCAATTTGTGTTTGTGATACTGGAAACAACACCAAAAACGTAGGCATTCTTACACAGAAATCAAAGATTGCTGAATTTGGAACTCAAAAAGCTTGTCAAATAAAAGACTGTAAGCTTTCCTTTATTTGGAATTCAAAAACTGTATTCCAGGAATTAATAATTGTGGAGTGGGGATTAGGGTATGAAGTTAATGAGGACAGAGATGAAAAACGAAAACTCATATGTACTCATACATTTAAAGAAAAAATTTTAAATCTGTTTTGATTAAGTAAATAATAGTTTTAACTCATTCAACCTTTCTGCTGACAAGATTATCTAAAACTTAAGCATTAAAAAAAAATAGTTGATTTCAGCTTGAACTTCCTATCCTATAGGTTTATATAAGTGAGTATATACCATATGTTTCTTTCTGCTTTTGGGATACCTCACTCAGTATGATCGTTTCCAGGTCCCACCATTTGTCTGCGAATTTCATGATTTCCTC
>CM053743.1:63017394-63056390 GCA_028658305.1 Pachyuromys duprasi
ACTTAGAGGGGGCAGGGAAGAAGGAGATGAGGGAGGGAGTGGGAGGGTAGGAGGGAATGGGGGAGGGGCTACGCCTGGGATTCAAAGTACCTAACCTGTGATTGAGATAAAAATAAATAAATTAAAAAAAATAGTTGAATCTTTAAAGTTCTTGAAAAACATTTTTTACTGAAAAACTGGTATGTTGGCAATATATTTAAGACAAAAAAGCAGTATGTGGAATTTATATCTCCCAGATCATGCATTTTGATGTTTGGAGAAGATTTCATTGAGCTAGAATTGACTTACTATGTTAAAGTGCTCCCACAAGTATCTCCCATTCACAAACAGTTCTTCCTGTCTACTTTTAGGTTAGTATAATCAAACTAACTTATTTTATTAGTATTTAATTGATTTTTAATTCTCCTATTTAAATTTTTTATTCTTTTATTTGAATATATGTTGGGCACGTGTGTGCATGTTTGCATGCAAATGTATGTGTGTGTACATGCACATGGAGGACAGAAGTTGACAACGGTGGCTTCTTCAATCACCTCAAGCCCTGTGTTTTGTGAGACATAGCATCTAAATGAATTTAAAGCTCACTGATTGACTACACTGACTAGCTGTCAACTTTTCTGGGTCTTCCTTTCTTCACCCTTCCAGAGATGAAGTTACAGATGGATATAGCTGCTATGTCCAACTTCAAATGTGAGTGTGCTTGTGTGATAAGCTCTTCACCCACTGAGCCATCTTTCTAGCTAAAAAAAATCTAAGTTTAATCATAACACAGACTGTTCATTTTCAAATTATTCTAGGCATTTTAGAACATTGCAAGAGATTCTTGGTAGCCTTAGATTTCTGTTTATAGCACTATGACTGCATTACATAGCATTACTGTCATACTCTTCCAGAACTGACAGATTAACCTGTATATAAAAATTCTCTTGTCTGCTTTTGAGGCTAATCCTTGCTGACATATTTGGCACTAAAATGAGGGACAGCCTCACCATTAGTTATGAAAGGCAGAGAGCTGATGGTTCCGAATACATTGAGCAGCCCATGGAATTGATGTAATTTATTTTAAAGTAAGAGAAAGAGTGAATAATAAATGAAATAACTGATTAATAAATAAATTAAATAAATGCCTTAATATGTGTTTATATAATCATCTCTATATATTCATTTGAGAAAAATTTGTCCTATTTTTTATAAATACAAATAAAAAAAACAAACAGATCTCAAGAAGACAAATTGTTAGGTTTTAAGGAAATTGTAACACTATTCTGGATACCGGTAACATTGTATTTGAAACATGCTCTGCATTGACTACCACATTAAAACATAACTGAACATGAATTTTCAGGAACGCCTTCATCTTAGAAAAGCAATTTTTCTTGTTTCTTTAATTCATACACTTAATACATTGACACATGCTTTCTCCTAATCTATGTGTATTTATGACCTAAATTTTCAAAGTATACGATGGATTCCCACTCAATTTTATTGCCACAACTTAGTTTTAGCTCTGGTCCTGAACTGTTTACAGAAGAGCATATGCCTGGTCATGCAGCACGTGAATACTGTCACATGACCAATTCTTTCCCACACTTTGACTGCAATTTTCAGTGAAATAATTCTTTAGAAAACCCGTGTTTAAATTAGACATTCTTTTAACATTCTTACCCTGAACTCTTAGATGAGCAGAATGACTTGAAGGTGTCTATGCAGCCAGCTGAACAGAGCAAACACACTGCTCACAGGAAGCCCTTAGTAATTTAGTCTCAGTGGCCTCTCCATAGAATAAACATTGTAAACACAAGTCACCCAGAAACAGAATAGCTAAAAGAAACATTAAGATTCTGTTCAATAATGGGTTCAAAGAGATGATTACCAGACTGTAGATTAACATTTCTAGTTTATATAATGAACTATACTCCAGATTTGGCTACTGAAACCAAGAGTTTGATGATTTTAAGAGTTAAAGCAAATAAATATTCAAATACAAATAAATAAGACTCGCTCTTTTTTCGGTTCAGTTGCAAATTGTGATTGAATGTTCAGCTTAGCATGGAACCAAGCATTACAATAAATAAAAAATAGACTATAAAAAATACACTATAGATCAGACCCTGTCTGCCCTCAAGAAAAATAAAATCTAACTTCAGTATTGCATGTTGGCTAAAGATGAATAATTTAGGAGTTTTTTTATAGAGTAGTTTTCCATATAAATGTGAAATACTGTCTCCCAATAGGCCTTTAAGAATACTGAACATAAGTGAAAGCTCAGTACTGATAACATTTTCCTGCTTCTTCTGCCTGACCCTGACTACATCACAAATGCATCTCACACAGATCTGTTTATTTATGTGCTTTTCCTCATAGAAATAACTGTCCATATGCCTTAAAAATCAAGTAGAATGTGAAGGTTCACAATGTGATGTCTCCATATTTTCGTGTCTTCATTGTTTCTTTGATTTAATTTTCATAAATTGTATCAAACAATTTTCCACATTCAGGTACAAGAGTCTAAACATGTAGTAAAGCCCAGTTTAGTTTGCATACAGAGCACAATCCACACAATCAAATACACAAAATGGCCTGCAACTAAATGCACACCCTATTTATTAATGCATGTGCGGAAGGTGTTCTTGGAAGTGATTCAATAGATAATGATTGCTAAGAAATTCTTTCTTTAGCTGTGGCTTTTTCTTGATTCTCCAAATAGCATACATGTAGATGGGAATATTGGTCTGGAATATATTTGTATACATATACGTGTGTGTGTGCATCTTGAATATATAAAGCACTATATATATGTATATGTAGGTAAACACACACACACACACACACACACACACACACACATATATAGTCTTAAAGAAGCCATTTAAGTCTAAGATCCAAGAAAATTGGGTAGCAGTAAGCAACCCTGAGGGCATTCTTGCTACTCATCCCATTTAATAGAGTAAACTCCAGCTGCAGTAGGATGAGGTTTCCAGGGAGCAGCAGGTACAGAGCCACAGCTGTACCAGCACTGCTAACTTGGTCAGGGATCAAGTTACATCTGGGACTCTCATTTGCTGCCTGGTCAAAAACTTGAGTAAGCTGTAAGAAAAGACTCTTGGAGGCTATTCTTTTACCTATCAGCATAACATTTGAGAGAGTGATACCTCTTTCACTGAACCTTTTGTTTACCACTAATATATGCTTTACCTGTCTACCTCTTCAAATTCATGTGAGTTATATCTGGCTCTGAAATTGTTTTGTCAGAGTGTCAGCACAACGTATAGCTGGAGATGTGTGTGCAGGGTCTGTGCTCAGGTAGTATACTTGATCTGAAAATACAAGTCATTATGACCATTTTTCTAAAGAATAGCAAAGATCAGAGCTATTTTTTAATGTTATTCTACATTGATAACAATCCTGGCAGTGAGACCAGTAAATCTCCATCTTGGACCCATTGTTCAATTGGAAACATACCATGTGTCTGTTTAAGCAGCTTCTGTAAGCTCTGTCACATTAAATAAACAAATAAGGTTTCATAAATATAGGCCTTGATTGAATTTTTGCCTTTAAGTTAAAGAACTAATATTCTTTCTCATTGAAATATTTTATAAATGATATTAATATTTTGTCTAATTAAAAATTGTTGACCACTGTGTGAGTCCCTGTATTGGTAACAATGTATGGAGCTTGCTTTAAGTTATATCTAAATAGAAACATGTGGCAGAATACTTAAAATACAGTGATAAATATTAAATGTAGAATTACACATTTTCTGACATTAGAGCACAGTAGGTAGTGTGTAATAAACTCTTGGAAAATTTGATCAAGCATATGGCCTCATTTTATTTGAGTCCTAAGTGTAATGCTTTGATTCAATTTTCTCAATTCTTTATTCTAGATGCATAAATTGGCATTAGTTAAAAAGGAAGTATTCAATGTGCTCTGACTTATTTGAATTGTAAAAATATACCTGAAAAATATCTTTTTGTTTCTCTATTGAAATCTCATTAGAGTGTATTTATTGTATGAAATTCTAAAAGTATTTAAAATGCCCACTCAAAATTGGCATAAATTTTTCTTAATAATCGTTTGCACTTTATCTCATTGTGAGGGAGTAAATGAGTAAATGAGTGATGGTGAAGGAGTGAAGTCTATTACATTAAGATCATCATGAATATAACCAGTTACTAATTTTTTATTAGCCGATGGTAGTAATCAGCAGGAATGTGTAACGACAATGAGTAACTGACATTTGTCAACATGCCTATTACATTATAATGTAATATTGCACACTTACATACTGAAATTAACTGGTTTGGGAGAAAGTAACCATTTCATATGAGGAATGAAAATTACTTGATTACCAAACTGAAATGAGATCATGACAATCTCAGTCATGCGTACTTTCAAAAGTGTTCATTCTGTACCTTGATCAGGATAAACAGTGCTGCTGCATGGCATATTGTGAAGCAAAGATGTTTTTAACAAAACAAACAAACAAGAGAAAGAGTTCAAATATCTAGTCATATTGTCCTGGTCTTTCCCATTGCAGTCTTGTTTATCATCCAATAAAATTCAATAAATATGGCAAACTGTATATCTGGGCTGTGAAGCACTCAAAGAGTCATAAACATTGCGAAGATTATTTCAGATACAAGAAAGGGTAACGTTTTCAAGATTCCCTGCATGTTTCTAGTTGTAATAACACTAGAAAGAGGCTTCTGGAGACAGAAAATGTTGGCACACACACACACACACATCTGTGAGATCAGGACTGAAGGAGGCCAAACAGGAGGATCACTATGATTATCAAGCTGTCATGTTTGAAGAAATAAAGCCAGATTAGACTGATATATAATAGCTTGTTCTTGTTCAAAAATTACATAAGCAAATGAGAGAGAGAGAGAGAGAGAGAGAGAGGTTATTTCAATCTTTCCTACTTTCCCCCTGTTCCACAAGTGCATAGGCAGATAAACATTTATCCAGAAATCTGAATTTACATCAGAATTTAAAAAGCTATATATGAAGAGAATGTGGGAATGCATGATGGTGATAAAAGATAGTTTCAAAATGAGTGGTGGTTCTTTAGCTCATATTAGAGTTATATTAAATTACTTTTAAAACTAGGATAAGAAAACATTGATTTTTACTGTTTTTCTCAAAAATATTAATTTGTTACCTGGAAATTATATTATAGAATTTCAATAATTTTACTACATTTCTTTGATTTCTACCACTTGATATTATAATTATAATACTCTAATTCAAGCCAGTACAATACCTCCTTTTATATAATGTTATAATCTAAAATTTAGCTTTCAAATTTTGGATTTAAAGTCCAACTTATTCATTAAGAATTTCACAAGACAGGGGAAGATAGTAAGACGTGGAGAGGACGGGAACTCCACAAAGAGAGCAACAGAACCAAAAAATCTGGGCACAGGGTTCTTTTCTGAGACTGATGCCCCAACCAAGGACCATTCATGGATATAACCTAGATAACCTAGAACCCCTGCTCAGATGTAGCCCAAGGCAGCTCAGTGTCAAAGTGGGTTCCCTATTAAGGGGAACAGGGACTGTCTCTGGCATGAACTCAGTGGCTGGCTCTTTATTCACCTCTTCCTGAGGGGGGAGCAGCCTTTCCAGGCCATAGAGGAGTACAATGCAGCTGGTCCTGCTAGGACCTGATAAGGTAGGGTCAGATGAAAGGGGAGGTGCTTTCCCTATCAGTGGACTTGGACAGGGGCATGGGAGGAGATAAGGGAGGGAGGCTGGGATTAGGAGGGAATGAGAGAGGGGCCTACAGTTGGGAACAAAATGAACAAACTGTAATTAATATAAAAAATAAAAATTGAACTAAAAAGAATTTCAAAAGACATGTCAATTATTCATTATAATATTATGGTTTCCTAAGTGAACTGAATTTAGTAAGGTGTTATTGCCTGAACAGTATTCAAATTTACAGATTAATGGGGAAATATAGAAATTAGAATATTTATAGCATAGTTTAAAAACTAATGGAAATAATGTAAAAAATTTTTTAAAAAAATTAGCTGGGTCTGAATGTTAAAAATAATGTCGAATTATTGTTTTCTTAATTGCAAACGTGTTACAATATTTTAATTGTCCTTATACATGATAAAGTGAGTTACAAATTAATTTAGATAATACCCTGCATGATTTCCTTTAAATAAGAGACTGGGGTTAAGAAAACCTGTTAGAAGATACTGTAACTTCTGTTTTTTCCAATGAGTCATCATTACTTAAAATACTGGGCTGCAGAGATAGCTCAGTGCATAACCTGATTTCTGTGTGAACATGACAAAATGAGTTTGGATCTCTAGAATACTTAAACAAAGCTAGGATTGGTGCTAGGCACTTGTAATTCCAGTATGGGAGAAATTAGAGAAAGAGGAATCCCTGGGACTCTCTGCTCAGTCATCCTAGCTTAATCTGCAAGTTCTAGGTTCAAAGACAGGCTCTGTTTCAAAAATAACATCAAGAGCAATCAAGGGGATACTCCAAATAAACCTCTGTTTTCTTCTACACACTTAAATTCTCAAAAATACTTATACATACCCCATACACACAGTGTGACAGCATATTGAATGAAGAAGAAATATGCATGCAGCTGACAGCCATGAAGAAATACACCTCCCGAAACAAAAGAATATATTGACTGATTATGTTAAATATAACCTTTGTAGAAAATAAAAATATCTTTCACAATTTTTATCGAAGAATGATTATTATTAGTATTTTATTTTTTAATTAAATTTTGATTTTTTAAAATTTTGTTGTACACTTTTTATTGTTTGAATTGGTTATGTCAAATTGTTTTTTTTCTTTTTTTTCAATAATATTTATTGAAGAGAGTCCATGTGGAAAAAGTGCATATATTCTGCACATACAGCTTACAACACTGCTGGCAGCTACTCTCCAACAGAATCTTGGGGTCTTGCTTGCATAGCTGACACATCACTGGACTGTGGAAAGGTGTGCTATTTTTTTCTTTTCTTTTTTTTTTTTCTTTTTTGGCAAGAGCACAGGAGAAACATTGTGATGTGAATTACCACGTTGGGCATGCTGAATCCATGCGGAACACCAGGCTGCTACCTGACATCATTGGTTTTTGTATACTGGTTTTGTTTTTGTTGAAGAAGTTCTGTTATAGCCAGAAGCTTTTTCAGTACATGCTGCTGTGCACCACGCTCATTACTGAGTGTTCTTAGCTCATCTGAATGAGCTACACAAATCTCATGCAATGCTGCTAAGTCACGAGACAGGTCAGTTCTAGAATGTTCTGTAGTGTCCGGGAGCTCAGGTACATTCCCAAGTTCATCTAAAAACATGATCATACGGTGTTTATTGCTTTTGATGAATGGATTGACACCTTCCAAATTCCACTAGATTTGCTAAATTCTGCACAGACTTAGCCACTAATGTGAGTGTTCTTGCAGCAATAGGAGATGGGGAATCTGAAATGATATTAAACTTCCGTGGATTCAGGATAGCAGGGCAGATAAGCCGAAGAAAAACAAAACCACTAACAACTCTTGTTCTCATGGTGTTATTTGTAGGCCACTTATGCTGAACTGATTTCTGTAAACACCCATAAATGTATCTCAACGTCGGTGGAAGTATTTCTGAAGCCATGAATATTTTCTCCATGATCTCAGAAAGTATGTTCAATAGGTGTGCTAAGTTAGTGTTCACATCTTCATTCTTTTCTAACTTTGATGGACTTAACTCACATGATTGCTTACTTTCCATTATCTTTAAAATGGAGTCTTTCAAAGCATGATGAACGAATTGTGTGGCAGTGGCTTTCATATACTGCTCCATCAAGGTACTTGCAAGTGTTGTAGCTCGAAATAGGGTAGTGGCTTCATCTTCCATACTTATCTCTCTGTCATTTAGTGTGCATAACAACAACGATTCAAGCTTTTCATGAAGAAAAATCTTCAGTAGGATGCTGGCCAGCAGTGTTCGGTCTTGTCCACATACATGTGATAAAGCATAGACTACATGAAGTTCCTTTTGCAGTATAAGCTCTTTAAATTCACTGTACTCTTCTTCTGGCATGATTTTTTCCATAGAATAGCGTGCTCGAACACGCAGGGATCCTGGTTCAATTCCTTTTAATGGTATATGGGAGCTTAGCAAAAACCATTCATCTGTGGCATGTCCTTTCTGTAACCTGCTCAACTGGCAACGCATAAATAAGATATCTGCATCTTTGCTCTTCTTTGTTTTATTACTAAGCGTGATTTCAAATCTGTTGATGTCTGGAGGAAGATCATCAAAAACAAACTCCTCTGACCATACTGGATTTTGCCCCTCCCTTGCATGAGTTTTTGCTACTTGGACGCTATTCAAGTAGATGTTACAATATGGATTAGTAAAGTGTTTTACTGGTAGTTTATGGGCTTCTTCAATATGTAAAACAAGGCTGCTGACCTGACGAAGGCGTTTATTAGATGTCCCTGGCTACTTTTCTGTAAACTACAAAATGCTTGCAAACCTTTCATCCAATCCTCTGCTTGTTCTGGAGTTTCTCCTGCAAAGTAAAATATGTAATGTTCTTCACTAAAGCGCTGAACTACTATCTGAAAACAGTTTGGCCTGCCAAAGAGACTATCGTGGACAACGTAGACAGAACATACACTGAGATCTATTAACCCTTTTGGTTTTGTAGCTCGTTTTTCACTTTCAAAATAAATAAGTTGGGCATCACTGCCCTCTAAGATAAAATATAAATTTTTCCAACGTTTTCCTTTACCCTTCTTCAGAAGATAACCTTTCTTAACAATATTTTTATAAAAGGCATCCTTTGTTTTACGACAAATTGTGTTATAGATTTCCTTCCCATCCACAGTATCATTGAGTACTTGTTCTTGATCCTGCATTGGAACAGGTTCCTTAAGATAATAGCCTTCAACAATCTGTTCCTTCCGATAGTGTTCTATGATGTCTCCGATACTGTTATAATATCGGCCTCCTATCATAAACTGGTTGTTAGGTGTTGGGCAAATTTTAAATCGCTGAATATTTTCATTGGTCCGAAAATATAGGGAATAATCACCAGGAGTATTATCAGAGGGCCTCACAAGAAAGCTGCAGACATGGCCAACTGTCATTAATAAATTATAAGCTTCTTGTTTGGAAATCTTCCCATGGAACCATCTTAAAAGGAGAACAAATTAGACATTTAAATCAAAAGTCCATATGTTGCTGCTTTCATGTATTCCAAGGTAACCAAAATCTTTGTAATTTAAGCTTTTTATAAGATGACATTAAAAAAAAACTATTTAAGGATCAGGAGTGGTGGCACATGCCTGTAATCCCAGAATTTGGTAGGCAGAGGTAGGCAATCTCTGTCCATTGAGTCAGGCTTGGTATTTTGCCTTCGTGTGGATCTTCTTCCCGGCCCACCTCTTCTACCAAATCTACAACAATAAGGCCTTGTTCATCTGTTCTTAGATTTGTAACCCACATCCATCCATCTTCTAGTTCATTGTGAACAATGAACATATCTCCTTTTAAGAAACTTATTTCATCAGTGTCCGGTACTTTTGTGTAGGGCAGAATGGCTCGTACACGCCTTCTATCTTCTACTGGCTCTGGTGGTGCAACTGGATAGAGTAATTTTTCTCCTTTAAGTAAACAAGAAACATGACTGTAATAACCTATTAGGTCTGAGAGTGAAGAAAAACGCCTTCCACCAATGTAGTAATCACCACACATAGCAATAATCCTAAAATGACTGACAACATTTGTCTGGCTAAGAAATGAAAGTACAAAGGACCCTGGCCTCCAATCACTTTCTCTTATAAGGTAGCTTCCAGATTTCCCTCCCTGCCTGAGGCGTTCTGCTATAGTTCTATCAAGTTTTCCATGATACCACTTTTTGTTCTCATCTTCCAGAGATACTTCAAGTTCTGCAGACACATCCTTTGCTACTGTATCTCCTCTTGGAGCCTCCATGGGTCTCTCAGGCTACTCAGAGCTGCCCTGCTGTCCTTGGAATACCTATTGCTGCCATCTTAAATAGATCAGTATGTCAGGTGATATGCAGCAGTCTGGAACTTAGCATACCTATTGGCGTTTTCCTGGTTCAGTTTTTCTTATGTTGAAATATTATGGGTGAAGGTTCTCTGTAATTCCTCAGAGATGTCAAATAGTTTGTATATAAACTATATTCAAATATATGTTTGTATACATTATCACTAAAATATGCATCTTATTGAAGATTCCTAAGCTATTTAATAATTAATCAATTGAATATATTAAGCAGTTGAATAATAAAAATATGATGCCATTCATCATGTAAAGTTTTGATTACATATTAACAGCATTTAAATATATAGTAGTCACTAAATTCCAAAATATCACTTTTGTTATATTTGTTTGTAGTGTATAGCTGTACATAGAGTGAGCAGCAATATTGAATATAGTTGCTTTCAATTTTGTTAATGATGAAAACAGATGAGCTGAGTAAACTGTTGCCTCAATAAGTCTTAGTAGTCTTAATAGAACACAGTAAAAACATCAACTCATATGCTTCTTTACCCATAGAAACAATATAGAATTCTGGCCAGTGTAACATATCTTGATTCATAGAAAACAAACAACATTTTGATAAATGTTCTTACTACCTAAAACATAATCAATATGAGTGTCTGAGAGTCATGGCTCTGGGATGTAAAACCACTTTATGAACTAGCTCATTGCTAAACTCCGGCAGAGTATTACATGGCATATTAAAATAGAGTTCATATCGATCACATTGCATGACTTCATGTGCTCACTATCATTTAATACACTCAAGGGAGACACTGATTCATCATTAATCTTATTTCTAGAGAACATTTGCATTAACCTTTCAATCATTTTAATAATAAAGGAAAAGAAAACCAAACAAATTGTTAACAGATATCACTGAGTGAAAGCATAAATATGAATCCCAGAGTAATTAGAGTGCTTTTCATAGAACACACATAGAATTTAATCCTGTTGTTCTCGAAATAATTTAGAACAATTATGTCTTATAGAAATGTAGTATGTATCTACTAGAAAGTTTTAGTAATCAAAGCAAATTAAAAAAATAAGAATTCCTCAAAATACTAATAAAACACAAGTAATTGTTATTGTAAAATATATTTTCATACATAAATATTTGACATATGCTCATAGAGCAGGAAATAATAGATCTTTGCATCATCATATATCTACATTCTTTGTTATTGACAGTGGCTAATTAATTTCTCTGACATGTAAGACTCTGTTCTAGATACTGAATATACCAGTAAAGAAGAAATGAAAACACTCCATTCCACCTAGAGACTTTTGTGTGTTAATAGAATGTGCACTTGATAAACAAGTAAAACCTATGTAGTATATTGTGGTATATAAAATGTCAGAGTGGATAGCAAAGGCAAGAGCTGGAGGATAAGATCTAAGCACAGATCTGTAGAGAACCCAGGCAGAAGAGATCATGCTACCTCAATACTGAGAGAATTATAGCTTTAGTGGAGTCATTTTAATGGATTGAAGTAAAGGGCTAAAGTTGTGTGGGCTAACGGGAAAAAGTTATGTGACTTAGCACATCATTGTGAAATCCATTACCACATATTTGGGTAAATACTATTTTTGCTCACAGTGCATTGTGTCTTCATGTAGAAACAAGACATCGCCCTGCTCACATTACAACAAAGATGTATATTGCACATGAGTAGATGCATATGGCACCATGATTAGATCCTCCTAGTCACTAGTGCTAGCTTCATTACAAATCAGTTCTCTGTAGTAGTGTCTTTTCTACTGAAGAAAAAAAACCTGGTGATCCATAGACTATCAAAGTAGGAAGCAGTAGCCTTCAGCTGAAGGCCATTCCTATTGTCCATGATTTTGTTTGTTCCTGTTCTTTTTAACTTTCTGTATTATACGATTAAATTACAGCAATTTTTTTACTGCTTAGAAACTACGTAAATAATGTTGCATTTCATAAATTTCTCATAATTCCTACAGTTCATTTGAATCAAATTCTATTTTCAAAGTTTAATTTTATGCTAAATTATAGAAGATGACATTCACAATACCATTTTTCTACAAAGGTTAGGGATTACAAGGGTCATTATGGTGTTAGCAGCTTATTTGAAAGAAAGTATTCATGACTCTTTTCTTGAATTGTAGATATTCCTCCAGACAAAGCATTATTTTAAGAAAGAGAAAAAGATAGTGCTTTTCTTTGTGTATTTACTTAATTATTTTCATTTTAACATTGTAATAAAAAGCCATAATGTTTTTCATTAACTGTTTATTTGCTTGTTTGTTTGTTTAAAGCTCTTGGAAATATGTATGCAGCATTAGTGAAACGTTGGAAGACTGTTGAGATCTGATTCCATAAACAGGACTACTTCATCATCTACCCTGGAATTTTTCAAGAAGTGAACTATGACAGTCTATCAGTTCTTGAGACTGTTCATTCTCTGGGCATGTTTGCCCCCCTTCTGCTCTCCAGAGTTAACATTCAGAAGGACTCCTGGGATTCAGCAAATGGCAGCAGAATCCCGTGTCCCAAGGAATGATGGTAAAATCCTTCACCGTCAAAAACGTGGCTGGATGTGGAACCAGTTTTTCTTACTGGAAGAGTATACAGGATCTGATTATCAATATGTTGGCAAGGTAGGTCTGTGTTGAAAAGGCACTTATATTCTTAGTTTGTATGTGTAACCAAGGAATTTTGAGGATGTGAAAGATTCCAGTGACTTTTAATTTAGTTTTCTAAACATTTATAAATCCTTTTTATTTATGTAACACCAATTGTACTTTGAGAATCTGTGGGATGAATGTAACATATGACATGCCTGAATTCTTCACAAGCTTCAGTTTTGCTCATCTCACAAGTGAAGAAGCTACTGAAGATGAATTTTCATAGAAACTGTTAGTGAAGTCCTTTAAACGGCCATGTGTGTTTAAGCTAACATTAGTGCGTACTTCAACATTACATATGCATATAAAAAGCATATTTATTCCTTTACAAAATGAGAAACAAGTAAGTAAAAATATGTTCCATTGGCTAATAAATTTCTTTTTTATAATAAAATATGTTTCTATAATTTTTTGTCCTATATTTTTCTTAAGTCATATGTGGGCATGTTTTTTTTTTTTTTAACTTATAAGGCAAGCAGGTATGAAATGGACAAAGGCAGATGTTTCTTGAAAATGTGGTTAGTTTCATCTAAATTTTTTTAAAAAGGTACTTTTGGAGATAATTAATTCCACTTATTTCAAAACATTGATATATTTTGATATATTTCAAGTATTTTAGTCCTGTTAAATATGTGATAAAGGGGGGAAGTGGCACAAAATGTGAAATATGTATCGACTAAACTGAGGAGGAAAATAGACAACAAACATAGCAATTATAGCAGAAGGCAAGAAATAGCAGATTCTTTTGGTGACGTTAAATGAAAGGTTGACAACAATATAAAGGGGAATTTTTTTATTTAATTCAATTTAATCTCCATCATAGACTCCCTATCCTCACCTTCCAACCTCACCTTTCCGCCCTCATTGCCTCTCCCCTATTCTTCAGAATAAGGGAGCCCCCACCCCCACCCCAGACATACCTAGTCATCTTTTCACAAGAGGACTGAGTTCCACTTCCTCCCCTATATCTTATAGGGAAGTCCCATCAGGGGAAGTGATTATAAAGCAGGCAACATAGTCTGTGTCAGAGATAACCCCCTCTCCCTTAACTAGTGTGCCAACATGAAGCCTGAGATGCCCATCGGACTTATTTTCTTGCAGTCTGTGCATTGTAATATGTCTATCTTGTACTATATTACTAAATTCTGCTCACAAGTGAGTATATACCATGTGTGTCTTTCTGAGTCTGTATTGCTTCACTCAGGATGATCTTTTCTAGTTCCATCCATTTGCCTACAAATTTTATGATTTCCTTGTTTTTAATGGCTGAGTAGTATTCCTTATGTATCTTAGGAATTAAATTGGAAATTTGGGAGTTGTGAATACAACCACACAAAAGTAAAGCAACAGAAATTCAAGATATGGAAAAAAATAAACAGATTTGCTTGCTTGTTTTGTGGTCATAGCAGTTACTCAATTTCCACCAATTTCACTTCATCTAATCTTTAAGGAGGATTTAATAAATGTTTACTAAATTGAGTTACTGTTATAGTCTATGTCTTCTCCTGATATCAATATCTTAAAGTCAAGAACTGTAATTCAGGTCTCCATTTGTCTAGTGCATAATAACTATTTTAGCTAATTTAATGATTGCTAGTCATATTGAATAACACTTCCTCAGCCATCTGGTGCCACTTGGTCATTTGGCATAAAAATCTAGTCTAGAATTAACATTAGTCTGGCCAATTAAAATTAGAATTTACTTACAATATATGAATAATGATATTTAAACACCAACTAAAATAACTATGATGTTCCTACATTGCTACATGAAAACCTAGAAGAGTTCATGGAATTTTTTGGATTTTATAGAGTGTGTAAAATAATTCCTGTGTTAAGAGTATGTGATGATCTACTTTTCCAATAGGTTAGTATTAGAATATGTTTCAACTCTCAAAAGTTTCTCATTTCTATTTTCACATTTCTATTTCATATTTATTTTATTCATTTTACATCCTTGTAGCCAATTTCCTCCTCCCTTCCAAGCCCTTTCCTTTTTCCCTCTCCTTTTCCTCAGAAAAGAGAAGCTCCCTTTTCCATCTACCCCAGCTCCTCAAGTTATTCAGGACTGAATGTGTCCTCTTGCCTGTCAAGGCACTCCAGCCAGGGAAAAGTGATGTAAAAGCTAGCACATGAGTTCCTGTCCCATTCAGTCCCTACTTCCCTTAGTAGAGTACCTTCATGAAGTCTATGCTGTCCATCTGCTACATCTTTGTAGGGGGCCTAAGCCCAGTTCATGCATGGTCCTTGGTTAAGGCTTTAGTCTCAGCAAACCCCTCTCCATCCTCATTAGTTAAATCTGTTGTTTTATTTGTGGAGCTCCTGCCATTTTTTGGGTCCCTTTCTTTCTCTTACCACTATTCCCCAATATTCCCTAAGCATCGACCAAGGTTTGGCTGTGAGTCTCAGCATCTGTTTTGAGGTGCTGCTGGGTAGAGCCTCTCAGAGAACAAACTCCTGTCTACAAGCTTAGCAGCATATCATTCATAGTGTCAGGGATTGGCACTCTCTGACAGTGTGGGTCTTTGATTGGGCCAGGCATTGGCTGGGCATTCCCTCAACCTCTGCTCTTTCTGCTCTATCTCTATCCCTACACATCTTATAGGCAGGGTAGCAGGATAATCCACCTGTAGTGGTCATTTTCAAAACTCTACTGTATTTAGGGTTTTGGGGCCTCTACCTCTCCTCCACCAACCCCCCAACCATAAGTAGGAGGGAGAAAAGATTATTGGGAAAAGGGGCCCAGACCCCTTTACTTTTCCAAGCCAGTTAGGGTCAAGGAGTTCTTTTAGGGCTCTATACCAATATCTGTCAACTGAAGACCCAGTTATTAGGCTCCAAAGCATTTCTCTCCATCTTCTCCGAACCTTCACACTGTCTTTGGCCTCTAGTCTTTCTAAACTGCCCCACACTACACACCGACACCAAATGCCATACAGAATGCCATACCGTCTCTTTTTTGGCCTCAGATTACTAGAGCATACCCCTCTCCAGGTGGCACATGGCAGGCCATTACAAGCTGGCAATGATCACATCCTGCTTGTGACAATTAACAGGTCCGGACAAACTGTAGCCCAACTAAAATCCCACACTCGGGATTAAAACAAAAGCCTATTTACATAACATACAACGGGGGAAAAAAATTCAATTAGATAAGGGTAAATGTTGGGTAAAGTTTTTTTGGTGGGTTGGTGTTCCCCAAAGGATGGCCTCTTTAGTCTCAATGGTCTCTGCTACTAGGAGTTTTTTTTTTTTTTTTTTTTTTTTTTTTTGCTTGAATCCCCTCATATCTCCCCCGCCCCCAGGAGCCTGCCCTGACTTAGATCTCCAGCTTGTCACAGAGATGTTCCCACCCTCTGTTTCTCTTTTCTTTAAGCCATTCTGTCTTCTTGTCCTAGCTCTCCTCAGGTCAGATTTCCACCCTCTTAACTCTCTGTGCCCCTCTCCTACTATGCTCTCTTTCTTCAGCCATTACCTCTGTCTATTCTAACTCCCTGTCCTAGTGAGATTTGTCCATCCTCACTTGGGTCTTCCTTATTACTTATCTTATTTGGGTCTATGCCTTGTAGTATGCTTGTCTTGTACTGTGTGGCAAAAATGCAATTATAAGTGATTTTATACTATATTCATCTTTCTGGCTCTGGTTTACCTTCCCAACTCAGGAGATCTTTTCTATTTCCATACATTTGCCTGCAAATTTCATGATTCCTTTGTTTTTAATAGCTGAGTAATATTTCATTGTGTGAATGTCCCACAGTTTCTTAATCCAATCTTTGGTTGAAGGACATCTATGTTGTTTCCAGATTCTGGCTATTAGGAATACAGCTGCTATGAACATAATTATGCAGGTATCCGGGTGGTATGATAGAATGTCTTTTGAGTATGTACCCAGGAAAGGTATAAAGCTTGATCTTGAGGTAAAATTATTCCCAGTTTTCTAAGAATGCGCCATATTGATTTTCAAAGGAGTTGTACAAGTTTATACTGTCCCCAGCATAGAGGAGTGTTCCTCTTCATACCCTCACCAGCATATGTTCCTGCTTGAGATGTTAATCTTAGCCATTCTGACTGGTGTGAGATGAACACTCAGAGTTCTTTTGATTAACATTTTTTAATAACTAAAGATATTGAACACTTCTTTAAGAGCTTCTTGGCCATTTGAGATTCCTCTGTTTAGAATTCTGTTTACTTTTGTATCATATTTTTTAATTGGGTTATTTAGTTTACCGGTGTTTGATTTCTTGAGTTCATCATATATTTTGGATTTAGGCCTTCATTGGATGTAGGATTGGTAAAGATCATTTCCATATCTGTAGATAGTCTTTTTGTTCTATTTATACTGTCCTTTGCCCTAAAGAAGCTTTTCAATTTCAAGAGGTCCCATTTCTTAATCATTGATCTTTGAACCTGAGCTTTGGTATTCTGTTTAGGAAATTATCTCCTGTGCCAATGAGTTTGAGGTTCTTCCCCAGTTTTTTTTCTGATAGATTTAGTGTATCTGGTTTTAAATTGAATTCTTTTATCCACTTGGATTTGAGTTGTATGCAGGGAGATAAATAAGATGTACTTCCATTTTTCTACTGTAGACATTCAGTAGGACCAGCACCATTTGTTGAAATGCTGTCTTTTTACCATTGTATCATTTTGTCTCCTTTGTCAAAATTAAGTGACCATAGGTACATGGTTTTGTTTCTGGGTATTCAATTTGTTTCCATTGATCAACCAGTCATTGCTATGCAAGTACTATACAGTTTTTTTATTACTATTGCACTGTATTATAAGGATGGAGATACCTCCGGAAGTTCCTTTATTTTATAGGACTGTTTCAGCTATACTCTTTTTTTGTTGTTGTTATTTTGTTTAGAAAATTTTTTTTCTCAATATAGGTAAAGAACTTGTTGGTATTTTGATAGGGATTTCTTAAATGTGTTGACTGAGGCCAAGTATGCCCAGAGAAAGACAGGAAATAAATAGTCCCACATCCACAATACCAAAAAAAAAAAAAGAAGAGAAAAAAAAAGGAATCACACATGCTCTACCACCACCAACATCAAAATAATAGGAAGGGAGAACAACTGGTCATTAATATGTCTCAACATTAACACCATCAATTTTCCAATAAAAAGAAACAGGTTAAGAGAATGGATTCAAAAACAAGACCCATCTTTCTGATGAGTACAAGAAATATACCTCAACAACAAAGATAGACATTGTGTCAGAGTAAAGGGCTGGAAAGGATTTTCCAAACAAACAAACTCAAGAAGCAAACTGGAGTACTAGTCTAGTATCTTACATAACGGACTTTCAGCAAAAATTAATCAAAAGAGATGGGGAAGGACACTTCATACTCATCAAAGAGAAAAGCCATCAAGACAGATCTCAATTCTGAACACTATGCCCCAAATGCCTGGGCATCCTCATTCATAAAAGAAACATTACTAAAGCTTAAATCATTCATTGCACCCTATACATTAAAAGTGGAAAACTTCCACATGCCACTCTCTCCAATGGTCAGTTCATCAAGACAGAAACTAAATAGGGAAATTAAAAAAAAAAACTAACAGACATCATTAATCAACTGGACCCAATATACATGTAGAGAACATTTTTCACTCAAACACAAGAGAATATACCTTCTTCTCAGCCCCTCACAGAGCCTTCTCCAAAACTGACCATATACTCACAAAGCAAGCCTCAGCAGACATTATAAGACTGAAATACCCACCCTCCTGGATTTTATCAGACCACCATGAATTAAAGATAGAATTCAACAACAATAAAGATAACAAAAAGCCTACAAACTCATGGAAATTGAAGAACTACCTACTAATGATCAGCTGGTCAGGGAAGAAATAAAGAAAAAAAAAGTAAAGACTTTCTAGTATTCAATGAAAATTAAGGCACAACCTAACTAAACTTTTTGGACACAATGTAAGCAGTGCTAAGAGGAAAGTTCATAGTACTAAGCACCTTTATTTAGAAAGTAGAGAGATCCCATATAATAAGGTAGTAGCACACCTGAAAGCTCTAAAACAAGAAGAAGCAAACACACCAAAGAGAATTAGATGACAGGAAATCATCAAACTCAAGGTGTTATGCCCAGTTTGTGAAACCCCAAAGACCACCAGGAATCAAGTGCACTACAAACACGTGAGGGTTTATATGATAAAAGCTCGAGCTTGGTCTGCAAGTTCCCTGTGAAAACAGAGAGGTATACAGCCTTGAGGTCTGGGGTCCCAGGGTTTTAAGGGGCAAAACCATAAGCAGGGAATTCCCAAGCCTTTTCCAAGCCTTGGTGTATTTTAGTCACCAAGGCCTTAACAGTCCTGGCCTGCCCATCTGGAGGGTGTCTGCTTCTTTTTGGAAGGGGGAATGATTAGCACATCTTGTGTTTTTTCTTAGTAGCAGGGCTATGTGACCTTGGTCATCAGCTGGGGTCTATCTGGGTGCGTTGCCAGGCAACGTTATCTCTCAAGCACAAGCCTGTTTACTTTTCTGCAGCAGGGCAGGTCTGTCTCAACTTGCCAGCTTCTTTGTCAACTTGTACCTAGGACCACAGCTATGTTGTCCTAGGAATTAAATTTCAAATTTTGCATCTCTCAAAGGTGAATTAATAAATTGGAAACAAAGAGAACAATATAAAGAATCAAGGAAACCAAGAGCAGGTTCTTTGAGAAAATCAACAAGATTTAGCCAAACTAACTAAAAGGCAGAGAAAGAGAAAGAGAGAGAGAGAGAGAGAGAGAGAGAGAGAGAGAGAGAGAGAGAGAGAGAGAGAATGCAAAATAATAAAATCAGAAATGAAAATAGGACATAAAAACAGACACTGAGGAAATCCAAAAAAATCATTAGGTTTTACATCAAAACCTTACATCCCACAAAATTGGAAAATGTAAAGAATTGGACCATTTTCTGGATAGATTTCACTTACTAAAGCTAAATCAAGATAAGGTAAACAGCTTAAGCAGTTCTATAACCCCCAAGGAAACACAGGCAGTCATCAAAAGTCTCCCAACCATCCCCTGCCAAAAAAAAATCCCAGGTCCAGATGGTTTTATTGCAGAATTATACCAGACCTTCGAAGAAGAGATAATATCAATACTCCTCAAAATATTTCACAAAATAGAAACTGAACCAAAATTTCCAAACTCATTCTATGAAGCCATAGTCACTCTAATACCTAAACCACGCAAAAACTCAACAAAGAAAGAGAATTCCTGACCAATTTCACTCAATAAAATACTTGTAAACCAAATTCTAGAACAAATCTAATACATCATCCAACATAATCAAGTTGACTTCATCCCAGGGATGCAGGAATGGTTTGACATATGAAAATCTATCCATACGTAATCCACCACATAAACAAAATGAAAGAAACTGAAAGAAAAAAATCACATGATCTTCTCACTAGTTACAGAAAATGCCTTTGGCAAAATCCAACATCCCTTCAGTATAAAAGTCTTGGAAAGATCAGGGATACAAGACTCATATCTCGACATGATAAAACCTTTGTACAGCATGCTGATTGCCAACGTCAAATTAAATGGAGAGAAACTTAAAGCAATTCCACTAAAATCTGGGCAAGACAAGGCTCTCCAGGCTCTCTATACCTCTTGAGTATAGTACTTGAATTTCTAGCTACAGCAATAAAACAAGTAAAGGAGATCAAGGGGATACAAATAATAAAGGATGAAGTCAAAGGATTGCTATTTCCAGATGATATTATAGTGTATGTAAGCAGCCCCAAAAATTCCACTACAGAATTCCTTCAGCTGATAAACAGCTTCAGCAAAGTGGCTGGATAAAAGACTAATTAAAAAAAATCAGTAACTCTCCTGTACTCAAATGATAAATAGACTGAGACAGAGGTTAGGTGTACTACATTCTATCCTATAGCCATAAATAATATGAGCATTTTCATGTAACTTTAACCAAGCAAGAGAAAAACCTGTATGACAAGAACTTCAAGTCTTTGAAGAAAGAAAATGTAGAAGATATCAGAAGATGAAAGATGTCCCATGCTCATGGATTGGTAGGATGAACATAGTAAAATTTGCTATATTACTATGGTGTCTATTTTTAAGTTCTGTTTCATCTTTTTTTCCTTATATATTACCACACAAAAAATACTATAATCAAGGTAACTTATGAAAGAAAGTTTTTAATTGGCCTGACACTTACGTAGTACAAGTTGGCGGAGCATAGGCTTGGCAGGAAAAAGATCTGAGAGGTCACATCTTGTTACACAAGAAGAGGCAAAGAGAGACACACTGCATACAACTAGCATCTGCTAAAATATCAAAGCCAGCACTGGTGACACCAGGGCAACCCCATAATACTTTCCAAACAGTTCCGCGAATGGTGACAAAGTACTCAAACATACGAGACCATACAGGTCATTTTCACTCAGACCACCACGTTTCAAGTCTGTTTTATAATCTCTGTGGCTTACTCATTTTGTAGTCTACAAAACAGTTGTTTGAAGCCTTTTTGCTATGTTCATATGTTAATATTACATGAACAGCTCACATTGTATCAGTTTCTTGTAATTTACATATCTTATTTTAGGTATATATGCCAAAAGACTGTTAAAATATTACATTTATATATGCAATTTAAAGAATGGAGTTTGATTGTAATACATATTTCTTCATAAAATATAGACTCCATCAAATTTCTTTCCAATGTTAATTATGAAAAGTTATTATATACTTATTTTTCTTGAGCAAATATGTCCTTCAGTTTTTAACTTCCTTTAAGACAGACATTGCTAAATATACTAGTGGTTTCAATCTCTCTAGATTGATTTTGCTGTAGATTTAGTATGTGTTCTAATTACAGATGTATGGGGGAATGGTGACAGACAACCCATGGTAGGAGGAATGTCTTGGGGCTGAGAATAGGAAGCAATAAAATGAATGCCTCTGGTGGGATAAGGACACATGCATGCAGTACATATATGGTGAATTTTTTGTAAGAAAGTTATATTTCTCCAAATAAGAACTCTTTAGTCTGTATAGCTTTGAAGTTGAAGGCTATTTAGGAAAGCATACAGTCAGCAAAAAGAGCTCAAAGTAACATCTCACTTTCAACTATTTCTCTTTCAGCGGGTAACTGCATTTATTTCGCCTTCATTTTTCTGTCTGTTTAAACAAGAGTATATTTATGCCAGTGAACAGATACACTTTTATAAATACAAATGCATTATTAATGTAAAGGACATTTAAAACCTCATTAGAAAGAAAAAAGTAGTAGGACAGACAGGCCAGAGGCTAAACTGTCAAACAGAGAACTCAAGGCGTTTCTTTGCTCTGTCCCTGTAGTGAAGGAATTTGGCCTAAGTTACACAATCATGTTAGTGGTTCATAGTTAAAATATACCTATAGCTGTTTTTCCTTTCCCATGAGTTATTCCTAACACTGAAAGGTAAGGCATTCCTTACACTCAGGAATCTGTAGCAATGCATGCCAATTTGTCTAGACAGTTGCTGCCTGTCAACACCTTTTCATGGAAAATATTAAATAATTATACCATAGTCATTTTAACACTTTCTCGCTTTTTCAATATGTTTAAGGTTCAGAAAACTATGATTATAAACTCATATGCTTTACTCTTTGAATATCTATTTACAATTATGTTCTAATGACAATATCCTATCATGAAAACACTGTCCCTCAAGAGATAATTTCAAATTTCTAGGCTTTCATGTCTTAGAGTGTAAAATCAGCAATGGGGTGAATTAACACACACACACATATTAATATTTTTTCTTAGATAGGGCCTCACAATGTAGCCATGGCAGCAAACACATGATCTTTTAATTGTGAGTCAAAATGTTTCCTGAAGAGACACAATACATATATCTATGAATCCCAGGTAGGGATCCCATGAACGACTAAAGTATTGATACTGTTGAGAAGGAATACCTGATTGCCCCTTAACAAGCTGGGAAACCTTCCTTCTGCCCTCTTTTCCAGAACCCAAGGAAGCCTTCAAACAAAGAAAAGGTAACAAGAGCCCAATTCTGCACTTTTGGCTGCCAGCCACCTAAATCCCCATCTATGTGCTCAGCTCTTGACCATACCTGGGTACAAACGTAGCTCCTAGTTGACACATCATCATCCTTCGCCTACAGTGTATAAAGTTTCCCCAATCTTTTAGAACTGAACCTGCCTGAGAGAAGTGATTAATAAACCTAGCTTTATCTCTTTTTAATATGGTCTAATTTGGTCTCTATCTGCATCTCTGAGAGAGCAAAATAGCCTGTTAGATACCACCAAGGTCCTCATTGGTGAACCAATGAATTTTGAATAGTTGTTTACAGGAGTATGGGTGAGGGGTTATTTACATAAGCAAAAATGATGGAAAGCCAGTATTACCAGAAGTACCAAAAGTCCCCCTCCCCCGGCAGCATATGGGGCACCACACAAAGCTGGGAATCTGGAGCACAGTGCACAGCCTGCAGACAGCTCTTTGGGTTGGAGAATCTCACTTGGTCTAAAAGTCTTTCTTGGCAAGTTTTGTTTCATGCAGGTATCTTATCCCATCTCACAGTCTTGAAAGCCTGTCTTGACTATCATTGTTGCTTGTTTCTTTGTTTTCTCAGGTCCTTTGAGCTTTCCCTTTTTTCTTTTCAGCTTGGCTATCATTTTCTTTGTATACTCTAACAAGGAGGAGCTTTATGAATGTGGTCAGTTTCAGGGACATTCTGGAGCTATTTCGAGTTGTTTATCTTTCTGCTTAAGGAGCTTCCATGCAGGATGCAATGTTTCAATCTCTGACAAAACTGTTACATAGCATCTCCTGCCTCATTTTCTAGTATGATGGGATTTTTGTCCAGTATTACTTTATCCAATTTTAGCCAACCCCTCTTCCATTTACTTTGGGTCGTAACTCACGTACAGTTGCAAGAAAATTACTGATGTCATTTATTACACAAGCTTTGCATTTATACAATAATACCTCTCAAGTCATACAAAGAACCTTAAATAGACTTTAATCAAGTCAGTTCCTGAGAATAATCCCCAAATATAGAGAAATATCATGAGTGAAGAGGGACTAGTATCAGTACAAGACACTCGAAGACCAAGTTCTCAGTACAAAGAAGATTTATTTGCCCCAGAGGGACAAAGAGCAGGGAATAATACACAAAGAGAGGAAATAGAGATGAGGTAGAAGGGGGAAAGGAACGAGAGAGAAGAGCAACAGATATTTATTCCAGAGGCACAAAGGACTTCCTGTGCATAGAGAGTAGATAGATGTGTCCAATAGAGGAGTGGAACTTTAGAAAGGTAAAAAGGGAACTGCTCTGTTAGGATGACATGTTTAATTTTAATTGTGCATGCTGATTAGGTGAACCAAAAGGGGGCAATTGATATCTAAACTTTAATACTTTGATAGCTGGACCTTGGTAGTCAGTCTCAGGAGGAGAAAGTGGCCAAATAAGGGACTAGAGCTCAAGTAAGAGAATGGCTACCTATGGGAATTCACTCTAATGGTTTTGAGAGAGAGAGAGAGAGAGAGAGAGAGAGAGAGAGAGAGAGAGAGAGAGAGAGAGAGAGAGAGAGAGAGAGAGAGAGAGAAGAAAGGCCTGCCAGCTTCATGTTTGTTATCCTTTGGCTGGCTAAAGTTTCTTCAAAAGAAGGCATCCACTTATTTGATCCAAGTCTATATGGTAGAATAATGTATGTCAAGAAAAACAACAAAACAATCTACATGCCAAAAAACAAAAAAACATGATTTTATAGAAGTATTTAGAAATCCACAGCAGCTTTGTCCAAGTGTAACAAAAACTTTCACCAGAATCCACTGGTAGAGATGGTAGGATTCAGGTCATCCTGCCCTTTTTCATGTTTGTTTAAATGCTCTTAAATTGTTTGTAATTTTTTTAGAAGTCTCAATTGTTTAGCATTCTTGAGAAAAAGAAACCAACTTCATCTATTTATTAAATCTACATCATTTTGTTTCCTTAGAATAATAGTGCTTTTTGAGAGGCACATCAATAATTGTTTTTTATTTTATTTTATTTTATTTTAAGGCACTAGTTGTCTAGTTACTGTGGTAATTCCTCTTGGCTCTGTGGGATGTTGATTCTTGTAGCTTGTCCTTGCTTTATGCTTCTTTGTATAGCATATAATCTACAGTGTACATTCATCTTCTATCTAAATAGCCAGTGGAAAAGAGCTGCCTCCCGACATTGTTTTTTGTTTGTTTAGAAATGGCAACACTGCTTGTGTAAATATCTTGTAGAGCATTTGACACCACAATAATTTAACAGTGACTGAAGCTGAACCGTCCCATGATTGAAGAGGTTGGGAAAAAATCATTCATTTTGTCTGTCGTCCCTCTACTACAGACTACTTTCTTAGTAACCTATGTCCCCAGATTGAACGGGGAGAACTCAACATATTCTGTATTGACGAATCTACCTAGAAGTTACGTTTTCATCCTCAGGAAATATTCTGTGCCTAGTGGCATTTTGGTAGAACTATGCATTGGTGTAATTAAAAAAAACACTTTTATTTACATTTTTTATATCTCTTTCTCCCTACTCTACCCCAAACCCTTCCAACACTACAACACCAGATAGGAGAGGGAAACGGTTAGTGGGAAAGGGGGCACAGTTCTCTTAGCTGCTTCCTGCTGCTTAGGATCATCAGGTTCCTTGCAGCCAGCCCAATCTCATTTCAGGAGAGCTCCAATTTCTTGTCTCACAACAGCAACCAGGAGCAGCAAGGGGGAAGCAGGAACAGCCTTGTACTTTCTCAGAGCCCCAAACTCTCTGGGCTCTGGCATTTATTTTCTCTCCAGAGTCCAGCTGGACTACAGCTGGCAAAGAGCTCCTCTCAGAGCCCCCAGGAGACAAATAGTTTGCTGCAGTGGAATATCTGAATGAGTCCTATATCATACACTTTGGTTTAAAACAAAATCATATTTATATCCACAACACTGTGACTTTCTTATTCAACACATGGGAAAGATACCTTTCAAAATTCTTGGGTTCCAGTGTCATTTTCTGTGAACACTGAGAAAGCTTTACTAGACTTTAGTTTATAAGTTGTTCAGAATCCTAGACAACTCAATTTATATTTTTAATAACTTCTTCTAACAATATGCCTAATTATACTTTACTTTGAATTGGATATTTGTGTATGTTTTATTCAGTTTAGATGCCCTCAAGATTGGCTCGCCTCATCCTAAGCTTGCAGTGGCTTGGCTCTCTAGTTTTCTATATCCCATATACCATGGTCAATGAAACAAATATTGATTATTTTAATAAATATCTGGAACAGTTGTTAGCTACTACAATGACATTAAATGTACAGTGGTAAAATATAACTTTGCAGTTCATAAGTGTCTATTGCAGGAGAGGAACCAGATGTTATATTTAAGTATAATAAGCTATGAAGCTGTTTTTGTTTCAGATACAACATATACCACAAGAGTCAAGTACTGAACAATAAGAGCCAAATGCCTCTATGTTCATCTTCAGTACTTGAAAGAAAAACAGTTTTCCAATGTGTGAACAAATGCCACTAAGTACTAAGACCCCAGAAAAGAATCCTTTTATTTTGTGTTCTCTTTTTAGTTTTGGATATTGTTTTGGTGGAAAATGAGCATGAAAATTTCAAGAGGAAAGGTCTATTTGAAGTTCTTTAAGTTGATCTGAGAGAGACTAATACCAACATAAATTTAAAAAGTGACATAATAACACTGTTCCTATTACTTTTGTTTGAGTTCTTTGTAAGCTTAGTAAGAAGAATACAGGCAGCTGCCAACAGTTCTGAAATGAGTGGTGTTAGAACTAAGATGGAGAAAAGAAACTACTTTTCTTCCTAGAGGGCAGATTTGAAAATTGTAGTGTAAAATCCTACAGATTATACAAGAGCTCAAAAAGCGGAAAATACTTAATTACTGAAAATAGACTTTTTCTTAGTAAAAATCCCAGACACTTTAAATATGTTGACTAGAAAGATCTATTTAAAATCCATTGTCCTATATACAACATATGAACCTTACCCTAAAGATAAGAATAAAAAGTATGAGTATGTTAGAATATAGTCACTCCTATTTGAACCTATGAACTTCTAGCCACAAGATAGATGGAACAAAAAAGATAGCAAATGCTTGGAAAGAAATAAATCAACATTTAACTGGTGTTGGAAGAAACTCTCAGGTTAAATGATTCCTAGTATTTGCCAGATGAGTGAGGATTTGAATTAAAAGAGATATTAAAAATGATATCCTTTCCTTGATATATCATTATCACTAAAAAGTGAGCTCACATAGCTTCTATGGCGGCTATTACGTTAATTATTAGGCAAATGGTAACAAAAGCATTTTAAACTGTAGGCACTGAACATTATGTGCATGCACGATGCATGTTACACTAATGATTAAGGAAAGGATGAATTTGGTGGAGAAGGGTAGAACATGGGAGGAGTTGGAGAGGAGTGAATGGAGTGGTGTGAGGTAGTGCTCATCACTGAAGTTCACACACATGAAAACACTCTTGAAAAATAACCACACTCACACACTTAGATATGTAGGTCTAGCAACTTTAATTTAACAACTGTAACAACTTCAAAATAACAACTGTAATTTAATGATATTTTTGGAAATTGGTTTTTAATTTTAATTCAGTTATAGCATTTTACATTTCCTCATGCAACATAATCAAAGATAGATTATCATTATGTTTGAAGTAAAATATCAGATGCAAAGTGTTAATATGAAACATACCAGAAATCATCCAAATATAAAATAATTAGGTAAATAGTAGGCTTATATTCATACTTTATATGAAATGAACCAAATTGTATGTATAAAACATTCTGTTAAATAGTATCAAGCATCTAATTTTGACAACACCGGTGAAGCATTCTCTTATGGTAGAGAACAAGTCTCAAAAAATGTAAAGGTTTGTAGTTACATTCGTCATATCCTCTTATTATAATGTAATAACACCAGAAATTCATACTAGGAAAATTTTATAAAATCCACAAATTCAGGCAAATTCAAGAGCTGAGTAACCAGAAAAGAAATGTTAAGGAATTGATAATGTATATTGAGACAATGAAAATGCAAGCACATCATATTAAAGTTCCTGTAAAGCAAATGTAAATCCAAGGGTTAAGCTCATAATATAAATAAGCACATCACGAAGAACAACCTCAAAAGATGTGCAAGTCAAGAAACTTAAAAGAGAAAAAAAGAAACTAAGCCTAGGAGAAAAAATAATGAAGATTGGGGAAAAAATAAATGAAACTATATAAGGAAGGCAGTAGAATACACCAATGAAGCTATGAGCTGCCTCTTTGGGAAGACAGAGAGAGAGAGAGAGAGAGAGAGAGAGACAGAGAGACAGAGAGACAAAGAGGGAGAGAGGGAGAGGCACACACACACAGAGAGAGAACATAATTAACACCTTTTTATTTGAAAGCAGAAAAAGAGATGGAATTACTCAAGTAAAATGAGAATATAAAAAAATAATATTACAACAAATGACACGGAAATGAAAAAGATTAATATAAATCACAGTGTAGATTCATATCACAGCAAAGTGCATAAACCAGAAAAAATGCATGCTCTCTCAGAACTGTATAACCTGCTATCCTGAATTATGAATAAACCCGATCAAACCAATAATGAGCAAAGAGAGTGCATTAAAAATTTCATAATTTATATAACTGTATTTATAGCACACAGATTTCTAAAAGCATTTGGAGAAAAGCTAATAGTTATTTTCAAAGTGTACTAAGATATTAAAGTGAAAACTTCTAAAATCACTTTACAATTTCAGTATTTTGATATTAGACCTAAACAGATGTTAAAGCAAAGCTGCAGATTATCATTGCCATGAATGAACATGTAAAAATATTAATGTAATGCTAGCAAACTGAATGCAGAAACACACTCATTAACCATGAAGGAATGAGATTTATACCTGGGGATGTAAGAGTAGTTCAACATACACAAGTCAATAAATGTAATGTTGGTATTAAGTAATAAGATAAAAGTTATGTGAATACAAAAATAGACATATTTGAAAAAAATCAGTATTTTATAGTAAAAAATTAATATAATAGTCAAAGAAGCAGTGTGTCACATTAAACTAAAGAGGATACTAAAATTTGCACAATTAATAATATTCTAAATAGTGAAAACTTGAAATATTTCTCATAACTACAAACAAAATAAGGATATTGACAACTTCTTCCTCACATGTCCTCAAAATTCTGAACATAGCAGTTAGACAGGTAAAGAATATAGAGAGACAGATAGATAGGTGGTAGGTAGATTAGATAAATAGACGAGATATGTAGGTATGTGGCTAGGTAGATCGATATAAATAATATATAGATAGGAAATAAAGCACTGATGTGTTCTCTTTTTGTTGATAATAGTCTAACCATAAGCAACAAAACTTCTAAAGTTGAACAATTCAATTAATTTGTAGCTTTCAAAATTTCAGAGACTAACTAGTCAGGGTTTTGTGTGTGTGTGTGTGTGTGTGTGTGTGTGTGTGTGTGTTTGTTTGTTTTTTAATTAGTTGTAATGTATCTGAAAATGAAAGTAAGGCCAGGCCACAGAGGAAGGCAATGCAGCCAGTCCTGATGAGACCTGATAGGCTAGGGTCAGAAGGAAGAAGAGGAAGTCCCCTATCAGTGGACTAGGGGAGAGGAGTGAGAGGAGATGAGGGAGGGTGAAAGGGTAGGATTGGGAGAGAATGAGGGAGGGGGCTATAGCTGGGATAAAAATTGAATAAACTGTAATTAATAAAAAGTTTTTTTTAATGTACATAAGGAGTGCTGTTCTTAGAGAGGACTGCAGTTTGACCCCTAACACCCATGTCTGTTGCTCACAACCACCTGTGACTCCAGCTCTGATGTATCAGTTAGCCACTTCTGGCCTCCACAGTCACTTAGATTTAGGTGTTCCTACCCTGCCCGACACACAATACACACACATAAAAAGACAAATTAAAAAAAACAGACCAACTTAAACATATTTCAGTCACAAAAAGATAAACAGAATAATGTACTTAACAAGTTTTTTTTTTTGAGGACAGTAAAGAAAGCTCTATAACCTGAAATGTATGAACTATTGATGAAAGAAATTGTGGAAGACATATAAATGTATATTCAGAAACCCAAGCCAATACCTGTGAAAACAGAGCACGCGGGGAGGTTGGGTGCCGATTCTGTTTAAAATGCATCATCACCTTTTTACAAGAACATAATCTTGACAAAGTAAGTAAGTGATGAAAGGAAGACTTTCAAGGTGATGAAGTGCTTTTAGACATTTGGGCATGAGTAGATAGAAAAATGTAAATGAAGAGCAGACTAAACGTTAACATCTGTAATTATATGCAGAATCATGTGGAATAACAAAAAAATGAAGTACATTTCATTTAAACCATCAGTATGACATAATAAACTTTTAAACATGACTTTTCTTCTGGAAACAAAATCATGATATAAATCTTATCACTTAAATGTTATACGAATAAGACTAGTTTTTTAATATTTTAATTGTCCACAGAATGATATCTTTAAATTTTATCCTATCCATGATTTTACTTATTCTTTAAATATTATCATGTGATCATTTTAGTTACTACCCTTGTAATGATGAAAAATTTTATTATTCAAACACATTTTTAAATGGCTCAAATATAGTAAGCTGATGATGTGATACTAATTTAAATATGTCAGCCAAGATTGCATACAAAATGTGGGTACATTTCTTTCTTTTTTATATTAATTACAGTTTATTCATTTTGTATCCCAGCTGTAGCCCCTCCTTCATTCCCTTCAATCCCACCCTCTCTCCCTCATCTCCCCCCATGTCCCTCTCCAAGTCGACTGGTAGGGAGGTCCTCCTACCCTATCTGACCTTCTTAATAAAAGAGCCCAACTTCTTTTAAAAGTTACATAGTTGCTCCTTAACTTATATTTTGAATTAAGAAAGGATTTAGATAAGTACTTTATAAGTCATTTTGTGAGTACGCTTGAAATAAGATTTCCACTATATTTGTGTATCCATAGTTCTTTACTATTGCAAAGTCTATATATGTAATTCTAGAATTATGCAGACGTAAGCTCAGGTTTAATAAACTTGTCAACAAAAATGATGGTATGTTTTATATAGCACTGTGAGAAAGGGAATTCTCACTCCATAATAAGAACATTGGAGGCTCAGAGTAATGAAAATGAGGCTGTTTATTTTTGGACTTTGCAAATCCCATCAGAAGCCCAGAATGGCAGGGTACTGTTAGAGCGCAGAGCATACAACAGTTTGAATATGGGTAATCAGAAGTTTTACAGGTCATCTGGATCTCATTCCCTCTGCCACTTACATGTGTTTTTTTTCATAGCAAAGAAGATTCATGGCTTCTTTTCTACAATTTGCAGCTGTTTTTTGTTTGTGTGTTAGTTTGTTTTTTAAAGCCTGTCTATGGGTGACCTTGTCATGTCTGCATGCTGTTTGATTGTTAGTCATTTTCTACTGTAAATTTTTTAATTTGTGTGTGTTGAATAGCAAGAATACTAGAGTTGGGGGGATTAGTTAAATCACTAGGTTGTAGGAGGGTCCTATGTTGATTGTTTGTAGTTGGACCTATGTTCACTCAAGTCACTTTTGAAAGTGGTACTTTTTTTTCTTAAAAGCACTGTATAACTTGTTTTAATTCAAGAAATATAAATGGGAGAATTGTTCTATTTTGATCCATAAAGCTTTTATTTTCATGCTTCTTACTAAATAGTTCATGAATATTCTTTTCAATAGTTCTACCTTGATTTGAATTCCCATTCCCCCTTTGGAGGACATTTAGTTAATTTTTCCTTTTAAACCTTCACTGAAATAGCCACTTGACAGATGTTATTTCACACAGTGTTATTTTATACATAGGGAAGATGACTAGAAGTGCTTAGCATTGCCCAGCCTCTCTTGAGTGAGGCAACGAACAACTGTTTAGTGTTATGACTTCTCCATAACTCCAACAAATCTGGGCATTAACATTTGAAAACTGTTTCCCAAGTGAATATGTTTATGATGAATAACTGTTTGTTTTATTCTAATGGTAAGCATAAGCAGGTAACTTTTTTATATTTTGTTTTTTAAGCATATTTACTTTTTTGCTAATTTATTTATTGATAGGGTAGCTTTTATTTTCCTCTTGACTCACAACTTCAGCTTGTTAATTTACTTTATTATTATTTTTTTATTCTCAAGTGTAATTGGGTAATGAAAATGTTCAAAACAGAAAACGTATGTAACAAAATTGTAATTATTACACTCCCATTTAAAGTGTTATCATGAAGTGGTATCACGTAGGCTAATATAGATTAAGTGGGCCTTGTATTTACCATACACCTGAGTCTGTATTAAACTCATTGGAATTACAAGCAAGAGTCACCACACCTCCCTATTTTGTTAATGGAGAGATATTTCAAATGGTGTTGTGATCACTTAGTGCTCTGGAAAACATAAGGGTGCTAAACTTTTTTTCTTTTTAATTTTAATTAATTAATTTATTCACTTTATATCCCAATCATAGGCCCTTCCCTCCTCTCTTTCCAGTCCCAAACTCTCTCCTTCTTCTGTCACATCTCCCCTCACCCTTTCCACAGATAAAGGAAGCCTCCTCCACCCCACCATAACAAGTCACATCAGGACTGAGCATATCCTCTTCCCCTGTGGCCTGGTGACGCAGTCCTGCCAGGGGGGATTGATCAAAAAGTCTGGCAAAAGAGTCCATGTCAGACCCAACCCCTGCTCCCCTTACTACAGAACCCTCATGACGCCTGAGCTGCACATGTCTACATCTGTGTACGGGGCCTAGGTCCAGCCCATGCATGGTTCTTTGTTTGGTGCATCAGTCTCGACAGCACTCCTGGGCTCTGGGTAGTTGGCTCTGTTGGTCTTCTTGTGGAGATCTGGCACCTTTTCCACAATACTCCCAATACTTCGGCCAGTGTGTGCTAAACTCTTACTCTGCTGTGTCCTCTGCCATTGCACAGCATTTCTCCTTCCTCCGTGTCAACAGCTTTGTTTTCTGGTAGCTGTGTGAGCTTCTTTATTTTTAAGACAGACCGTGTAGCGATTCTTAAATAAAGTGCTATTTTTTTTCTGTAACTTTAGTGTAATCACAGCACAGCTAGTTTTTTCTCATTTTCTAATAACTTTTTATAGAGTATTTTCTTCAGACATGTTTGAATACACGTGTGCACCCTATCACTTAAGCATAAATAATGTTCCTCCCTCTCCTAGCTTTGATTGTTACTAACCATGGTTCCATGAGTATTTTCTAATACAAATGTACATCACCTTTGAAGTGTATAGTCTGGAGTACCACTTGTGAGTGGCAGTCTTTACTCAGCTTTAATCTCTCCACACATCACCACTTTCTTTTCTAGATTTTAACCAATATGTTTTCCTATCATGAATGTATCACCTTTCCTTATTCCAGATCTACAATCACTTTTCTTAATTTTAGGCAGTTTTTATCCACCATATTTTATTGTTGTTTCTTTAATAATATTCATCTTATGGGAGAAGTTTGCCAATCAGTTCACCAGTTGCATCTTTAGAATATCTAGTCTTTTTTTTCAGACCACTTTATTCTCAATCTTTAGCAGACATGAAGAGTTTATCAATTTCAAAAACTGTCTCAGGCTTGTCATTAGATGGAGAGCCGCACCTTGTTCTGAAACTCATATTTTTAGTGGAAAAAGTAATGAATTTAAAATATACACAATATTATTTTATGATAGATAATAAATGATATTAGAATAATATCATTAAGGTTATAGTTATTGGGATAGTTGGTGTAGAACATTGGGTATTTCCTCAAAGAGGATGACATTTGAGCAAAGAATTTGGAGGAAGTAATGGAGTTACCATGCAATTATCAATGTGAAATTCTTTGCATGAATAAGAAACATTTGCTGGACAAGCTTAAAATTGAGAGTGTCTGGTAAGCAGTGTAGGAAGACAGGGCTGGGAGTGTAGCTAGATCAAAAACTTGGACCCGAAAAGTGCAGCTAGCAGAAATCAAAGATATAATGAGAGGTAGAGTCCAGGTCCTTAAGGACAGTTCTTATTACCTGTCAATGCCATAGTAAATGCTCCCAAAGATACTATGTCCTACAACCCCCATTGTGAATATACTGCTTAAATGTCTTAAAGAGATTATGGAGATGTGATTAAATTAAAACTCTTGATGTGAAGTGATTATCCTGGATTACAGAGTAAAGTCTGGTGTAATTACATGGATCCTTATAGGAGGGACTCTAGGGTGTCAACCTCAGGAAAAAAAAAAGGCATGATTATGGAGCCAGAGGTTGGAATGATACACTTTGAAATTTAACAAAGCAGCCACAATTCAAGGGATGAAGAACACTGTAAATTCTAGAAAATGGTTTCTTATAATGCTTCTTGCCAGTGTTTAATTTTACATAATAAATTTACAAAATGAATATAATTTGTATTATTTCAACTCACTGAGGGTCATCATTTTCTATCATAGTGGATTATTAATACATAGGTTTTTCTGTGAATTCTGATTTAGTTTTACTATATATCAAATGGTAAAATACTATAATTATAAATAGAAGGCTAAAATATTTTAATTTTATTTTAAAACTTTCACCCAGCTTATAGTTTTATAATAAAAACCAAGGCAGTTTGGGTATGTGGAAATTTTTAATAGAGAGAGTTATTAAGGGCAGTTCTAGGACATCATTGTTATTTTGTCCCTTTATCCTAGGTAGCATCTATATGTAGATGTACCCTATGAAGTCTGCTGAGAATGTAGACATCCATTTAGCTAGTCTATATAAAGCTTATGACAACATTTATTGTTACAATGAAGTGTGAGAAAGAAATTATGTAAGTGTGTGTGTCTGTAATAGACCATGTGTCTTATGCAGCAGGGAAGGGAATAATATGAAAATGAGATTGGGTATTCATTTAGCTACAGGGAAATAAAAAACCAGTGACTTTGTTTTTTGTTTTCTTTATGATACTGGTCTTAAGCTAAGTATACAGTCCAGACATGGTCTTGAACTCCAAACCCTCCTGTCTTCTGAGTACTGGCAATACAGGTTTCTCCTATCACACAATTTCTATGGTATTTTAGAAGACAAATATAGATTCTGTGTGGAGTGAAGAGAGTGAGCATTGTCAAACAATGATGCCAAGTCATGGACAACAAATACTGCCTCGATGACTCTAATATCAAGGACAGGGCGGGTTGGCAATTTGAAATACAGTGAACTTAAAGGGGAATGTAGAAAGAGGAAAGCAGGTAGATCAATTTAAGAGGTTGTTGTTCATGGCTTTGTTTTTCTGCACAAATGCAAGCAGCTAAGCACCTCTGCCCAGGAGTCTTGCAGGGACAGGCAGAGGAAACACTGTTTCCATCCTTTCTTCTGATAATACTTCAGTGCAGTAACATATAGAATAATTGGTAAGTGTAATTCTCTTTTTTCTTTCCATCCTTTCTTCTGATAATACTTCAGTGCAGTAACATATAGAATAATTGGTAAGTGTAATTCTCTTTTTTCTTCACGTTAGAGGAAACATTTGCAGACTTACCACTAATTACGAAGTTTCAATTTATATACTGATAGAGGATCTCTATACAACCCTAAATGTCTTGGATATCAATATATAGAGACTCTCCTGCTCTACTCCCAAGTGCTTGGAATGAAGGCATGCACTACTATATCAGATAATTATGAAAATTTTAAAACTGTGTAAGATTTATATTTTTAAGAATAAGGAATTACCTTTTAATTCTAGTGTGTTGTACTGATTTGCTCAAAAACTATTATATTTCCTAATATAATTCATATTATCTGTTGAGGTAGATTTGTTTAGTTTGCTAAATTAGATTAAAATTATATCAAATAGCATTTCTTATTAAAACATATACATATATAGGAAATGATGTTATATCTGTCTTTAACTTTATATTCTTTAAAGTGTGATTTGTTCTTTTTACTGAATCACCTTCCAGCCTGTTCCCAGCTCCTTCTCTCTTCTCCTCCCAGTTCTACCCTCATATGCCCATTTCTCCCTCTCCTTCTACTCATAGATTCAGCATCTGCTTTGATACCATGCTGGGTAGTCTTTCAGATGCCCTCTGTGAAAGGCTCCAGTCCTGTTCCCTGTCTTCTCCCACTTCTGCTGCCATCCTTTTTGCCACTCTGCATGAGGATTAAGCATCTTCCATTGGATCCTTCCTGTTGTTTAGCTTCTCAAAGACTATAGATTTTTGTATGTCTATCTTATATTATATGGCTAATATCCACCTATAAGTGAGTATATGCCATGTGTATCATTCTGCTTCTGGGTTAGCTCACTCAGGATGATCTTTTCGAGTTCCATCAATTTGCCTGTAAATTACATGATTTCCTTGTTTTTAATTGCTGATGAGTACTCCATTGTATAAATGTTTCTCAATTTCTGTATCCATTCCTTGGTAGAGGGACATCTAGGTTGTTTCCAGATTCTTGCTATCTTTTGGAGGAATCTCCATCGCTGATCTCAAGCTGTACTATAGAGGAACAATAAAAACAGCATGGTACTGGCATAGAAACAGACTGGTGGATCAATGGAATAGAATCAAAGATCCAGATAAACCCATACACCTACAGACAATTGACTTTTGACAAAGAAACTGATACCATGCAATAAAAATAAATACATAAATAAAGATAGCACCTTCAACAAATGGTGCTGATCTAACTGGATGTTCAGAGGTAGAAAAGTGGCAAATAGATCCATATTTATTACCCTGTACAAAAGTAAAGTCCAAGTGGATGAAAGACCTCAACAGAAACACTAAATCTGTTAGGAGAAAAGCCTTTAACTCATTGGCACAGGAGACAATTTCCTGAACTAAACACCAACAGCACAGGCTCTAAGATCAATAATCAATAAATGGGACCTCATGAAACTGAAAAGCATCTGTAAAACAAAGGACCCTGTTGTCAAAACAAAACTACAGTCTATGGACTGGGAAAGGGTCTGCATCAACCCTATATCTGACAGAGGACTAATATCCAGAGTATATGAAGAATGCAAGAAGTTAAACACCAACAAATCAAGTAATCCAATTAAAAAATGGTTACAGAACTAAACAGAGAATTCTCAACAAATGAATATCAAATGGCAGGAAAACACTTAAAGAAGTGCTCAATATGGCTAGAAAGCTGGTTCAGAGGTTAAGAACACTTGCTGTTCTTTCAAGGTTCCTGAGTTCAATTCCCTATAACCACATAGTGGCTCAAAACCATCTATAGTAAGACCTGGTGTGCAGGCAGAATGTTGTATAAATAATAAATAAAACTTTTTAAAGTAATTTATTTATTTTTATATTAATCACAGTTTATGTACTTTGTATCCCAGCCGAAGTCACGTACCTTATTCCCTCTCTCATCGCCTCCCTGGCCCCTTCCAAGTCCACTGACAGGGGAGGACCTCCTACCCTTCCATCTGACCCTAGTTTATCATATCTCTTCAGGGCTGGCTGCAATGTCTTCTTCTGGGATCTAGCTAAGCTGTTCCTCCCGGGGGGAGGGGGATGATGTCAAAGAGCCAGCTATTGAGTTCATGACAGAAATAGTCCCTGTTCCCCTTACTAGGGTACCCAGTTGGATATTGAGCTACCATGGGCCACATCCGAGCAGGGGCTCTAGGTTATATCCATGCATGGTCCCTGGTTGGAGATACAGTCTCATAAAGACCCCTGTGCCCTGATATATTTGGTCCTGGTGGAGCTCTTGTCCTCAGCAAGTCTTACCAGCTCCCTGTTTTTTCATATGATTCCCTGCACTCTGCCGAAGGCTTGGTGCTGAGTTTTAATATCTGCTTTGATACATTGCTAGTTAGAGTCTTTCAGAGGTCCTTTGCAGTAGGCTTCTGTCCTATTGCTTGTTTTCTCCTAAATTCAATGTCCATCCCATTTGTCTATCTAAGTGAGGACTGATCATCCCATTCTGGGTTCTCCTTCTTGTTTATCTTCCCTAGGTGTATAGATTTCAGCATGTCCATCCTATCCTAGAGGTCTATATAAGTGAGTATATACTATGTGTTTCTTTCTGCTTTTGGGATACCTCACTCAGGATGATTGTTTCCAGGTCCCACCATTTGCCTGCGAATTTCATGATTTCCTCCTTTTTAATTGCTGAGTAGTATTCCATTCTATAAAAGTACCATAATTTCTGTATCCATTCCTCAACTGAGGGACATCTGGGTTGTTTCCAGGTTCTGGCTATTACAAATAAAGCTGCTACAAACATGGTTGAGCAAATGTCCTTGTTGTGTACTTGAGCATCTTTTGGATATATGCCTAAGAGTGGTATAGCTGGGTATTGAGGAATCACTATTCCTAATTGTCTAAGAAAGTGCCAAATTTATTTCCAGAGTGGTTGTACAAGTTTGCATTCCCACTAGCAATGGAGGAGGGTTCCTCTTTCTCCACAACCTCTCTGGCATGCATTGTCACTAGAGTTTTTGATCTTAGCCATTCTGGTGGGTGTAAGGTGAAATATCAGGGTTGTTTTGATTTGCATCTCCCTGATGGCTAAGGACGTTGAACATTTCTTTAAGTGCTTTTCTGCCATTCTATAATCCTCTACAGTGAGTTCTCTTTTTATCTCCATATTCCGTATTTTAATTGGATTACTTGATTTCTTGCTTTTTAACTTGAGTTCTTTATATATACGGAATATTAGCTCTCTGTCAGAAGTAGGATTGATAAAGATCCTTTCCCAGTATGTAGGCTGTTGATGACAGTATCTTTTGCTTTACATAAGCTTTTCAGTTTCATGCGGTCCCATTTATTTATTGTTGATCTTAGAGCCTGTGCTGTTGATGTTCCATTCAGGAAGTAGTCTCCTGTGCCAATGAGTTCTAGGGTCTTTCCCACTTTTTCTTCTAACCGGTTTAGTGTGTCTGGTTTTATGTTGAGTTCTTTGATCCACTTGGACTTTAACTTTGTGCAAGGTGATAAATATGGATCTATTTTCATTTTTCTGAATATAGAAATCCAGTTAGACCAGCACCATTTGTTGAAGATGCTTTCTTTTTTCCATTGAATTGTTTTGGCTTCTTTGTTAAAAATCAAGTTTCCATAGGTGTGTGGGTTCATTTCTGGGTCTTCTATTTGGTTCCATTGATCCATTATTCTGTTTCTATGCCAATACCATGCAGTTTTTATTACTATTGCTCTGTAGTACAGCTTGAGGTCAGGGATGGAGATACCTCTAGATGATATG
>CM053743.1:63056890-63149508 GCA_028658305.1 Pachyuromys duprasi
GAAATCTCAGAGTCGTTTTGATTTGCATCTCCCTGATGACTAAGGACGTTGAGCATTTCTTTACGTGTTTTTCTGCCATTCAATAATCCTCTACAGTCAGCTCTCTTTTTAGTTCCATACCCCATTTTTTAATTGGATTACTTGGTTCCTTGAAAAATGGTTTGTTTAGGTCAACTTGCCACATCTGTACATATGTAGCCCTGTGTAGACTTGAACTCATGGCAACCTTTCTATTGTAGCCTTCTAAGTCTTGGCATAAACTTTATAACTCTAAATTCTTTGCAGTGGTCAAACAACATGCAGTTGTTTTTTTTTTTTTACACAATACAAATTTTTAGACTATTTTTGAGAATTGCTTTGAAAACAGTAATCTGTGGAATAAGAGATATATTTTAGAAGTAGAAGAGAGTTGGGAAGCAATACAGAACACAGAGCTTCAGCATCGTCCTGATCTCCTTGCAGCTTAAACATCCCATCAGAATTGTCTGTGGAAGTTAAATGGTGAAGTCCCCACACTTTTAGTTCATCACTCTCTCTGTGCAGATTACCCTTAGTGAAGGAGGGCTGTGAAACAGAGGTCATTCTTAAAAGGATTCCACAGACCAACAGCAATTTTCAGCCCTACAAGAAAAAATGGGGCTATTGTACATGTGCAGAAATTTCTGGTATTCCAGTTTTCACTAACAGCAAGTTTGAGGTTAAGACTTTCACAAACATTTGTTAATATCTGTGCTTTCAGTGTTCTATGCCTATAAGGGGAAATATTCCAGTATGTGTGGCTTCTATGTACAGTTTTCTATATATCCTGTATTCCTTATTTCTGTGTTTGAACCACTCTGTGTTCCTAGCAGTTGTGTACAAGTACAAGGGTTTCAATTTTACCACACTATCACCAACTCTTGCATTTATCTTTTATTCCTATTTAAAGCACTGATTTTAGTTTTTAGGTGTGTGTTCATGTGCTTATGTGTTGTGCATGTGTACCTATATTAGTGTTCATGTGTTCACATCTGTGCCCATGTGCGTGTGTGGCAGTGGTGCCCATGTCCAAGTGAAGGACAAAGGTTGTCTTAAGGCATCTTCCTCAGTTGCTATCCATCACATTTTTGAGATAGCATCTTTCACTGAATCTACACTGGCCACAAATGCTGACCTGCTTTTCCAGAAAGTTACAAGAGTTGTCTTGTGTCTCTCTCCTCAGGGCTAGGATTACAGGCACATACTGCACATACTGTTGGTAGTGGGGAACCTGAACTCATTGCCGTTTCTTGCCTGGCAGAGACTTTACCAACTGACTTATATCATTGCCTAATATGAAGTGGGTGAGAGGAGACTTTTCTGTGATTTAATTTGCATTTTCCAAATGCTTGATAATTTGTGTGTTTTCTTCTGCTTACTGGTAACTTGCTTATCTTCGTTAAGAAATGACTACTGTAGGTGTTGGTTTTCTTTTCTTTTCTTTCTTTTTTGGTTTTTAATTAGGCTGGTTGTTTAAATTTTTTTTATTCTGAATTTCTCTATTTTTTTTAGGCTGTTCTCTCTGGGCTCAGTATTTCTTTATAGATGTAATATTCTTGTGATATTAACATTTTCCTCTAGCTTCTAGTTTATTTTTTTATTATCTTATAATAACTTTACCTTAAAAACCATTTCCATGATTATCATGGTAAAAACTAAATGTAAAAATGCACATTTATAGCAAGTATTTTTTACAATGGTTTTCCACGTAGTAGACCAGGAGACCCACTGAACTGTTTGCACTGCAGCTAACTCTAAATAATTACTGGAAAGCTGTCTAATTTCTAGTTTGATTGTGACTAAAAATAGGTGTTTTGATGTAGTTACATTTGGAACACCATCATGTTCTCCCATTCTATAACAACGGATGACAAAAAGAAAGAAGAAAATACAGTGACAGAAACAAGGCTGCTCCTTTTGGTTTTCTTGAAACTCTGCTAGTAATTATATTAGAGCGATCACTATGGATTTCTGTGTTGAACACATCCAGCTACAATTACCTTCTAAATGCTTGCATGGATTTGATAGAAGCATTGTCCTTTCCACTTATCTTCATGTATGACACAACTTACCTTCCCCCAGCCAAATCCTTTCTGATTTTTTTTCAATGAAATCAATATTCTATCATAGAAATGGGCTCACAGAGCACCTTTTCTTTTTATGTGACTTATTATCTCAGCATCAGATTTGGAGAAAATGTAACCCTCCTATGTGTCAGTGGATTGTTTCTTTTTAAAAATGGAGTTTCTTCACTTGTGATAGTTCATTACATTGTATTTTTTTCAGCTCCTGTTAACATGCATTGGGGTTTATAAGTGTGCAGTGTTCCTCAAATGACAAATTTCCAACTTTATGTCATGAACTTGATATTTGGTTAACTTAATGATTTTTCACATTCTGAAGGAACTGTGAAATTAATACTGTTGCCCTTTGTGTATCAGGCTATCAGATTTTCAATGCCCCTGATTGTGTGTTTACCAGTGACTTTACTTCATCTAACATGCATATAGTAGTGCTTTAAAACGCTCTATATTTGCTTTTACTTGATGACTAAGAATGCTCAACACAGTAGCTCAATAAAACTGCACAATGTCTTTGTAGCTCTTTTGGTAGTCCAAATCACTTCAGTACTTAACTTGTTAAAGAGAGATTAAATTAGACCTCATGCTTGGAGAATTAAAAAAGGAATATTTCTTTTACCAATGAACAATTTGGACCTGAATTTAGGAAAAGAAGCATCTTTAGCAAATGTAAAGTTGTGTAGAGTTTCAAAGGTTGATCAAGGGAAGGCAGTGCAATGTGATGAGCTGTAAATGAAATGTGTTCTAGTCTGCATAGTATCCCAGTGTGAGATTTTTTGGGGAGCAAAGTGAAGATGATGTGATGCACAGCAGACCTGAATATGAGAGACTAAAACATAGACATAAAAATGTCATCACTTGAAAGCAGAAATGGTGGTACATATGAAGTTTTTTTTTTAACATGCAGGAAGATTGATCAAAGAAGTACACATACAACAAATTATACCAAATATATTATTTGCTTGTAATTAAATAAGGAAAGGAAGAAAACTACAGTCATTTCTTTGGTCTTGCATAACAACAGGAGATATTGTTGTGAGATTTTAAATTTTATTTCACCTATATTAAAATATTAATACACATATATGTATGTATATATCATATACATATACAAACTTTTCCTGATTGCTGGGACAAATAAAGTCTTAGCAGTCACCAATAGTCTTGAATTCACTGGCTTTTCTTCTCAGTACTATTTTTGACTACTGAGATTAGACCCTTTAAAAGGACAATACCTCAAAAGAAGCAGGGTATATGAAATACAAATTAGACCTAGCATGTGCCCGAGAGGAAGGTGGCACTTAATAGAAAAAGTGCCACTAAGTTATGTACTGTGAAGCAGATACATAGAGTTTGAACATCAAAATAAGTAGTACTGATGATGAGTTAAAACCTGAAAAGACACACAACCCTTTCTTCACAAAGCTACAATTTGCTAATAGACTATGAATTTATAAGGCATTTAATGCTTACATACTTTCAAGCTCACTTATTTTAACTGCACATGAAAAATATCATCTTACCAGTATGAAATTCTTAACTGAGCAAACAAAATAATTATGTTGGGAAAAGATAGAAACTGGAAATTTTTCTTATTGACATGCCATAAGGAGAACACTGTGATATTTCTGTGATAATCCTATGTGTCTACAGAAAAATTTCAATACAGAAGAACATCACACCCAAACTGAGACAGATGATATCACATAGTTAGGGTATGCTTATGGTGATTAAAAATTGTCTGATTTTCCAAGTCTAACATAATACTGTTGCAATCTCAAAGATGTTAAAAAAAAGAAGGAAACTAAGTGTTTCTCATGGTTGGGGATCATTAATCATACTACAAAGTTTCCTTGAAATTGTTAGGAATTTAAAAGCAATCTAAGGATAATAATACAAAATATTCTTTATATTACATGGGTTCCTTTGAGATTGTGTGAAATAATCTTTTATTCATGAGAAATATTGAAGAAAATACTCAAGGATAGTCATGTGTTAAGGATATTTGTCAAATGGTGAAGAAGAAAAGGTGTGAGGGAGAGATAGATAGGGAGAGAGGAAATGGTAGAATGAGGGAGCAAAAAAAGAAAGGGATGTGGAAAGGAGAGGGAAAAGAAGTAAGCAAGTGAATGTATGTATATGTGTGAACTCAAATGTGTGTTTCACTGTGCAGAGAACAAATGAGACGATCAGATGTTTTCCAGTCTTGTTCTCATTCTTTTTCTCTTCTGACAGGGGCTATTGCTGACTTAGTTATGCTTAGTTTTCTATTGCTGTGATAATACACCTTGACCAAAAGCAGCAGTGGAGAGTAAAGGGTTCATTTCATCTTACAGTTCCACAGTATAGTCCATAACTAAGAAAAGTCAAGGTAGTCATTTAAACAGTGCAGGAACCTGGAACCAGGAGCTAATGCAAAGAGTGCTGCTTACTGGCTTGCTATTTTACCCAGTAAAAATAGCCCAAGAGTGACACTGCTCACGGTGATCTGGCCCCTGCCACATCAATCATCAGTCAAGAAAATGCACAATTTACTTGCCCATATGGTAACTTAGTGGGAATATTTTCTCAGTGTAGGTTCATTTTCCCAATGATATTCTAACTTGTATTGAACTGACATAAAGCTAGCCAGCACAGACACTGACCCTAAAAATCACCATATGGCTAGGATGAGTGGCCTCTGATCATGGGATTCCTTGATGTTAAGGATGTAAGCTTGTGTGACCATGGTCATTCTGTTTCTCTGGGTTCTAGAGATTTGAATTCAGGTCTTAATGTTTTAAGCAGTTTTACTGATTGAGACAGTATTCCAATTCCCTCAAATATTTTTCTCCTACACTAGAGAAAAATTTTATTTCCATTTAAAAGAAAACAATCCAAGGCAGGCAACCAGAATCTCAGCAGCTACTCTGAAAAGGAAAACTCAAGAGAGATGGAAACATATTCCTTCAAATGGCAGCAGACAGCCACTTGAAGGGGAATGGGGATTTAGAGAAAAAGAAAGCTCAATATGTCAGAAACAACAACAAAGCACACTTATGTCTTGACTAGCATCTAAAACAGTGGTTCTCAACCTGTGAGTCCCGACCCCTGTGTGTGTGTGGGGTTACATATCCTGCATATCAAATACTTATGTAAATATGTGTAACAGTAGAAAAATTGTAGTTAGGTAATAGCAAAAAAATTATTTTATGGTTGGAAGTAAGCACAACAGGAACTGTGTTAAAGGGTCACAGGATTAGGTATGCTGATGAATGTGGTTTTAATATGAATGGCTCCTATAAACTCATGTGTTTGAATGCCTGGTTCAAAGGGAGGAGGCCTATTAGGAGGTGTGGTCTGGTGGGAGAAAGTATGTCCCTGTGGAGGCAGGCTTTGATGTCATATATGCTCAGATCACTCCTTATGTGGCACACAGTCCACTTCAAGATGTAGAACTGTCATCATCTTCTTCAGCACCATGACTGTCTGGACCCTCCCTAATCTTCTCATAATAAGAATAATGGACTAAACCTCTGAAACTCTAAGCCAGCCCCACTTAAAAGTGTTCCTATGCTGGAGATGTTGTGGAGAAAGGGGAACACTCCTCCATTGCTGGTGGGAATGTAAACTTGCACAACCACTTTGGAAATCAATCTGGCACTTTCTCAGACAATTAGTAATAGTACTTCCTCAAGATCCAGCTATACCACTCCTGGGATTTTTTCCAAAATATTCCCAAGTACACAACAAGGACATTTGTTCATCCATATTTGTAGAAGCTTTATTCATAATAGCCAGAACCTGGAAACAACCCAGAAGCCCCTCAATGGAGGAATGGATACAGAAACTGTGGTACATTTATACAATGGAATACTACTCAGCAATTAAAAACTAGGAAATTATGAAATTTGAAGGCAAATGGTGGGATCTAGAAGAGATCATCCTGAGTGAGGTATCCCGGAAGCAGAAAGACACACATGGTATATACTCACTTATCAGTGGATACTAGACCTATAAGATAGGACAAACTTACTAAAATCTGTACACCTAAAGAAACTAAATAAGAAGAGGTTCCAGGGTAAGATAATCAATCCTTACTTAGAAAGACAAATGGGATGGACATTGGAAGTAGGAGAAAATAATAAACAGGACAGGAAACTACCATATAGGGCCTCTGAAAGACTCTTCTTAGCAGTGTATCAAAGCAGATGCTGAGACTCCTAACCAAAACTTGGGCAGAGTACAGGGAATCATACGAAAGAAGTTAATAAGACCTGGAGAGGACGGAGCTCCACAAGGACCAAATATATCTGGGCACAGGGCTCTTTTTTGAGACTGATTCTCGAAGCAAGGACAATGCGTGGACATATCCTAGAATCCCTGTTCAGATGTAGGCCATGGCAACTCAGCATCCAAGTAGGTTCCCTAGTAAAGCTAAATGGGACTGTCTCCAACATGAACATAGTGGCTTGCTCTTTGACCTCCCCTCCATCCCGAAGGAGGAGCAGCCTTGCTCGGCCACAGAGGAAGACAATGCAGTCAGTCCTGATGAGACCTGATAAGCTAGGGTCAGATGGAAGGAGAGGAGGACCTCCTCTATCAGTGGACTTAGAGAGGGGCAGGGAGGAAATGAGGGAGGAAGGTTGGAATTCGGAGGGAATGAGGCAGAGGGCTACAGCTGGGATACAAAGTAAATAATCTGTAATTAATATAAAAATAAAAATTATAACATAAGTGTTCCTCTACAAGAGTTGCCTTTGTCGTATTATCTCTTCACAGCAATAAAACATCAAGTAAGACAGTTGAGAACCAGTGATCTAAAGAGGAGAAAAATTGTACCACTCAAAGCTGGCAGACCCAGTAAACCTCACGACAACCTCATTTTGCCTTGCTGGGATAGTGCTAGATTTTGGAAGTTCTTGAAGGGAAAGGTGCAGTTAATCATTAAAGGAATACTTATTCCTCTTAAAGGAATACTCTTTCACATGGGTTAAAGCCTGTGTTGTGAGGTGTGACCCGTTAGCCAAGTGATTTACCCACCCAATCCAAGCAGGTCTCTCTCTAGGCCAGTAATTATATTCTCTTGGACATTTGTACACCTTAGTGGGTCTTTATTATTTATCTACTATCCCTCCTCTGAAGAGTTAATATTAAAGTCATTTAGGAGATGAACCAAAGTTGGGGAATAAACACAACTAACTTCTCTTCTGAAAATGTAAAGATCCAATCTCAAAGCAGTCCACAAGAAGGACATTAATCTCTTGTGTAGAAATTCAGTCCCTACCCTATTGTATTAATGTCTAGATGGGGGAATGCACTCTCACAACACTTTTTGAAATTCCTGGCTAGAGAACCAAGGGAATTTCTGTAATTGTTAGTTTCGAGGCCCCAGCCTTGAGGTTTCTGTCCATTTTTCTGCCCCTGTTCTTACCTTTCTACCCTCTGAAAAGATAACCCTAATTGTAATAGAATCAGGGAGTTGATTTTAAAATTCAAGAATGATTGGTATTTTGCTATTTCTTTCCTATTTTTTTCCAATGACATCGTTTTTTTTTTTCTCACAGTACATATAAATGTATAATGCTTCCAATTCTGTGTTGTTGAATTTGACCTTTCCACAATAGTTCATTTTACATATCTAACAGAACCCTGCAGTCATCAATGTCAGGTATATGCTTTGTTACAAGTCTCTTGTTTGTTTTGACTTTTGATTTTCACTTCCTGTGCAAGACCTATAAACACACACACACATACATGCATACACACACAACGGAGTCTAATTCTCTTCCCAATGAGAATCATGTTGCGAATAAAATACTGTGGTTATTGCCTCATCTCTTCTTAATCATACTATGGTTTCTGAAGCTCAGTAGCTCAGCTTCTTCAGAATGCCCGATAAATGAACTGATCTTATTAAATGATGTTTTATGTTGGACTTTTATTGTGATTTCATATCATTCCTTAGAATTTACAGTTAATTCTAAAATATGGAGATCTTTTATTACCCTATAACTTCTCCCTGAATATGCCATTGAATTTGTGTTCTTAAAAACATTTGTAAGGTTTTTCACTTTCAGGGCATTGTGCAAGAGAGAAGTTTGCTGCAGGTTAGCATGGCTATTGTAGAATGACCATAGGAATGAACAGATGTAGTGAATGTAAAATGTTCATTTTTGAGCTCAACCCCAGGCGAACTAGGTTTAAATCACTCTATGTGTATTTATATCACTGTTCAACAGTTCTATAAAAATGTGATACCACTTACAAGTGACTAGTTCTCACAAATTCTTAATAGAAATATGTAAAAAGAAACGCGTTCATGATTCGGAAATTATTTCTTACCAAACATTAATTTTGAAAGCATCTAATATAAAACATGAATATCACTGTATTTTTATGAGATTTCTGCTTTAAAAATTGTATTTATTCTGTTCCATTTATATTTCTATCATATGCAATATGTAATGCATTAATATTATCTTTAAAAATAAAATTTATAGTGTTATAAGCTAAAATGTTAAGGCTAAATCAGTTAGTACCCATTGAAGCACACTTTGTGTCAATAATTACTTAGTTTTGCAAATGCTGCTGTTGATTCTACGAAAGCTTTGAAAGACAAAAATTATATTCCAAGAGAACATTAAAAATTAGGAATTTTATTGTAATATTTTGCTGGTTAACAAAAAATTTCCACAAAAAATATTCACATTTAGAAAAAATTTTACGTTAATTTGATATTTTTTCAAGGTTCTAATCAGATATGCAAATCTATTAACTTTCAGCCTTGTTTGTTTACCATACAAGCATACAGAGAACCATTTACAGAAAGAATCTTAAGTTATTATCCACAGCATCAATGAGTAGACAAGATACTTAACCTTACATTTCTTAATCTTTGAATCTTAATTTTTGTATTCTCAGGTGCAACATTCAATCTATTCATGAAAGTTGTACTTTTGGAAATCAAAATTTAATGGTGAATGTAAAAAATACTTTAATGCTTATGAAACTTTATCCAGATGCTCCTAATCATTAAAATTTCTGACATATGTCAATGAAAACTTATACCACTTTTATCAAAGAATATATAGGCCTGGACACTGTTTTAATTACGTGAGTAGGAAGTAGAATCCAAACAAATGAAAGTGGTAGTGTAAGTAGTGATCACAGTTTGACTGTATGGTGTTTTCTTGGTTGGGTTCTTTTGTGGAATGTCTTTCCTGTCTCTTTAATATTCCAGATTTGTGTCAACTAAGGAAAAAAGTAGAATATTGAAACACTCAGAATAGAAAATAATTTCAAAGTAAGCAGTAATATGATAGTTTTATTAACAAACAGAAAATACATAAAACTCTGTAGTTAATTAAACAAATGAGATCAAATATTACTGCAAGAATTCCTCTGGAATTGTAAATTAAAATAAGAAATGAATATTGAGTGTTTATATATTAATAGATAAAACACTGAAACCTGACAAGTTACTTCAGAGCAGTGATATAAGAAAATCAAATATAGAAAATATCATATGTTAAAATACAGGAAGTATGATCACTTTCCAGCTATGATCATTTTCCAGACAGGATAAATGAATAAGCCAATATAAATGAGCCTGTAAAAGAAAGAAATGTATTTTTAAGAAACATTTCCATTAGTTAAAAAATCAAAACTTAAAGTATTCATTTTCAATTTTTAATTTTAATTTTAAATTATACTGTCATATATCTTTCTTATAAAATATTGGACGTTGTTTTCACTGCACCTTTAAAAAGCATCTCTTTAAAATCCTGCAGTTATTTTTTTATCTGCTTCATTTTCATGCAAAACACTGTTGTTATTTTCCTCTTCATAAACTGTTTTCAGTTGACTAGAAATGCTTTGAGTTTTATTATCAATAATCGTGTTTCTCGAGAAAAGGGCTAAGATTTCTGAAGGAAGTTCAGTTGATTAGATATTGATCAAAGACCAATTTATAAACCTTGTAGGCATGTAGTTGCTTGATTTTAAAAAAGATAACTAACTAAGAATGTCTGTTGTAATATCATAACATACATTGCTTACTCAGATCTACATTGGATTCCAGGGTAAATTTCAGCAGACATCTGTCCAATGCTAACATTATGCTGCAAGTAGTATATTAAATATAAAAATATGATTTTCTTGAAGTGTAAAATATTAACATCCTATTTTATTTGCCTGTTTATCTTGATAAAACAATGTGAAAATGATCCCTGTGGCACTTACCTTTTACAGCATATTAGTTTGTGTGTATTAATAAAATTAACCATGGAAACAATAGTGCATTTTTCAATATTTCTTCTGAAATCATTACCACAAAACCTCCCTTTCCTCAATCCATCCTCTCCCTAAGCAATGGGGACACCAACGTAACTGCTAAAATAGAAGGGGAGATATTGCGGAATTAACCCAAACAAAGAACTAAGGTCTACTAGGAAATGCTAATAGTAAGAAAAATGGTCTCCAGGAAAGAGCTTCCTAATTGGATATCCAATACTGAGTGCATCACTTTTATGAGAAAAATCTCATTGACTGCAGTACTTTTTAAGTAAAAAATTAAGCTTCATAAACAGTTCATCACCACTTGGTCTAATGAAAAAAATTGTTGTTAAAGTGATATAATATGTTAAAAAACACTGTATATAGTACATACATACATGCATACACATATAAAGGTTCTCTTTATCACCAATTAAGAAATGATAAACATGTGAACATTGTCTTATGTAGATTTTCTTTCAACAGCGTGTGGTCCCTGGCTTACATTGCATTTGCCACTTTTGATTTAAAAACTGTCATTTGTTTTGAAATCTCATGTTATTTTCAACGCTTGATTTGTTTTCACATGACATAAAGCCATAATATAGCAAGCATTTTATTTTCATGATGTCTCATTAAAAAAAAACAAAAACCTGAATATTAGAACATGTTCAAAGTTTTATATACAGCAGAAACTTCCGTAAAGATCTCTGAGGGTTAAAACAATTAAACTATGTTCTTGCCTGAGAGGCTGATAAGCATCATTGCTTGCGTATTTAATCTATTCCATTCATCTTATTTTGTTTAGTGACTATGTAAATGCCAATTTTTAAGTAATTGTTAAATTCAGCAGGGAAGAATTTATTGGAACAAAATCAGCTGCAGATGCTGAAGTAGTTGTTTGTTCTCTTGGTAACCTCAGGCTTCTGCTTCTGCTTCTGCTTCTGCTCCTGCTCCTGCTCCTTCTCCTTCTCCTTCTTCTTCTTTTTCTTCTTCTAACTGACTAGAAATTAACACTAGACTTGATCTCATTTTCTTTTCCTTTGACTAATGACTGAAGGAAGCAAGCAGACAATTTAGATGAAAAATTAGAATTAAACTATGGAGTTTTAATGCTGTGTTGTCTTTATTTGTATGTTAAAGGGCTGGGGATCACAAATGAAATTAAGCATGAAATTATATGGGATTATTTTGGGAACTTATTTTTCAGAGAGCAATTAGTTGTGTTTTTCTAAAATCATCAAATGACAATGGAAAATCATATGCTGTGAAAGTACATAGATTACGCTAAGGATACGAAATCTAGATACAGAAAAGTGGTAATTTTATCTACAATACAAGAAAATTAAAATGATACAAAAAGACAGATAATTAAAACCCAAAAGCAGCACAGAGAGCCAGCGATGGCAGGGCATGCCTATAGTCCTAGCATGTAAGAATCTATGCTGTGAATCAGTGAGTCTGGGGTCAAACTGAGCTACATAGTGAGTTAAAGTCCAGCTTCCACAACTATAATAAAATTCTGATTCAAAAATAATATGAATAAAACTCCCTATGGAGTATCATCCAAGCACACAAAACAACAAAGCAATTTAGGAAATATCCAATGCAAGGAGATAACATATAAATTGTATAGGAAATAAGTGCAAAATCAAATAGAAGTGCATAATTTGAGACTGGTCACATATGTAATAGGCTGCCCTTGAATATATTATGTACATGAGGATAATCCCTCCAGGGTGTTGAGATTATTGGGTGTGTCCACAGGATTGACTCTGGGTCATCCCTCAAATTGCACCAATTGAGTTACATTCTCATCTTATACAATGGGATTTTATTAGTCCCATTTTTTCCTTTTGTTTAATGTTACAGACTATAACATTAAGAAAGAAGACACCCCAATAAACTGTCACTACAAATTCATATGGCATTATTCATAGAATTTTGACAGATACAATGCGATTGTCTAAAAACTCTTAAGGTAAAGAATATCTTCATTATGCTTTCTCATTAAACATTTTTAAATGTTGAAATAAGTTTCACATTAATATGTATCCCCTCCTTTAATTTTTCAATTAATTACTGATATACATAAAATGTTTTTGTGAATACCAGCAAAGAAGAAGTAAATATATAACATCATAGTTGACCTAATATTAGAAAAACAAATTATGCTCAACTAATTTCTTTTGCTTTTTAGAGACAATAAAATGTGAGTGGATTAATCTTAATAGTTATATTATTTTATAAATTTTACTAATATTTAATCTATTATTAATAATTTCTTTACAGTAATTATTTGTATGATTTCCTGGTAATTACTTTATGATGGCCCCCTTAACCAAAAACTTTGTTTAATTATTAATGGGAAATGTGTAAAGTACTTTTACATAACAAAGGATGTGTAGACAATAATCGTAATTTTAATTAAATCTTACAAAGACATCTTTTGTGGTAATATGTGTAATAAAATAACTAACATATATCTTCTCGATAAATTTGAAATCTGACTTTTCTACAGTGGAATACATAAACTAACCTTCTTCGTTACATCTCATTTAATAACATATGGCAAGCTAGGATTGTCTTTTGTAAAATTAGACATAAAGTTCAATTTCTTATAATGTGTAAGTACCCTGTGTTCTAAAAGGAAGCCTTTATTCACCATGCTAACCCAATTCATCTTATTATCTTTCTTCTAAGAGAAATGCCAATAAATAAGTATGGACTAGAACCAGAACGAAATATTAATTCCATATGCAATGAGGGGAGAAATAGGAGTATTTAGAAGTTCATGGATGAGGTCAGCATGCTAACTGAGATCAAGGTAGCCCTACATGCTGGAAAGACTAGTGCGGAGCAAAGCTGATGGAGAAGTGGGTGTTTTCACCTTTAATCTGAACTCAGTTTTTATTCAGCTTAGGTTTCCTGCAATAATCACTGCATTGTTTGGATTCCCACTTGTTTCGCCCGACTCCCAGTTCTCCTATTAACAAAAGGAAACAGCCAAGGATATATCTTCCTGGAAGTGATATGACTTCTCAGTTGGATAGGAATTCCTAATTTCGAGCTCAATATTTGTGATGGGTGTTGGGTATGAAATCTAATTTTCATATTTCCCATTTGTGTAGTTTATGAGGAAGTTCTCCAGTCCCAACAGACATATGCTAGCTGTGTGTAGAAGACAATTTTTCATAAATCTCTCACATTTCTTTCTTTCTAGATATTAACAACCAATTCACTTAGATCAATCTCCATTCATAGTAACATATATATGAAACTACATATCCCCAAGTGGAACTGAGAAGCAAAAATACAAAAAAAGTCTTCCTCCATTCACAGAGGGAATATGTTTACATTTTAGGAAAAATATGAAATGTCCTCAGTATACTTGGGTGATTCCTGGGTTCAATGTTTGTCAAACGTGACATTTTTCCATTGTATACTTAATCGATTTCTGATGCTACATCACACAGCAAACCCTGCCTTACAACTGCAACACATGAGGCTCAGGGTCTTTGTTTCTTCAAAAACTGAACATCAATCAGAGGAGAACACAAAACAGAGAGCAAAGCATGTAGAATGATTAATTCACATCCTCTTAGAGTGGTGGAAAATAAAAAAGAATTATTAATAGGATGTGAGAAAAAAGCAAACAAAATTTGATGTCTACTAAATCTTTGTAGATGGTGTAGGTACAGGTGAAGGGGGAGGATAGATGTAAGAAGAGAGAAAAATAACAACAATGAAAGGCAGAAATGATACATTACTATTAGAGTTTCAAAAGCACAGGAAAGATCACTGTTCCAAATAAGAGGACCTAACTAAATTAAAGAACACTTATTATCAGATCTTAAAACCAAAATAAGATTGTCATCATATTCTCAAAATTGGCTTGTAATTAAATAAAAATTATATTTGACTAAAATTTTACAAAGTAAAAGTGTATATAAGAAGAAAGTAGCATAATTTAATTTTTTAAAGGAGAACCTTTTTATTATCATTTATTACAATTTATTCAATATGTATTTCAGCTGTGGCTCCTTCCCTTGTCTCCTCCCAATCTCATCCTCATTCCCTCATCTCCTTGTATGCTCCTCTTCAAGTGCACTGATAGAGGAGGTCCTCCTCCCTTCCATCTGACTCTATCCTCTAAGGGCTCATCAGGCCTGGCTTCATTGTCTTCCTCTGTGGCCTGGCAAGGCTGCTCCCCCTCCTCCCAGGGAAGTGATCAGAGAGCCTATCACTGAGTTATTGCCAGAAACAATCCCTGCTCCCCTTACTAGGGTACCTACTTGTATACTAAGTCTACAGCCTAAATCTGAGCTCGGGCTTTAGGTCCTCTCCATGCATAACATTTTATGTGGTAAAAAGTGGAATATAACATTATATAATTACTTAAGTAACTAACGAAGACATTTTTTGAGAGAAGCTCTTACTGATTATCAAAGAATCGAAACTCTCATAAAGAAAAAGAAAAAAAATTAAATTGGAGGAGACAGAGTGTATTCTACCCTCTTAAGATATATACATATGATATTATTTAGTAATGCTTTTCTTTGTAGCCATGCCTACACAACCCTACATCTGAGGGCTGGCCACATTACTCTGTTTCCATCTCTCTTTCCATTCACTTTTTCTCTGTCTTTCCATTCTTATGTGGTCTTTTTGTTTTGTTTTGTTTTGTTTTGTTTTGTTTTGTTTTTTCCATGTCAATTCATTTACTATCACTTCTGATCATCACATGAGAAACCCAATTTAGTTTTTAAACTAACAAATTAGAGAGTGGGAGGTAAGACTTGGCTTTCCAAACCTTCAACTCTCTGTATTGACTACTACTCTACAATAAGTTTGAGTGAATCCTACCCATCTACTAAGAAACAGCCACTTGTCTTCTACCAGACTAAACCCCACTCCCCATTGTTCCAGCCTTCTTTTGAGTCCCTGTCTGAAGAAGCTTGTGGTGGTGCAAAGACTATACCAACTTTTCTAGCCAACACTTGACCACTGGTATGCCTTACTCTTTTTCATTCTTTTTTTTAATAATTTTTTATATTAATCTCAGATTATTTATGTTGTAATCCAGTCATAGCCCCCTCCTTGAATCCCTCCCTATCCCACCATCCTTCCCTTATCTCCTCCCTGCCCCTTTCCAAGTCCACAGAGAGGGGAGGTCATCCTCCCCTTCCATCTGAAGCTAGCTTATCAGATATCTTCAGGACTGGCTACAATGTCCTCCTCTGTGGGGGGAGAGGTGGGAGGTCAAAGAGCCAGCCATTGAGTTCATGTTGTAAATAAATAGTCCTTCCCCTTACTAGGGTACCCACTTGGATACTGAGCTACCATGGGATGCATCAGAGCAGGGGTTCTAGGTTATATCCATACATGGTCCTTGGTTGGAGAAACAGTCTCATAAGAGATCCTTGTGCCCAGACATATTTAGTCCTCGTGGAGCTCCTGTCCTCGCCAGGTCTTACTAACTCCCCCTTCTTTCATATGATTCCCTGCACTCTGCCCAAAGTTTGGTTATGGGTCTCAACATCTGCTTTGATACATTGCTATGTAGCATCTTTCAGAGGCTCTCTGTGGTAGGCTCCTGTCTTGTTACTTGTTTTCTCCTACTTCCAAAGTCATTCCCATTTGTCTTTTTAAGTGAGGATTGAGATAATCTTACCCTGGGTCTCCTTTCTTGTTTATCTTCTTTAGGTGTACAGATTTTAGTATGTTTATTCTATCGTATAGGCCTAGTACCCACTTGTAAGTGAGTATATTCCATATGGCACAGTTGCAGTGAGTTTTAAATTCACAGCACACATTTTTTTCTAGAGATATTCAAACAATAGTTGTACCCTAAGGTACTTTATGTTATTAGTGGCTATTGTGAAGGGTGTTGTTTCCCTGATTTCTTTCTCGGTCCTTTTGTCTTTGATATACAGGAGGGCTTCTGAATTATTTTTTTTTGAGTTAAGTTTGTATCCAGTGACTTTGCTGAAGGAGTTCTCTGGTTGAATTTTTTGGGTCGCTCATGTTTACTATCATATCATCTGCAAATAGTGAAACTTTTACCTCTTCTTTTCCAATTTGTATTCCCTTGATCTCCTTTAGTTGTCATATTGCTTTAGCTAGGAATTTAAGTACTATGTTGAAGAGATATGGAGAAAGTGGGCAGCCTTGCCTTGTCCCTGATTTCAGTGGGATTGATTTAAGTTTCAGTCCATTGAGTTTGTTGTTGGGTATAGGCTTTCTGTATATTGTCTTTACTATATATGTGCCTTGTATCCCTGATATCTCCAAGTCTTTAAACGTGAATGGGTGTGGGAATTTATCAAATGCTTTTCGGCATTTAAGGAGCTGATCATGTGTTTTTTCTCCTTCAGTTTGTTATGTGGTGGATTACATTGATGGATTTCCGTATGTTGAACCACCCTTGTATACCTGGGGTGAAGCCTACTTGGTAATAGTGGATGATATCTTTTATGTGTTCTTGGATTCGGTTTGTAAGTGTTTTGTTGAGTATTTTTGCATCAGTGTTCATAAGAGAGATAGGTCTGAAGTTCTCTTTTTTTTGTTGGGTCTTTGTGTGTTTTAGGTATCAAGGTGACTGTGGCTTCATAGAATGAGTTTGGTAATGTTCCTTCTGTTTCTCTTTTGTGGATTGGTTTGAAGAGAATTGGAGTTAGTTCTTCTCTGAAGGTCTTGTAGAATTCTGAGCTGAACCATTTGGTCCTGGGCTTTTTTTGTAAGGGGAAGTTCAAGGGGTTCACCACTCTCTGTCCCTGAATCGAAATGTCCCCTCTTATTGTCTTAATGTCTTATAATGTCCCCTCCCATTCAGAAAGCCTCAGTGTCACTTTTCTGGATTCAGCTGCCCCTCCACTCACCAATTTCAGAGTTTCAGATCCTCTGACTCTCAAATATGGTGTGTGTTGGTCACAGCCATCTTGGATCCCTTAGGATTTTTCTTATTATATAGATTGCTTCATATTTTGAACAGAGGGCAGCATGCTTATTTAAAAATCCACATTGTAACCAGCAAGTCATTTTAAAGAATACAGATGAGGAAGGATACTTCATTTTTGAATATATTTCAATAATTATTGAAAGGCTTTAGAAACTGGAAAGTTGTTAATGTGTGTTGATGGTGGCCCTCTTTGTTCTGTGCTGATGTAACCCAGGAATTTATAAAAAAAAATCTTCTCACATTTTTGAAAAGTGAGAAGCTCAATGGCAAGGTGTTGGCATCTGACAAGAGCCATTTTGATATACAGTCCTTTGGTAGAGGCTCCGGAAGATGGGAGATCAAGAGAGAAGAGAACACCTCTTTTTGTTCACACAGCATTCCCAGGATGGGAGCAGACTTATGTGATGAAGGCATCTGTCTCATCAGAAAGTGGGCACACTTGGGGTCCAATCACTGCTCTTAAGTTTTCACCTCCTGGCACAGTTGCAGTGAGTTTTAAATTCCCAGCACACTTTTTTTCTATAGATACTCAAACAATAGCTGTGCTAACAGACACAAGCGATAAAACCAGAGCTCTAAACCACACCTTTAACTACTTAAACGTTAGTTGGATGACATAATTTCACTTAAAATCATTGACTTCCAATATGCCTGTTGTACGAAAATCCTGAAAAGCAAAACATTCCATGTGTAATGTCTTTTACAGTATATATATGCAGCCAAACACAGATGCACATGGTGCATATACTTGTTTCAAAATAAAGCTATAAAGAAGTTTAAATTGAGGAGACCTATGATGCCATATGCCCAACAGTGGGCTAGATTATTTCTGTAATGACTCACAAAGAGATATGAACTGGATGACAGGTGGATTTGACTATTATAATCAAGTATTTCTTCAGGAAACAAGAACCTTTTGTTGCTGAGGTAAAGAAGAGGGAGGGAGACTGGGACTGGGAGAAGATGAGTTAGTGGGCCACAGTTGGGATACAAATTGAATAAATTGTAATAAATGATGATGATGATAATAATGTTAAAAACATCTTTAAATCCGAAGACAATATGACAACAGGTCAAGAGGACACTAGAGAACTACAGTTATGAACATGTATAGAAAAAGCCTGATAATTTTTAAAAATGAAGTGACTATTTCATAGGAATTTCACATATTTTCAAGGGGCAGAAAGTCTAGTGCTTAGAGCTTAGTAGTGGGGTGTTCAAAGAGCTAACCACTGAGTTCATATCAGAGATAGTCCCTGTTCCTCTTACTAGGACACCCACTTGGATACTGGGCTGCCATGGGCTACATATATGCAGGGGTGCTAGGTTATCTCCATGCATTGTCCTTGGTTGGAGAAACAATCTCAGACAAGACACCTGTGCCCTGATATATTTGGTCCTTGTGGAGCTCCTGTCCTCGCCAGGTCTAACTCTCCTTTCTTTCATATGATTCCCTGTACTCTGCCCAAAATTTGGTTATGAGTCTCAGCACCTGCTTTAATATACTGCTAGATAGAGTCTTTCAGAGGCCCTCTGTGGTAGGTTCCTGTCCTGTTTCTTGTTTTCTCCTACTTCCAATGTCCATCCCAGTTGTTTTTCTAAATGAGGATTGATCATCTTACCCCGGGTCCTCCTTCTTGTTTAACTCCTTTAGGTGTACAGATTTTAGTATGTTTATCCTATCTTATAGGTCTAGTAACCACTTACAAGTGAGTATATACCATGTGTGTCATTCTTCTTCTGGGATACCTCACTCAGGATCGTCTTTCCTAGCTCCCATTTGCTTGCAAATTTCATGATTTCCTTGTTTTTTAATTGCTGAGTATTATTCCATGGTGTAAATGTACCAAAATTTCTGTATCCATTCCTTTGTTGACGGACATCTGAGTTGTTTCCAGATTCTGGCTATTACAAATAAAGCTGCTATAAACATGGTTGAGCAAATGTCCTTGTATACTTGAGCATTTTTTTTTTTGATATATGCCTAGCAGTGGTATAGCTGGATCTTGAGGTAGCACTATTCTTATTGTATGAGGAAGAGCTAGATTGATTTCCAGAGTGGTTTTACAAGTTTACATTCCCACCATCAATGGAGGAGGGTTCTCCTTTCTCCACAACTTCTCCAGCATGTGTTATCACTTGAGTTTTTGATCTTAACCAACAGCCAAGCTAGGACACACAGGATGACATTGCAGCCTGGAGAGACCTAATTGGGTAGAGTCAGATGGAAGGGAAGGAGGATCTCCCCTCTCAGTGGACTTAGAGAGGTGATGAGGGAAGAAGGGTGGGATTGAGATGGAATGGGGGAGGGGGCTTCAGCTGGGATACAAAGTAAATAAACTGTAATTAATATAAAAATAAAATTTAATTTAAAAAGAGTTTAGTAGTACCATTCACACTCTGCATTTCAAAATGATATCTCTTGATAGTATGTAGCTAACCCTAACATAACATAACATAAATATATGCTAAGACATGAACAACGAGCATAGGTGACAGACTCTGGGAACATGTTGGAAACAGTGGGAACTCTGAAAAGCCATTGACTTGATTTTAGCATAAATGAGTAAAACAAAAATCATGAACAGTCATATAGACATATAAAATAGATAAACCTACTAAAATCTGTACACCTAAAGAAAGTAATCAAAAGGGAGGACTCTGGCTAAAATGTCCATTCCCCAGCCAGAAAGGCAAAGCACATTGACATCAGAAGAAGAAAACAGGAAACAAGCTAGGAGCCTATCACAGAGGGCCCCTGAAAGGCTCTGCCCAGCAGAATATCAAAACAGATGCTGAGACTTATGGCCAACAGTTGGGCAGAGTGCTTGGAATATTACAAAAGATGTGGGAAATAATAAGGGAGGGAGAGGACAGGAGCTCTACAAGGAGAGCAACAGAACCAACAAATCTGAGCACAGGGGTCTTTCCTGAGACTCATACTCCAACCAAGTACCATGCATGGAGAAAACCTAGAACCCCTGCACAGATGTAACCCATAGCAGTTCAGTATCCAAGTGGGTTTCATAGTAATGGGAACAGGGACTGCCTCTAACAAGAACTCATTGGCCTGCTCTTTGATCACCTCTTATGGGGGAGCAGCCTTACCAGGCCACAGAGGAAGACAATGCAACAACCCCTGTTGAGAGCTGATAGACTAGGAGCAAAAGGAAGGAAAGGAAGATCTCCCCTATCAGTGGACTTGGGGAGGGCCATGAGTGGAGAAGGGGGAGGGAAGGTGTGATTGAGAGGGAGGAGGAAAGGGTTTATGGGTGGATACAAAGAGAATAAAGTGTAATTAATAAAAAAATGCAAAAACAAAATCAAGAACAAGTCCCGGCTGTATTTCTGACTCTATGTTGCAGTATCACCTTTAATACCTTATTTTTAAGTTAGTAGATAAGTTATTATATATCATCATGGCATGTTTTGAACAGTGAGTTTTAGTAGATTTTTTTCTCCCTCATCTTTCTCTACACATGAAGGAAACCTTTACTCCAGCCTCATGTTCCATTTATTGTTTTGGTGGACTTTTAAGATTGCCATCATTAACTACAAATCACAGACTTTCCAGTCCCCACAACTGAATACATCAGTTCCTTAATATCCTCCATCAATTATCTCCTGTCCCTTCTCCATGCAACAGTTAAAAACATTCTCCAGTTGGAAGGTGGCTGTATGCTTCCACAATTCAACTTTGGATAAGGAATCTGCTGCTCTCTCCTGGAAGTGGCCATTTGGCCAGATACCAACACTGTATCTTTAGATTAGTGGCTTAGATACCGATCAAATACTCAATATGAAAAAACTTCCATTTCAAGTGAATATTCTTTGGGAGATGTTCGAAATTCATTCTTGTTTTGTTTTGTTATGTTATGTTTTGAACTTAAGAACCATTAAGGTGTAACAAAATTGACAATTACAATACTGCTACAGAAGTCGCCAGATTGGCATTTAGCATCCCTATAGTTTCATAATTCAACAAAATCTCAAGCTTTATGAGTTATTTGTATTCTTCAACTGTATACCTGTTTGTTTCTTTTTTATTTAATTTACGTTCGGAATGCTTAAATTATTATTTCTTCAGAAATACTGTCTTCTTAAGTAAACCAAAGATTCTCACATTTAAGACTATGTCAGTCTTAGAGTTTCTATTGTTGAAATTAAAGTCAATGACCAATTGTAACTTAGAAAGAAATGGGTTCATTTAATCTTCTTCCACTTCATAGCTCATCATCACCATCACTGACAAAGTCAAGGCAAGAACTCAAGACAGGAACCAGGAGACAAGAATTGATGCCAAGGATGAATACAGCTTACTGGCATGCCTCCCATGACTTGACCATCTTGCAATCATAAACACTACTGGGCCACCTGTCCACACATGGCCCCACACAATGGGCAAGTCCCATCTACATCAATCATTAATCAAGAGGTCTTCAACAGGCTTGACTACAGTACAAAGTGGTGGGACATATTCTCAACTGATTTCCCCTCTTCCCAATTGACTCCAGCTTGTATCAAATTGACAAAAGTCTAACTAGGACAGTCTGCAAATTACTAATTTACCAGGTAGATGCCAGTTGCCCCTATACTATTCCTTATCTATTTAAAATATTTTATTTATTCTTTGAAGTTTTCACATAGTGCTTTTTGAGCATAATCACTTCCCTAACCCAGCTCTTCCCAGGTATATCTTCACTCGACTGCCCACCCAACTTATAGTGCTGTCTCTGTTATTGTTTAAGCTATCAAGTGCAGTTTGTTTTACCAAATACTTTTGGATGTGGGACTTTTTCTGGAGCATTGTATCACCTACAGGAGTCACACCTATAAAGACAATTGACTATCCTTCTTCCTTTTCCAGTAACTATCAAACACAAACAGCACCTCAAATCTGGGTAGAACTTCATGCTTACATCCATTTTCCATGCAGAGATTTTACCTGGATTGAGATTATGCAAACATTATGTATGCTGTCACAATTACTGTGTTTTCCTATGTACAATTGTCTTATTGTATCTAGAAAGCTCTGTGTACTTATAGTCATCTGCTAACTATGGACCTTAAGAGCCCTTCTGACCCTTCTTCCTTGAATATTCTTGAGCCTTATAGGGTTTCATATGAATTAGTGCTGAGCTCTCTGCAGCCCCTTATTCTCTACATTGTTCTCACTTGTGGATCTCTGCGTTAATTTTGTTATATACTGTCAGAAGAAACTTCTCTAAGAGAGCCGCAAGGTGCATTAATTTATGGTGTAGCACTAAGTCACTAGGAGTCATTTTTACATTTTTCTATGTAGTGGAATAATAATAATATATCTTTCCCAGCTCCTATGACCTATCTATCCAGATAGTTCCAACTCTTGGAGTAGACCTTACATACAGAAAGAATTATGTTGTAATTGTCCTAATTAGAATTTTATTGCTGTGATAAACACTATGGCCAAAAGTAACTTGAATAGGAAAGGGTTCATTTGTATTACACCAAGCGCAGTCCATCATTGAGGAATGCTAAGGCGGGAGATCAAGGCAAATACCTGAATGTAGAACTGAAACAGAGACATGGAAGAATGCATCTTACTTTTACTTGCTCTTTGTGAGTCACCATGCATTTTTGCACAACACAAGACCATATTCCAATGGGTGGCTATACCTACAATATGCTAAGGCATTCTATATCAATAATAATATTAATAATAATAATAATAATAATAATAATAATAGTACACCACAGGGACTTGCCTAGGAGCCAAAGTAATAAAAGCATTTTTTAAATTGGGTTTTCCTCTTCCCAGGTGTCAGTAGTTTATAACAATTAACAAGCAATCAATCAATCAAATAGTTACTCCTAAAAATGTGTCACTCTAACTCAGAAAGCATATCTTGCCATGGCAATCACTATATTTCATAGGTTTTGGTGCTAAGTAAAGCTGATGTTTAGTAATGCCTCCCCTGCCCCCCAACTACAGCAATAATGTGCATAGTACCTTCTACCACTATGGAGCTAGCCAGGAGAAATGAAGATTCTAAATGAGTAACATCTTGAGATTTCTATATTTTCCATGATGGATATACATTGCCTTCTCTTATTGTTAAGTTCTAGAGGCTAACCAATAGCATTGACAATAGCCTGTAATGTTTGGTGGTCTACAGGCGAATTACTCAAAAAAGAGGTAACTAATTCCTGGTGCAAAGGTTTTTCTCTGCTAGGATGTTGGTTCTGATTAGATTATTGTACTCTGGTTAAAGAGTGACTCCATTTAATCTCTTCTTACACATGTGTATGTATACATAATTCCCTTCCTTTTACTTAAGTTGCTATTACTTTTAGCGTAATTGAGTCCCCAGTAGCCATATATTTTACTTCTTTTTATTTTTTATATTATTATTTATTTTATTAACTTTGTATTCCAGCTGTAGCCCCTCCCTCATTCTCTTCTTTGTCACTGTTTTCTGTATTTATTGACAGTGTTTGGATATTCCATAGGTTGCAATTGTGAATGGTGGAATGCATTACTGATTTAATAATGCTACTTTTAACACTTTTATTATTCTAATACAATTTGTAGATGGTTAGAGTCACCCAACTTTCTGTTGAAGAGAAAAAAAATTTAAATTTGAATTTTTATTTCAAAAAGTTTTCTTTAAGGACACATACCTAAACATAGTAAAGGCAATATACAACATGCCTAAAGCCACCACCAAACTAAACAGACAGAAACTTAAATCTATCCCATTGAAATCAGGGAAAAGGCAGGGCTGCCCACTCTCTCTGTATCTCTTCAACATAGTACTTGAAGCCCTAGCTAGAACAATAAGACAACTGAACAGTATCAAGGGGATATACATTGGAAAGGAAGAAGTCAAAGTATCACTATTCACAGATCAATCATATGATAGTAATCATAAGTGACCCCAAAAATTCTACCAAAGAACCTTTTCAGCTGATAAATACCTTCGGCAAAGTGGCTGGATACAAAATTAATTAAAAAAAATCAGTAGTCCACCTTCATACAAAAGACAAAAAGGCTGACAAAGAAATTGGAGAAACAAAACCCTTTACAATAGCCAAGAATAACATGAAATACCTTGGGGTGACTCCAACCAAGCATATGAAAGACCTGTACGAAAAAAACAAAACTTCAAGTCTCTAAAAAAAGATATTGAAGATGATATCAGAAAATGGAAAGATCTCCCATGCTCATGGATTGGTAGTATTAATATAGTGAAAATGGCCATCCTACCAAATGCAATCTACCGATTCAAAGCAATTCCCAAGAAAATAACAACACAATTCTTTACAGATCTTGATAGAGCAATTCTCGATTTCGTATGGAAAACAAAACAAAACAAAATGAAACAAAAAACAGAATTACTAAAGGAATCCTATAACAGATCATGTGGAGGTATCTCCATCCCTGATCTCAAAGCTGTACCACAGTACAACTGTAATAAAAATTGACATAGAAACAAAAAGGCAGATCAATAGAATGTAATAGAAGACCCAGAAATAAACCCACACACCTACAGATACTCTAATTTTTAATAAAGAAGCCAAAACAATAAAATAGAAAAAAAGACAGCATCTTCAACAAATTGTGCTGGTCTCACTGGATGTCTTCAAGAAGAAAAATGCAAATAGATCCATATTTACCATCCTGCACAAAATAAAGTCTAAGTGGATCAAAGAACTCAAAATAAAACCAGACACACTACACCTATTAGAAGAAAGAGTGGGGAAGAGCCTTGAACTCATTGACTCAGGAGACAACTTCCTGAACAGAACACCAACAGCACAGGCTTTAAGATCAACAATCAATAAATGGGACCTCATGAAATTGAAAATCTTCTGTATAGACACTGTCATCAGAACAAAATGACAGCCTACAGATTGGGAAAGGATTTTTACCAACCCTATATCTGACAGAGGCTAATATCCTGAATATATGAAGAACTTAAGAAACAAACCAAGTAATCCAATTAAAAAGTGGAGTACAGAGCTAAACAGAATTCCCAATAGAGGAATATCGAATGGCAGAGAAACACTTAAAGAAATGTTCAACGTCCTTAGCCATTAGGGAAATGCAAATCAAACTGACTCTGTGATTTCACGTCATACCAATCAGAATGGCCAAGTTAAAAAACTCAAGGGATGATGCATTCTGGAGAGGATGTGGAAAAAGGGGAATCTTCCATTGCTGGTGGGAATGTAACCTTGTACAACCACTTTGGAAATCAATCTGGTACTTTCTTAAAAAAATTAGGAATAGTGGTAACTCAAGGTCTAACTATACTACTCCTAGGCATATATCCAAAATATGCTCAACTATACAACAAGGACATTTGCTCAACCATGACCATAGCAGCTCTATAAGTAATCGCCAGAAGCTGGAAACAACCTACATGTCCTTCAACATAGAAATACATACATAAATTGTGGTACAACTACACAATGGTATACTACTCAGATATTAAAAACAAGGAAATAATGGATATTTCAGGCAAATGATGGGAACTAGAAAAGATCATCTTGAGTGAGGTAAACCAGAAGCAAAAAGACACATATGTTATACACTCACTTATAAGTGGATATTAGACACATTATAAAGGATAAACATACTAAAAACTATACTTCTAAAGAAGCTAAACAACAAGGAAGATCTTCATTCAGAAGAACAAACAGACAGACATTGGAAGCAGAAGACTGGGAACAGGACTACCAGAGAGGGCCTCTCAGAGGGTCTACTGATCAAGGTATCAAAGCAAAGGCTGAGATTCATAGACAAACTTAGGGCAGAATGCAGGGAATCTTATGAACAAATATGGAGATAGAAAGACCTGGAGGGGACCGGAACTCCAAAAGGAGACTAACAGAGCCAAAAATTCTGATCCCTGGTGGCCCTGCAGAGACTGATATCCCAACCAAGGACAATGTTTGGAGAGGACCTAAAAACCTTGCTCAGATGTAGGCCATAGACTCAGTATCCAAGTGGGGTCCCAAGGGAGCAGGGGCTGTCTCTGGTAACAACTCAGTGACAGGCTCTTTGAGCACCTCCCACTGGTGGGTGCAACCTTGCCAGGCCACAGATAAACACAATGTAACTAGTCCTGCTGAGACCTGATAGGCTAGGGTCCTGATAGTACCTCCTCTATCAGTGGACTAGTGGACTAGGGGAGGGGAGGAAGGGAGAAGAGAGAGGGAGGGTTGGATTTGGAGGAGATGAAGGAGGGGGCCCCAACTGGCATACAAATTAAATTGTAATAAATGATAATAATAAAAAAGAAAAATCAATAAATCAATAAAAATTTAAACAGTGAAAAAACTTTTTGTTTATACTTTTACCAGCTAAAACATGTACATATCTTTTTCCAATTAGTATAATTTTATACTTAATTGGAACTTAGATGGGAGAAATAACATTGATTTTCCTACCATCTCCTCCCCATCCTACTTCCCTCTGTTCCTTTGACAGCATCTTGAGATGTGTCCCAGATTAGCCACACACTCATGATTTTCCTGCCTTGCATCTCTTTAGAGAACAAGATATTCTTATTGCAAAATCATAGTTTTAACATAATAACTCTTCCTGATTTTTACCATGTAATTTTGATGACTTTATTTAACTCAAAATTTCCATGCTTTTGTAAAAAAAAATCATAAAATGAATCCAGTTTCTTACTCTTAAAACACCTTTGCAGAATTTGACTTTAATATCAATTTATTTCTAATATAAATAAGTGTGTGCTCTATGTTATGAATAGTAGCAGAAATAAAGACTAGAAACACTATTGTTAGCCCCCAAATAGGCATATCTGTATATCTAGGAAAATATTGGAAAAGAAATAGTTCAAAATATTTACAGGTTTTTAAATTATACATGTGTGAAGTCCTATAGTTTGTTCAGTTGCACATAATGCATGGACAATTATACCTATATGTATATACACACATTAAGAAGTTTAGTCTGGATACAGAGAGCAAGAAACACAATGGTGATTGAAGACACTTATTTTTGTAAAAAGGCATACATAAGATATTTTATAAATTAATAAGATTCAATAGAGTGGGTAAGTCAAAGAGAGCAGTTAGAGTTAAGTCTTATAAGTATAGTGAATGTGTATCTTCCTGTAAACAGGCTTTTTGGTTACATTATTGAGTTTTTATATCTACCACCCCTTCTCTAACTAAATCTCTTCCAAACCCCCAACACTAGCTAGGCCAGAAAGAAGGTTAGAGGGGAAAGAGAGTGTAGACCTCTTTAGACTACTTCCTGCTGATTAGGGGTGTGAGTTCCTTTGGGGCAAGTTCAGTCTTCATCATCAGAATATCTCCAACCAGCAACAGAAAATCAAGAAACCTAGAATTCCAACAATCCAGCAATCCAGAAATCCAGCAAACCAGCAATAGCAAAAACAGCAGCAGAACCAGCAACAGTGGGGACCAACAGAAGCCAGGGCAGAAGTAGCTGCCACAGGCCATATTGTGGCTCTCAAATTTACACCTACCTTTCCAAGAGCCGCCAGCTTCCAAATGTAAACTATGAGCAGCTGGCAAAAACCACTCCTACAGCAGGTCAGGCATGGTGGCTGTGTACAATCGGAAGCAGCCCCATATCTCACACCTAGGATTAAAACAAAACATATTCACAAATATAATTGGGATTTTTACAAAAGCAGAATGCTCACCACACCTTCCTTTGAAGACGATGTCACTTGGTGAATGAGCCATCACTTTCCTAAAGCAATTCATGATTCTGGAAAACAGAGAAAATTGACAAAAATAATTTTTATAATTAAATAGCTTAAGACTGTATTTCAGGAGATTTTTTTTAAATAACCACTTTGCAAATCAATCTGGCACATTCTCAGACAATTAGGTATAGTGCTTCCTCAAGATCCAGCTATACACTGTTAGGTGTATCCAAAAGATGCTCAAGTACACAACAAGGACATTTGCTCAACCATGTTTGTAGCAACTTTATTTATAATAGCCAGAACATGGAAACAACCCAGATGCCCATCAATGGAGGAATGGATAGAGAAATTGTGGTACATTTATGTAATGGAATACTACTCAGCAATTAAAAACAAGGAAATTATGAAATTTTCAGGCAAATTGTGGCATCAAGAAGAGATCATCCTGAGTGAGGTATCCCAGGAGCAGAAAAACACACACGGTATATACTCACTTATAAGTGGGTACTAGACCTATAAGATAGGATAAACATACTAAAATCTGTACAAATAAAGAAGATAAGCACGAAAGAGGACCAGGGTAAGATAATCAAACCTCATTAAAAAAACAAATGGGATGGACATTGGAAGTAGGAGAAAACAAGTAACAAGACAGGAGCCTACCACAGAGGGCCTCTGAAAGACTCTACCTTCCAGTGTATCAAAGCAGATGCTAAGACTCATAACCAAACTTTGGACAGAGTGCAGGGAATCATATGAAAGAAGGGGGAGTCAGTATGACCTGGAGAGGAGAGGAACTCCAAAAGGACCAAATATATCAGGGCACAGGGGTGTTATATGAGACTATTTCTCCAACCAAGGACCATGTATGGATATATCCTAGAATCCCTGCTCAGATGTAGCCCATGGTAGCTCAATATCCAAGTGGGTATCCTCATAAGGGGAACAGAGTTTATTTATGACATGAACTCAATGGCTGGTGCTTCCCCCAGCCCCCGAGGGAGAAGAGCTTGCTAGGCCACAGAGGAGAACATTGCAGCCAGTCTTGAAGATACCTATAAGTTAGTTTAAGATGGAAGGGGAGGAAGACCTCCCCTATCAGTGCACTTGGAAAGAAGCAGGGAGGAGATGAGGGATGGAGGATGTAATTGAGAGGGAAAAAGGGAGGGGGCTAAGGCTGTGATACAAAGTAAATAACCTGTGAGTAATATAAAAGTGAGGTATCCCCAAAGCAGAAAGAAACATATGGTATATACTCACGTATATAGACCTATAGGATAGGAAGGTCATGCTGAAATCTACGTACATAGGGAAGATAAACAAGAAGGAGGACCCAGGTTGGTATGATCAATGCTCATTTAGATGAACAAATGGGATGGACATTAAATGAAGAAGAAAACAAGCAACAGTACAGGAACATATCAAATAGGGCCTCTGAAAGAATCAATATAGCAATGCATCAAAGCAGATATTAAGACTCACAACCAAGCCTTTGGCAGAGGGCTGGGAATAATACTGAAAATAGGGGGAGTTAGTAAGACTTGGGGAAAACAAGAGAGCTACAAAGACCAAACGGAGCAGGGCACAGGGGTCTTTTATGAGACAGTTTCTCCAACCAAGGACCATGTGTGGATATGGCCTAGAACCGCCGCTCAGATGTGGCCCATGGTAGCTCGGTGTCCAACTGGAGACAGTAGTAAGGGGAACAGGGACTGTTTCTGTCATCAACTCGATGGCTGGCTCTTTGACCCTCCCCTATTCACGCCAGGGAGTAACAGCCTGGCTAGTCCGAAGAGAGGACATTGCAGCCAGCCCTGAGGAGACAAGATGAACTGCGGTCAGATGGAAGGGGAGGAGGTCCTCCCCCGTCGGTGGACTTGGAGGGGGGCTGGAAGGAGATGAGGGAGGGGTGGGGAGAGTGGGAGGGAATGAGGGAAGGGGCTATGCCTGGGATGAAAAGTAGATAACCTGTGATTAATATAAAAATAAATAAATTACATTAAAAAAAAGAAAGCCAAGATAACACAGACATGGGAATCACACATTCCAAAAGCTTTGAGGCGGGCTTCACCTGAGGGCAACATCAGCATGGCTCTCAGAATCATCACATGAGATACATTGAGGACAATGATATCAAAGCCAAGCACAGAAAATGCCACAAAGAGCCCATATCCACGGTTGACTCTGGTATCTGCACACACCAGCTTGAGCACAGCCATGTGTTCACAGTACGACTGGGGAATGACATTGTTGGGGCACAAGGGCATCCTGGAGATCATGAAGCAGAAGGGACTCACCCACAGCAGCCTCTCACCATGACAGCTGCCCCCAGCTTGATGACTACAGATGTGGTCAGGATGCTGGAATGTCGGAGTGGATAGCAGATAGCCACATAGTGGTCCAAGGCTATGGCCATGAGCACCCCAGACTCCACAGAAGAAATGGCATGTATGAAGAACGCCTGCATGAGGCAGGCATGATATTCAATCTCATGATCATGAAACCAGAGTATGACCAGCATTTTAGGCTGTGTGGAAAAGGACAGGACCAGGTCAGTGATAGCCAGCATGTCCAGGAAGAGGTACATGGGCTCATGCAGGGTGTGGTCAACTCGGATTATGTGTAGAATTGTGACATTTCCAGTCACAGCCACAATGTACATGACACAGAATGGAAAGGCAATCCAAAACTGATAATTCTCCATCCCTGGGATTCCAAGCAAGACGAAGAACAGAACATGGGAAGAGCTGTTACTTGAAGACACCATGAGAGAATGGTTACTGTGTTCTCAGCAGTGAAGATAATGTATTCTCTGTAGATGGTGACAATGGAATGAATGTTATTGATTTATAAATTTTTTGAATGAATCTATTGGGGGTTTACTTAAAAAGTTAACTGCATTAATACAAACAAATTTGTAGCATGAAGTGTTGTAGCTCACTACTTTTATTCACATATTGATCAGGAGAAGTTTTGAATACACTGGCTGTAATTGTAATTATGCTTTCACAATTAGTATCTTTCAGACAATGAATTATACTAATGGAAATATATCTTGACCCATAACGCTATAGGTAGCCCCATTTTTTCTATTATTTGTAACAAAAGGAGATCATTCAGTCTTGTCCATATGATTTCATTCCTTTGAAGGAAGGCATATTGCTTAAAGGATTTTGTTTACAGGTGATGACTTAATATCCACTGTAAAGGAAACCTGAACAACTTTTGGGGTAGAGGAGAACTGAGTGTACACCTGTAACTCAACACACTCCCTTCACTACATGCATCCTACTGGATTGGAAGTCAGCAAATGTTCTCTGTAAAGGTCAATTAAAAACTATTTCTGGCTCTGTGAGCAAAAAAAAAATTAAAAGTTATTAAAAAGAAAAATTTTTATTTATTTTATGAGTGCTCTATCTGCATGTATGCTTGCCTGCCAGAAGAGGGCAGCAGATAACATTACAAGCAGTTGTGAACCACCGTGTGGTTTTTGGGAATTGAGCTTAGTACCTTTGGAAAAGGAGTTTGGTTTCCTAACAGCTGAGCCATCTCTCCTGCCCCTTCTGGAGATCTCTGTACTCTTTAATACTGCAGTTAACATCATTTTTTAAAATGTGCATGCTCTTTGATCACCTTTCCCTTGGGGGAGAAGGGCTGCCTTATCTGGCCACAGAGAAAGACAAGGCAGAGAGTCCTGATGAGACCTGATGGGCTAGGGTCAGATGGAAGGGGAGGAGGAACTCCCCTCTCAGTGGACTGGGGGAAGGATATTAAAGGAGAAGAGTGAGGGAGGGAGTGAATGTGAGGGTAGAAGAGAAGGGCTACAGCTGGGACACAATGTGAATAAATGATAATTAATACAAAAAATACACAAGAAAAATGTGCATATTGTTCCTAGGATAGCATCACTATTCATTCTTTTTCAGTTTCTTTTAGGCCCTCATAACAAAAGCAAAGAGTGACTGCGTGTATCTAAACACCATTCCTGTTTTCTCTCCTTTATATAATATCCAGGGAGATGGCAGACTGTAGCTTGGTCCCTGGGGTGTCCCTGGTGTTTATATACTTAATACTCTGTGGCTTCTAGTGGGAAAGTGTCTCTAAAAGCTTTAGAAACCAGTGAGCAGTTAATAAAATTTCTGTTACCTCACTCTCCAAAACCTTTATAGCCCTGAAGCACTCCACTCTCTTCAACTTAATGTAGAGAAATAAAATTGAAAAAATATTTACATAAATTCCATCAATGAATGCCATGATCCCTAGTCGACCTCCCTTCATTTCCTTTCATGTTTGCCTCTCACCTCTGTTTAATTCCTGATAAAGCTACATGTGTGGGAAAAAAAAACTGACACAAAATCTTTGATATAATCTGCTATCCCTATGAGATTCTCAAAGTGCCTGGAAAGATGTTCCTTTTAGAATCTTAAAAACTCCCTGCCATAAAATCCACTGTGGTATTTCTTTTTATGTGTTGTAGTCACTGGTCTTCCTTAGTTTGTTCATTATTTTAGAGGAGAAATGGATGTTATTCAGCTATACTTCCTTTTAGGAAATCCATCATTGAAGGAAGCCAGAGAAGGAATGAAGCACTAGCTTGAATCAGAAACCATGGAGAATTCTGCTTACTGGCTCACTCACAAGCTTATGTTAAACTAGCTTTCTTTAACAAGTCAGGAACATCTGTCTAGGATGTTGCCACCCACAGTCCTCCTACATCAATTATTAATTAAGGCCATTTTCCATATAGATGCCTATAGACTAATTTGATATATGCCCAATCCTCTATTGAGAGTTTCTCCTTTGGTGATGCTTCGCTAAGTCAAGATAATAACTTAAACCAACCAGGTTAGAAAGTTTGCTCCATTGTTTAACATGAAAACTCTACTTTTTCTGCCTTATAGAGAAACACCTCAATGTAAAAGAGGAATGTTTCATTTGGGGCCTCCTGATACTGGGCTCAGTTCATCAATCCTCAATCCATCCCATAACAACTACTATTTGAAAATCTCACCAGCAGAATTTGGGTAATTCTTAATAGTTCAAGAAGAGACCTCAATTCTCCTGTATCATCTCAGGTTGTACCATAGTCACAAGTGTAATTGGCTTATTTTTTTATATAGTTTTTCTATGGTGCCCCACATCCTCAAAGCACTGCTTTAAATATTATTTATTGTCTAACACCCATTTATTGTCTCCCACCTACTTGCAAGAATTCTTCTGTTGTGTACTTCTCAATCTAAATAAAATATTAATGATACATTTAAAAATCATTGTAGTAGTTTTGTGATATTTTTTATTGCTTTACTCTCTTCTTTCCATTTCAGTTTTTTAATGGAGAATTGTTTCAATGAGGTTTGTAAAGCTGATATGCATTCCTGTATCAACAACATTTACAAAACACCGCTGGAAAGAACAGCTATACAAAGTAGATTATTTTCCCCTCTTATTCTGCTAACTTACCACATCAGGCTTTTCTGCTTTTCCTCCTTTCACTTCCCAGCCTCAACCAGATGAAAGAATGCTTATTCACTAGTGAAGAGGTGTTTGCTGGCTTTTCCATTTTTTTTTTTGTGGTGTTCTGATGCTAGATCTTCTTTATCTGTTTATTGGAAGCAAATTTGCCTCTTTGATTCAGGGCATCATTTTTTTTTTATTTGTTGCAATGTTACTTTCTGGAGTAATTAGACCATTATGCTAATGTTGATGACACCTGTGCATCATGTCATATTTGTCACATTCCTGATTTTTTAAAAATAAGTATAAAACATCCCAGTAGTTTATAAGAAAATGGAGCATAAAATTAGTGGTGTATATTGGAGAATCTACTCAACGGTTTCTAAAATTTTAGGTTAGTGCACAGACACACATACACACTGAAAGAGAGGCAGAGAGAGAGAATTTGTTAAATTAAAATAGTGTTTACTATAGTTCTCTTGGTTCACTAACCAAAATTCTTTAAAATATTCAGTCTGTTATGGATTTAATTGTGATCTTCACTTTTCATCCTCGGTCTTTGAACAGGTGTCAAATGAAAACAATTATCTATTTCTAAACACCTGTCAACTATTCTGAATAGTGAAGATTTTTATAAGAGAAATAGTTTAATTAGTTTTCCTGAACTCCTTTTTATTCAGAAATATTTTTAAATCTATCTTCTCACTTATTTTTATAATTATTTGATAAACTTTTATTTCTTATCTCTTTAATAATGAGTTAAACTCTATTTACAGTACAGGTACGTGTTTTGTTATTTAACATAATATTTTCTTATTTTGAGTTCCTTGAAAATAAAAAGTGACCTGAAATTGAAAAGTGAAGATGTTCTATGCTTTGAAGATGTATTTCCTCTAAAATTCACATTTCTAATTTCTTCTTCTTCTTCTTCTTCTTCTTCTTCTTCTTCCTCTCTCTCTCTCTCTCTCTCTCTCTCTCTCTCTCTCTCTCTCTCTCTCTCTTTCTCTGGTTTTCAAGACATGGCTTCTCTGTTTGGTCTAGGCTGTCCTGAAACTCACGCTGTGGACCGGGTTGGCCTTGAAATCACAGATCTGCAAACCTCTGTTTCCAAGTATAAAGGTGTACACCTGCCACTTTTCACACATTTCTAACTTCTGACTGCCAAGATGATGTTGTTAGGAGGTAGGGTCTTTGGGAGGCGACTGGGTCATGCAGATGAAAGTGTGATGTGATATTTAGTAAGGATTATCAACTTTATTGATTGGAGAGATATCAAGAAATTTAGTGAATTGCACTTCAGTGGTGTTTGTGAGGGTGTTTGCTGAAACAATTTGATCATGGGAGTTTGGACATAAGGGATAAATGGCTTCTACCACTGATGGACATAGGTTAGCTAATGAAGAAGAAATGGAAAGCAGAGGCAAGGAATAGTTAGAGAGCTATTAGCTATAGAAGTCTATGATAAGTTGACCGGGTCTTCTGAGTTGAAAAGTACAGCTCTCCTATGCCCTGGCCAAGTTAATTAACTTAAAACCTTAAAATGGTGAGCAAAGAAGCGATTCCTCTTTTTATTTTGTTGTCAGCCACAGTTTTTTTTTTTCATGACATTTCTAAGATCTGACTAATTTAGGGAGTTGGTATTGAAGTAAAATTTCTCCTGCGACTATCTTGCTGTGTTATTTAGAGCCTCAGAAAATAGGAAAGAATTTGAAAAGTTTTTGAGATGCAAGCTAGGACAAATTTTAGAAAATTAGAAACAATGCCAAGTGAGTGATACCAGAGAATTAAAAAAACAAAAAATCTAGTAGAATATAGATAGTGAACTACTCTTGAGGTTTCAAATGGGAACACATATTCTACAGGGAAATGGACTAGGCTATTTATATTACACTGTGTTAATGAACTTTTGCACATATTATTCAGGTCCTCAGGCTTTGTGGGAAGCTGATTTTCAAGGTGGAGTTAATTGTACTATAATCTCATTGAGACTATGGACTGGCTATAGTTATTTGGATACAGTAAAATATACAATAATCATTGACTAAAAGACAGCACAAAAGTTTCAAAATGTAATTTTTCAGCTAACATAGGACATAAAAAAGTATGGCCAAGAAAAATGTAGCTGCTGAAAAGATTTGAGTTCCTTAGTAGAATCCAAGTGATTTATAACACCACAATGGGAAAGGGGCATTTCAGAATGCTGTCAAGTTCTACCCATAGCAGGCTCAAGGGTATGAAAAATCTATACTCAATTAAAAGTTATTCTCATTTAAAAGATATAGAGCTCCACAGTGAACTACAAATACAGGTTTATGAAGAAAGTTGTATCCTACAATCCTATTCACTATGGTTTCTATCCCCATACTCCGAAAAGGATTGAACTATATTCCAAGGGAATATAGCTAGCACTGGGCTGGACAGCAGGCATGAATGTCCTGCTGACATTGGAATCACACAGAATGTAAAAGGTACAGCTCCGTGGTACCTTAGGCTCAAACTTTAAAGGAAGACTATGAAAGCTAAGTATCAGAATCTCTGAGAAGGTAAGACGTAAAGCTGGGATGAATCCAACGCCTGAATGGAAACTCTAGCACATTTAAAATGTGAGGAACATGAAATGCCTGCCAAAGATAATGGAAGACAACGAGTAAATACAGCCAAGAGAGAGGCAGGCTGGACTAAAATAGTAATGGCATAGTTACAAGACAGGCTTAGCCCACCCCATACCACCCTGTGTTTCAGAAGTCGGACATGTCCTGTGCTCGATTTTAGTTTTACCCTATTCCAACAGTTCCTTGCTATTCTTCTGTGTAATCTGTTCTACTAATTGCACATTGGTTGTATGTACCTAGACTTTTAATGTCTTTTTAAAGGCTTGTAGCTAATTTCTGCCCCTAGTCTCAGAAAACTTTAAACTTGCACTTTTTAGTAGTGCTTGAAGTGTCAAGAATCTTAAGTACTTTGCCACAGTGATTAAAAGATAGCATAAACTCTCAAGAACTAAATCAATGTTGCTTCAAATCCCAAAAGAGAACCTTCTTTCTTTTTATACTTCATAGAAGAGCAGCAAGAGGACATAGACATGCTCAAGGAAGCAAACCCTCACAGACAGTGAGCAATTTGGCACCGTGGTCCTTGACAACTCGAGAATATCAGCTACTTTTCCACTGCTGTTGTAAAATAATGATCCAAAATACAGATATAAAGAGATGATTTTGTCTTATGTTGGTCATAATGTATTCATAATGGAGGGAAGGCACCGCAAGAAGAAGGATTGGCAGCTGGAAGAGGAAGCTGAGAAATCACATCTTCAACCATAACCACAATCAAGAGAGCCAAGTGGAAGTGGGGGCAAAGCTGCCAACACTCAGAATTAGGACCTAGTCAGGCATGTAATCAAGCAAAGGGACAACTCCCACAGGTGCCCTAACCACCCACTGAAGACCAAATACTTAATGATGTAAACATTTTGAGCAAGCCCCTACACCAAATCTAGAACTGAAACACATACCTTTCTTTTCTTTGGGAACAAGCCAATCGACTGAACTCGACTTTAACAGAATAACAGACCAAACAAACTAAAACAAGTTCTAGCAACATTCAGGACGTTACCTGTCCTGAAATGTGTCTTAATTTAACTCTTGTGTAATAAGCATTTATCTCCCTGTCTCTTACATGAAAAAGGTGTTTTGAAACAAGGTCTGTTTCCATAGGCCCTTTGGCTTACAAATTTTATTTCATACAAACTTAATATGAGTGTATGAATATATCAGAAATATGCTAATATTTCAAAGTGCCAAGCAATCCTTAATTTTTGTTTGTGAATTTTTAACCTCTATAGATTGCCTACATGTAAAATATTAAAACTATTCAGCATAAATAAGTACAACAATCAGATTTTTTTTCCTCTGTTGCATGCATTTTTTCTTTCTCTTTTTTTTTAATTTATTTATTTTTATCTCAATCACAGGTTAGGTACTTTGAATCCCAGGCATAGCCCCTTCCCTCAGTCCCTCCTACCCTCCCACTCTCTCCCTCATCTCCCTCCTCCCCGCCCCCCTCCAAGTCCACCAACAGGGGAGGACCTCCTTCCCTTCCATCCAACCCCAGCTTATCCTGTCTCCTCAGGGCTGGCTGCAATGTCCTCCCCTGGGATCTAGCCAGTCTGTCACTCCCTGGCTTGTATGGAGGAGGGTCAAAGAGTCAGCCATCAAGATCATGACTGAAACAGTCCCTGTTTCCCTCAGTAGGGTCTTCAGTCCTACACCGAGCTATCATGGGCCCCATCTGTGCAGGGGTTCCAGGCCACATCCACACATGGTCCTCAACAATCAGATTTAATTAAAGTTCTCTGAGTTAAAAAGTTAAGGAATTTGGAAATTGCTTTTAAATGTGCAGTACAGTGGCAGTTGTCCTGTTTTTATTAGTTGTCGTGTATCTTGCCATGTCCTTTATCTCTTGGTGAATTTACAAGGAACACAGCAGGTTGTGAATTTTTAATAGGCTTTCCTCAAGGAAAGGAAAGGTCAGTATTAACATAAAATTCTTCTTAAAGATTTGTGGCCAAATGTTTTGCACCGGAAAACAGGTGTTACTGCAGAGTTAAAGCCACAATAATCTCTTTTTTTCTTTTCTTTTTAAACCTTTTCATTTCTTTTCCTTTGTGTGTGTGTGTGTGTAAAGAAAACTTTATATCTCACATAATAAAATAACAAAATATAAACGCATATAAATTTTTTTTCTTTGAAAGTTGATGCTCTAAGTGTTTGATCATATGATTAATTGATCCTAACTCTTTGCACCAGAAAGAAAGGGTTTGGTTCAATTAAATTACATAAATTTAAATATTGATACCTAACATGCAAAAATGTAAAAATTATTTTAAAGCAATAAGTTATAAGGGAATAACTTGTATACAATCTCAGTAAATAACTTGGTATCAGAAATAGTATTTTGTCTCATGTATAAGGTTAAAGGAAAGAAACAATACTGGGGAAAATGTACAAAAGTTTTGCACATGAAGTGAACTAATAAAGGCAGCTTCTTAAAACCACCCTCCAGACTCAGTACAACTGTTGCAGGCATTAACTCACAACAGATCCGTTATTCACACTGGACCCATGCAAGCCTAGCCCTGTCAACAATTAATCATAGAGTGAGGGTGGAATTATAGGCTCCACCGTTTGCTAAAGTTCTACTGGCTACTTATAGATTCTGTGATGAGAAGTGTTTACCTACTGCTTAGCCTTCTTGACGCCATAGAATATCCACAAACCCTCAATCAAAGAGACAATCCTAGAGAAAACCAATAGGTCATAAAACAAAATTTGTAAACTTGAAAAGGAAAGAGAGGGGTGTGGGGTGTAAAAGGATGACACAAAGAAAGGGAGGGTGGGGAGCAAGAGTGGTCATTATGCATTATGAACTTAAATAAAATTGTTCAACAACAAATTATAATTGATTAAAAATGTGTCAAAGGAAACAAACAACAAAATCCTATTGTTGTGAAAGAAAATAACAGAAGACTTGGTTATGGGAAGACTAGATAAAAACTAATTAAATTTTGTTGATTTGTTTCTTTCAGAATATAATGAAACCATTGCCACTGAAATACCAATTAGAAAATGCCTTTGCAACACATTAGTTTTGCCCCTGAAAGGGGTTAATTACCCACATCTTAGGAGATGTAAAAGTTCAGCTGAGCCAAAATAAACAATCCCTTTTTATTTTATTCAAGTATTTTGACATAATGTTTTATACCATAGGCTAGAATTAAGGACTTAATCACACAAATTTTTATCTTTGTTCCAGTGATAGTGCTCAATGTGTTCATCCTTCCCCACTGTAAGAAAAAAAATTATAAAGAAATTCACGAATATTGTAACACCTAATAGTTGAAGAAAAAAGTATTCTATGTGTACCTTCTAAACATGTAAAGTACTAAATTTATAGCTGTCAATTGCTTCTGTTAATTCCTGTTTTCCTGTTAGACAAAGTAGAGTTCTTTTCATTTTCAGATCCTTAAAATTACAGTTTGACTTGCACTCCTCCCCTCCTTTAGTTTGCTGCTATGTTCAATTTCCTAATGCAACAGAAACTTCCATACTATGTGGTCCAGTTAAAAGATTTAATATTCACTCTGTAGTCTAACTGAAGGTATAAATCCAGCTATATATATATATATATATATATATATATATATATATATATATATATATATATAAACATCCAAAACCCACTGTCTAAATGTATAATCTAAAAATCGTTTCTTTTCCATACTTCACTGATTAGAGTAGCAGAACCACTTTGTGTTTTTTAATTAATTGAGTAACTTATTTATTACAATTTCTTCACTTTGTATCCCATCTGGGATACTTTAATTGGGAATCCTCTTGGAGACAGAGCTGTCATGGGCTACATCTGAGAGGAGGTCTAGGTTATCTCCATGCATGGTCCTTGGCTGTAGTATCTGGTCTCTGCAAAGACCCCTGGGCCCAGAATTTTTAGTTCTGTTGGTCTCCTTGTGGAGCTCCTTTCCTCTCCAGGTCTTTCTATCTCCCCATTCTTCCATAAAATTCTCTGCACTCTGCCCAAAGTTTGGCTATGAGTCTCAGCATCTGCTTTAATACCCTGCCTGGTAGAGTCTTTCATAGACCCTCTGTAGTAGGCTCCTGTCCTGTTCCCTATTTTCTCCTGCTTTCGATGTCTATCCCATTTGCCTTTGAAAATGAGGATTGAGCAACTACCCTAGGGTCCTCCTTCTTGCTTAGCTTCTTTAGGTATGCAGCTTTTAGTATGTTTATCCTATATTATATGTCTAATATCCATTTTTAAGTGAGTATATGCCATGTGTGTCTTTCTGCTTCTGGGTTACATCACTCAAGATGATCTTTTCTAGTTCCCACCATTTGCCTACAAATGGTGTATTCCATTATGTAAATATATGACAATTTGTGTATCCATTCCTCTGTTGAGGGACATCTAAGTTATTTCCAGATTCTGACTATTATGAATAAAGTTGCTATGAACATGGTTGAGCAAATGTCCTTGTTGTATAGTTGAGCATATTTTGGATATATGCCTAGGAGTGGTATAGCTGGATCTCGAGGAACACTATTCCAAATTGTGTGAGAAAGCTCCACATTGATTTTCAAAGTAGTTGTACAAGTTTACATTCCCACCAGCAATAGAAGAGTATTTCCTTCTCCACATCCTCTCCAGCACGTGTCATCCAATGAGTTTTTGATCTTCGCCATTCTGATGGGTGTAAGGAGAAATCTCAGGCTCTTATTTTATTTATCTATCTATTTATTTATTTATTTTGCATTTCCCCAATGACTAAGGACATTGAAAATCTCTTTAAGTGTTTCTCTGCCATTCGATAGTCCTCTATTGAGAATTCTGTTTAGTTCTGCACCCATTTTTTAAACTGTATTATTCAGTTTGTTGGTGTTTAATTTCTTGAGTTATTTATGTATTCTGGATATTAGCCCTCTGTCAGATAAAGGGTAGGTGAAGTTCCTCTCCCAGTCTGTAGGCTGTCGTTTTGTTCTGATGACAGTGTTCTTTGCTTTATTGAAGATTTTCAGTTTCATGAGGTCCCATTTCTTGATTGTTAACCTTAGAGCCTGTGCTATCAGTGTTCTGGTCAGGAAGTTGTCTCCTGTGTCAAGGAGTTCAAGGCTCTTCCGCACCTTTTCTTGTATTAGATTTAGTGTGTCTGGTTTTATGTTGATGTCTTTGATCCACTTGGACTTTACTTTTGTTTAGGGTGTTAAATACGGATCTATTTGCATTTTTTACATGTAGACATCCAGTTAGACCAGTACCATTTGTTGAAGAAACTCTTTTTTTCATTGTATGGGTTTTGCTTCTTTGTCAAACATCAAGTATCTGTAGTTGTGTGGGTTTATTTCTCGATCTTCTATTTGATTCCATTGATCCACTATTCTGTTTTTATGCCAGTACCATACAGTTTTTATTACTGTTGCTCTGTAGTACAGCTTGAGATGAGGGACAGAGATACCGCCAGATTATCTGGTATTGTACAGGATTGTTTTAGCAATTCTGGGTTTGTTTGTTTGTTTGTTTGTTTTTCCATATGAAATTGAGAATTGAGCAGAACCACTTTGAATCATTACCTTCTTGCCTTGTATGTATCTACACCTTAGATCTATGTTGCATATTCACCTATTGTTCTAAGATAAAAACTTTGCAGAAGTTAGAATTTCTTCAGTTTGAAAATTGTATTCAGTACAGTTTCAGTTTGGTAAGTTAGATATTACATGTTTAATAGATCTGTACTCACCGTGTACTCTCTGTGTACTTCTTTTGCATGTCTCCTTTGGGTCTTCCATATAACATGGATTTTTTCATTTGCTTATAAAAGTACCTGATTATAAGGAAAATTCAAATTAAAATAATTGAATTGAAAGCTACAAAAACTAAAATTATCTATTGTAAACCACAGTGCTGTCTGGTCTGGTGATTGATAACACCAATAGCATTTGGTTTTTGTTTCAAACTGTATGAGAAATCTGTAATACTTACAGCTGCCACTGGGAAGGTGACCACAATGTTGCAAATGCATATAATTGGAGAGTTTCCGAGCAGCTGGGTACATTTGTGGATACTAATAACCATCAATCTCTTGACTTCTTGAGAGTGATTCCTGGACTACACACTCATATGTGACTTCTGAGAGTTCCTTGTTTAATAACAGATACTTCCTGGGTCTACTCTTCTCATAATGTTTTTTTCCAAGTATCTACACATGCAGTAAAATTCTCCCAGTTTGGGGCTAATCAGATGACATCAATGATGTGGTTACTATGTAAGCATGACCTACAAGAGACCATCACCCTTAAAAAAATTAACCTCCTTCTCCTACAGACATTTGGCTGTTTGTAGATCTTCAGTTAATTGTCAGGGCCTCCGAACTACTTCCATTTCTACTTTACTATATCAAATGGCTTGATCTTGTGCAGATTTTGCAAAGTCAACCATAGCTGCTGTGAGTTTTTGAGTGCACTGATCCTACTATTTCTATAAGACACTGTTTTCCTCTCAATACCTCTGGCCTCTTAATACCTCACCCTTCTTTTGTGATGGCCATTCATCTTTGGAGAGAGGGTATAATACAGTATCTTATTTGTGACTAAGCCCTCAAGCATCACTAATTTTCTGAAGTTTGCTGAGTTCTGAGTTTCTACGTTAACCACCATCCACTGCAGAAAGATTTTTTTTTTCAAGTGAAGTCTGAGAGTTTCACTAATCTGTGGGGAGAAAGAAGTGAATTTAGTGGACAACTTAATACCGTGTCCATTTAGCAAATAAAATGGTAGGTTCATCCCTGGGCCTATAAGCACACTAATAATAGGTGTTTGGCCAGATTTGCCATATTGGGCATGTGTTTCCATCTTAAATACAATCAGAAAGTTTGTATACCCTCATTTGATTCATGCACTATTGCATCCAGGGGCACAATCTTGCCATGCTGGGAATTATTTCAGTTCACCAGGCCCTCAGCTTTGCAAGATTTTCGACTCTCCTCCATTTCAGAAGGTGCTGTGCAGCCTAGTGTGCAAATTACTGCAGCTGAACTGTCGGCCCAGTTATGTTGTGGAAAATTCTAACTGAACTGTTTTTCAAAGGTATTTTTTTTGAAAAAATCTATTACTTATTTTTTATAATTTTACTTACTGCAATTTATTTACTTTGTATCCATCACAGCACTGTCCAGTATTATGAGAGCTAGCCAACAGGGAAGAAGCTTCTAGTCAGGATCAGCTTGATTTATCCATGTCCAGAGACATTGTGGTGGTGACTTCAGCAACAGATCTTACCATCAAGTTATCTTGAACCACTAAGAGTAGCATGAATAAGTTTCTTGCTTTGGGAGTCTCTCGACACTTCTGACAAAGAACTTGAAGGGAGTTATCACACACCTGGTACTGGGCTTTTCATTTGGCAACCTGTGACTTCTGGAATGAACATAATTCCCTGGCATAGGGTAACTCTAATTAAACACTTCTATATCAATATACACATGTATGAATCTTTCAAAATAGTGTTTTCATATTGCTTTATATAAACATCCTCAGGGGTAGTTATTCTTTCCCAACCTCTTCTCTGCCCTAGTCTCCCATTGAGAGGACCTGACTAACTGCATTTTGAGACAGGGCCCAAAGCTGGGCCAAAGTTCTTGCTACCCTTCCCCATTTCCTGCTTGAGGAGTTCCTGGAAAAACAATACAAAACAAAACAAAACAAAACAAAACACAGGAGATGAGCAGCCGATCAGTAACTGACCTAATACCTGGCATAGGGCTATATGAGGTGACCATTCCAACAAATCCTGGTAAGGATTACCTAAGACTGGAACTTTCCTAGCTGGCTTTAAAAAGAGCCTGTGAGCTCCTCTTAGGGTCACCATTTTGTATGAATGGTTGATCCCTGAATGCTGGTTGTCTCTGCAGAATAAACACTCTTTGCTTTTATATACTATTTGAGTCTGTGGTCTTCCTTCAGCGAGTCTCAGAGCCTTACACCAGTTCTTTCCCCAGTTAAAATTCTTTCCCTATTTTTCACTCTCCCTTGCACATGAAGCTTGTAGGCAAAAATTAAGAAAGCAAAAAGTGTAGGTGTATTATTAAGTAAAAGAAAAAATCATTTTATTGTAAATATGAAAATTGTAACCATGGCATATACAATATCAATGGTGCAATGTTACAACCGAAGACATAGTTCTAATCATAGATACTTCAAAATAATTTCTATTCTTGATATGGACATGTTTCTTCTGCAACTTAAGAATCCCATGACAAAGGCTTTGGATCAGTGTGTTACCCTTTGTACTGTTACATTATCTGGAAGATACTTAGAACCCATTACTTCCCAGGACTCAACAACCTAGAGTTCATTTGTTAGTCCTAGAAGGATTTCCAGTTCAGTCTCTCCCAAACTTACTGAGCCATGCATCGCCAAACTTGGCTGGCTTCTTTTAAGGATACCTTTGAAAAAATAATTCAGAAAGATTTTTTTCCTGGGAAATTCCTGTGTCTACAATTCAGCTGGAGTAACATGCAAAATAGATTGATATGTGCACATGATTCCAAGTGTGATGAAAAAATTCTGAAAGGCTTAGTATGCTTCTGCCACAGGCACAGGAAAGGTGGTCAGAGTCTTGCCCTTTGCAGATTTTTAGAAGACAGTTTGACAAGGTACAGGGTTATAACATATTTTTATTGTATAATTCATTTTACTTATTGTTTAGTGTGTATGTACCTGTGTTATATAGATATCTATACTCTGTCCTGAGACCTAAAAAATATTTGTAGGGTAGTTGGTATTTTTATATGAAACCAAATATTATGTTTATCATTACTACATTTGGAGTCTATCTTATATATCCTGAAAGATTCAAACATCCTAAGATGTTACTAATTACAAAGAAAAAATGCAATCAATAATAAGTTCATAGGAGCTGGATTTCCTGTACAAAATGAGAGTAATAGAACCTTGCGTTTTCAGATAGAAATGAAAGTATGATATTTACACCTTCACAGCTGATGTCTTTATCAAGCTTTATATTTTCCTAAAAATGGTTATGTACCAAGCAGGGAAAGGGACCTTATTTTAACTTTGGAATACACATACATACATACACATACACACTCACACATATATGTGTGTGTATATATATATATATTTCTTTTTAGAACAAAAAATAACAATGCCACATGAAAAGCTTTTGCTGGTGCTTGAGCATGATAAATTTACTCAGTTCTGATTTGTAGAACTGAGAATACTGACCCCATTATTTTTGATGGTATTTGAAGGACTGTCCTTGTATTCTTTTACCTCTGTGCTTCTTTAGACATCATCATGGAAATGTTCATTTTTATTTCTTCTAGCTCCACTCAGACCAAGATAAAGGAGATGGATCACTCAAATATATTTTATCTGGAGATGGAGCTGGTACTCTTTTTATTATTGATGAAAAAACAGGTGATATTCATGCCACACGAAGAATTGATAGGGAGGAAAAGGCCTTTTATACTCTACGTGCACAAGCTATTAACAGAAGAACTCTGAGGCCTGTAGAACCAGAGTCTGAATTTGTGATCAAAATTCACGATATCAATGACAATGAGCCAACATTCCCAGAAGAAATTTATACAGCTAGTGTTCCCGAAATGTCCGTTGTGGGTAAGTGTTTTTACAATATTTATAACCTACGACAACTATAAAAGTAATTTCAAATAATCCTTGCAATGTTGTGTTTAATTAATTTAGATCATCTTTTTCATTTTTCACCCAGAATGCATATATATTTTAGTAAGAAGCAATGAGAGAGAAAAAATATATTAATGCACTTTCCATGTCTCGTGGACTTGCAGATCACACTCCGGTAGACCACCATAATAATCCAGAAAATACCTCTAAGTTTCAGTAGAGAAGAATACAATGAAACTTGTCATTTGGACTTTAGTGGCAAGCATGTAAGATCTGGAAGTCAAATATTTTAGGAATAGAGTTGCTTCTTTCTGCCCACAGAGTACCAGATCCTGGGCCTCTTACAGATACTGAATATTTAGTTCTTTAAGTGACATAGTATATGCATATGACTGATGCATGACTTCATGCATATTTAAAGAATTATCAAATTATTTATGAAACCTAATAATACAAAATTATTTCCATAGTTATTATACAGTTTCATGTTCAGAAAATAAGAAAAAAATGAAAAATTTTGAGTTCTCTAACAGAAAAGCTGAAGGAAATATACCATTAGAGAGTTAGTTGGTGCTATAGACCAGGAATTGGTATAGCAAGAGTACCAGGAGGAAGACATTGTTTCTCTCAGATTATGTATATATTCAAATGAAAGTCTTGATTAGCTCCAATTTTCTTAAATATCAAAAGAACTTTATACTATAATATATACATATTAAAAACTGCTATAACAATTCTTACATTTAAATAACACCACTGTAAGTGGTGTTCATATTCATATAATATTACAGAATAACAATATTAGACTGTAAAATATATATTTTAAAGGGTAAAATTGTAATGTTTAAGAAAATGGAATGTATTTTAATGTTAATAAATCTGACATATTGATGAGAAAAATGTAAATATTTGATTTTTATTGAATACTTAATGTATTCAAACTTCAGGAAAGCCTGACAACATTTTTAGAGTGAGATGTACTTGGGTTTCATAGAAAACCAAATTTTCCATATATTAAGCATATATATATATATATATAATGCTTAAACTAAAAAAAGTATCTTTTTTAAATAGCAACTTTTGCATCCTGAGTGACATATCCCAAAAGCAGAAAGAAACACTTGGTATATACTCACTTATATAGACCTATAAGATAGTATGGACATGCTGAAATCTATACACCTAGGGAAGAGAAGCAAGAAGGAGGACCCAGGGTGGGATGATCAATCATCAGTTAGATGGACAAACAGGATGGACATTGAAGGTAGGAGAAAACAAGCAACAGGACAGGAGCCTACCGCAGAGGGCCTCTGAAAGACTCCAGCAGTGTATCAAAGCAGACAGTAAGACTTACAACCAAGCCTTCGGCAGAGTGCAGGGAATCATATGAAAGAAGGGGGAGTTAGTAAGAGTTGGCAAGGATAAGAGCTCCGCAAAGACCAAATAGATCAGAGCACAGGGGTCTTCTATGAGACTGTTTCTCCAACCAAGGACCATGTATGGATATAAACTAGAACCCCTGCTCAGATGTGGCCCATGGTAGCTCAGTATCCAACTGGGTACCCTAGTAAGGGGAACTGGGACTATTTCTGTCATGAACTCAATGGCTGGCTTGTAGACCATCCCCCCTCCCCTGAGGGAGGAGCAGCCTAGCTAGATCCCAGAAGGGGACATTGCAGCCAGCCCTGAAGAGACATGATAAGCTAGGGTCAGATGGAAGGGGGGGAGATCCTCCCCTATCAGTGGAATTGGAGGGGTCCAGGGAGAAGATGAGGGAGGGATAAGGAGGGTGGGAGGGAATGAAGGAGGGGTCTATGGCCGGGATATAAAGTATATAACCTGTGATTAATATAAAAATAAATTACTTAAAAATAGCAACTTTTGGTATTTTAATAGTAAGTTATCAATCTCATACATTTCTCAAAACAATTTTCTTGGGATGCTTTTGCACTGTTCTAAACCCAAAGGAACTTTGCATGGTCACTAAGCACAAATTCCTTATAGATATTGTGAATCCTTTCAGACAGATCTGGGAATGTGGGGTCACCTTAGATTGTTTCTAAATTTAGATTTCAATCTATTCATAAAATTGTATTCTAGAGCAGTTGTTAATTATTTTTTAGAGTTAATTAGTGCGGAGGGAGAAAGAATATACTTATTCCTTTGAGATTCAGATGTTCCCTTTACATAAAACAAGTCTATTTGAAATTGTATTTTAATATTAGGCTTCAAATTTGTAAAGGGACCATGTTTGTATGTTCTGTAACACTGTAACAGTATCTGCTTTGTGCATAAGCATATACCTTTTGCTTCAAAAACACATTTTAAGTTGAACTTAGGATTCGTTTGCAACACTGTATACATTTATCTATACCTATCATTCAATAGTATGTAACAATTTCTTAAAGCGGTCATTTTTGAAAAGCCCCAAATCACTCAAGTCTTCAATGAAAACAAGTACTTTTGCTCCTCCTTCTGGTACTGTGCAGAACTAAGCTGAGTTTGGATACTTCAGGTACTTCTGTGGTGCAAGTCACAGCTACAGATGCCGATGATCCTTCATATGGAAACAGTGCCAGAGTCATTTACAGCATACTTCAAGGGCAGCCTTATTTCTCTGTGGAACCAGAAACAGGTCAGGCACAATGATTTGATGTTTGCTGATGTTACCATATTTGTGGTCTTTGCAAGTATAAATGGGAGAACAAAAATAAAACCTAAGAATTAACATACTAAAAAGAGTCATAGTTAGAAAGGGGCATGGAGGAGATGAGGGAGGGATGGGGGGATAGGGAGGGAATGCAGGAGGGGGCTATGGCTGGGATACAAAGTACATAACCTGTGATTAATATAAAAATAAAAATGTTTAAAAAAGAAAAATTGCCTATAAAAAGTGGATTTATTCAATTTTTAGGAAAATAAATGGAGCTGAAGATAAAAAAGTCATAGTGCCACTCTATTGTTTTATGTATGTGTGCTCATGTGTGTAAAAGAACATATGTATACAACAATGCAGATATATACAGAGGCCAGAATAAGACATAAAGCATAATTTTTAACAGATATGAATGTTGTTTTTTAAAGACAATGTCTTCCACTGAACTGAACCCCAATAATTTTTCCAAAGAACAGGGACAGAAGATCCCAGAAATTTCCTGAGGTTTTCCCCACTCCTTGAGTTGGGTTGGCAAGACCTTGCTGCCATGATTTGGGAGCTTAGGATTAGTATCAGGTCTTCATGTATGCATACAAAGCTACAAAGCACTTCACTGAATGAGACTTATGCCCAGCTTATAACTGTGTATTTAAAAATTCAAAGTAAATAAATGAATGATACTAATGTAACTGCTTGGGGTATATGTGTGTGTGTGTGTGTGTGTGTGAAAGAGAGAGAGAGAGAGAGAGTTTAGGTCACTAAATGCATAATATGCACTACTAATAGAGGATAGCAAACAAAACAAATTTCAAAGATTTGCATAAAATTAGTTTTATAATGATATATATTTGTGTGTATATATATCATTAATGTGATGCTTGGTTAATTTGAACGTTACTACACATTAGGATGACACAGCATTTGCATTTCCTAAAGGTATCATCAGGACAGCTCTGCCAAACATGAACAGAGAGAACAGGGAACAGTACCAGGTGGTCATTCAAGCCAAGGACATGGGTGGCCAGATGGGTGGTTTGTCTGGAACCACCACAGTGAACATCACACTGACAGATGTCAATGACAACCCACCTCGCTTCCCTCAGAGTAAGTATTCTTTACTGATCATTCTGTAGAGCATGAAACATCATGCATAAAGGCACAGTTAACAAACTACCAATTTGCTAATAAAAACAAGTAATAGCTTACTACTAAACTACCAGTAAAAGGTAAAATTAATTTAGGAACATCTCTTACAGACATGGCAACTCTGAATCTCAACTATTCCCCCTCTCTCTCCCATAAACACACACACACACACACACACACACACACACACACACACACCATGTTTAACATTTACCTAATAAGTGTTTAACCCAGTAAAAGGAATATGTTCATGTTATAAGCCTAATAATTTACAATGAATATTTTTATTTCCTTAGATAATAATAAGAAGGCTCCTACATTGAAGATAAAAGTTTAGTATAACATCTAATAATAATGATTCTCCTATAAACATCAATGTAGTCAGTACTCTGGGAAATAATGTAAATTACATCTTCTATCACTATATGTGGAAAGACAGATATCCTGATATAGTAAATATTCCTGGTCCACATATGGATAAATGAATCTTTAATTAATTCTCCAAATTTCCAGACTCAATTAAGATTCAGTTAAGGGCCATTATCTTCTGACTATATAATGGCTGTATAGAACATCTCCTTATTCTCTCTTCTTATGAAAACCTGGTGTGTTATATGGGTACAACACAGACATGATGACTCTGATGCTACTGGACTTAGACTCTACCACTTTTCTCTCTTTCATTAGGTCTTCAAAACAGAATTTAGAGCTGTAATGACTCAAGCACAAAGAAGCACATTCTATTGTGATTTCTATTCTTTCTTAATTATCATTAATTTAAAAAAGATTGCAAATATAATTACATCATTGCCCCCTTTCACTCTTCTACACTCAGGTTGTGCCCAACAGCCCTTAAATTCAAGGCCTCCTGATTTTTAACCACTGTCTGTCTTCACAAATACATAAAAAGTATCCACGTACAATACAAATACAACATTCTGAATCAATTTACTAATGCCTGAAAAAAAATATATGTATATATATATATATATATGTTTCTATATGTTGTGTAATATATATGATCTCTAATGATCTCTATTCTTAATTTTTATCAGTTTCTAGATATCAGCATCAAAGTTTATCATGTTTAACTTCAGCTTCAATCTCTTCATTGTAAAACAAATTTTGAATTACAAAGGATTTTTATGTTATTTGCAACTTTCTATAAGAGGATTACTTGGAAAATATTATTATATTACACTATGTTTTTATTCTTTTCTAAGAAGACTTATAATTGTTTCTGTTACTGACCTAGATTTTTCTTCTCAGTAGTATATGATTGCACTAATTTATTCAAAATTGTGTGTGCAGAAGGATTATAAAATCATAATCATTTCAACATGCTTGCCAGATATCTGTATGAATTATATATGTATTTATAATATATATTATATATGTATATTGTATATATGTATATAATATATGTGTGTATGTTCATATCATATGTATAATTATTTTTAGGGATTTAATTTTCAAGCCAATTAAAGTGGGTGTTTTGGAGGTGTTTTTTGTTTTGTTTGTATTTATCCCTAAACATGTGGAAAAAGACATCTGCGTACACACTTTCAAATAGTCATTGTTTACCTTAAGATTGTGTTATTCATCAAAGAAGATGAAACCTGAAGGGTGCCTTAAGATTTCTTTGAACATTTTAATAATAGGCACACAATTTAATACTTATATATTACATTGGATTAAATTTAAATTTCACATTTCACAAATATTCAAGTTTTGTCTTGAGTCTCTTGTCAAGAGAACAAACATGTAGAGCTGAAGAGATGGCTTGGCCATTAGGAGCACTTGTTGCTCTGACAGAGGAACTGGACTTAGTTACCAGCGCCCACATAGTGGCTTACAACAATTCATGATTCCAGTCTCAAGGGATCTGATGCCCTCTTCCAGCCATTCAGGGCACCTGGCATGCATGTGTTACACATACATGAAAGGGAACTAAGCCTCACACACATACAGTAAAATAAATAAATCTAAGAAAGTGAACATGCAAATTCAGGGCAATGAAGCATCTTTAATAAATTTCATAATTTAAAATGAACACCACCACTGTAATAAGATGCCCTTATCAGTAACATGTGTCACTTTGGAATAATATTACATTCTCAGTAATTTTAAATAAAATTTGTTTTTGAATGATACATTCAATAAGTAACTGAAAGGTTCTACTTAAATGAAAAAATAGGTATTTCTCAAGCTAATAATGATCAATGAACCCTTGTTTATTTCATTGTGTTTTCCTGAAAGTCCTTCATTTAATAAACATTTATTTACCCTTATTCATTTGAAATTCACAATAGCCACATTAGGCTTATTACACAAAATATAATACAGTAAAATGGCAACAATAATTGTCATGATATTAACAGAAATAGGAAAAAAGCTGCACACACTTAATTATCTAATTTATCATTAATTTTTATATTAATTACACAGTTTATTTACTTTGTATCCCAGCTGTAGCCCTCTCCTTTATTCCCCCCAACCCCACCCTCTCTCCCTCATGTCCTCCCTGCCCCTTTCTAAGTCCACTGATGGGGAGGTTCTCCTCCCCTTCCATCTTACCCTACCTTATCAGGTCTCATCAGGACTGGCTGCAATGTCCTCCTCTGTGGCCTAGCAAGGGTGCTCCTCCTTCGCGGGGGAGGGTGGATGTCAAAGAGCCAGCCACTGAGTTAACATCTTACATATTGACCTGCTTTATTGGATCATATTAACTAAGTGTTACAGTCTCCATTTAGCAGTTGAGCCAAGGTTAAATAAACATTTATACCACACTGTTAGTTGCAACATAGAAGTGCTGACGTAAGTATCCGACTGTACATATATCACACAACAAATTCTGAAGACTTTTAATTTACCCTCTAACCTACCTTGTTATTTTAAATTATAGATGAACATATAATTTGTTATTTTTTTCCTCAATTATCTTTTATGTTATGAACCTTCACAGTGTATCTATAGAAGACACTCAATTATTGCAAATAGGATATTATTTGTTATTATGGTATAACTAGGATTTGGAAAACTGACTTTTAATGTTTCATGTTTGTTTAGGTAGAACAGTTTAGCAAACACTGTTCTATGAACTCTTTCACATATATCACAACATTGAAGCCTCAAGACTATCATACGTAATATATATGTACACACTTTTACTACTACCTTATTATTTCCCCATTGTATGAAACAAAGAAAAACAAAACAAAAAAAATGGCAAACCCAGTATAATAAAAACAGTAGTGCAAATGTGTGTGTGTGTGTGTATATATATATATATGTATATATATCACATTAGTATTCTTTTTATTAAAATTAGATTCTTCTCTCATACAACATATTCCAACCAGTTTCTCCCTCCGCTCTTCCTAGCTTTCTCTCACCTCTCTTCTCCTCCTCTATTTCCTCTTCAGAAAATTATATTTGTTGTATTTAAAATATTGAGAAATTTGTTCTAAATACATTTTTTTCTTTAATCTGATATGGAACCAGTATTACACTTTCTGAGATATATAAAATTGTTTTCCTCTAGGTCTTATATTAGTTTTGGACCACTTATGTTTAAATTTAGGTTGATTGCATTTCCAGTCCATGGTGTTTTGCTGGTTCTTGGCTTATACAGTGGTTTGCTTCCAGGGCAACTCAAGAATGGATCCTGCATGAGTCTCAATGACATAATTCACTTAGTAGCTTTCTATTGTGGTAAATTAAAGTGGCGTCTATATTTTTCAAACCATCATTAACACTGGGTTGTAGTGTATTCTCCATAGAGTGATGATGTAAGATTAAATAATTCAGTGTCTGTGCAGCAGTGATTCATTGGTAATTGGTACAGTCATGTGTTCACTAGTGTTTATTTGTATAAGTGATACTTTGTTGGCATAATTAAAAATAGAAGTGAAATCAAAATGTAAAATTTTCACATTGTATGAGCTAAATTCAATATTTGTTTTGCAATTTTCTCACTGTTTAAGTATTTTTGATTTACTTTTTTCTTTTTTATTGTAATCATTTACTACAATTTATTTAATTTGTATCCCACTGTGGCGCCCTCCCTTATCTCCTCCCAACCCACCCCCCTACCTTGCCTTCTCCCTATACCACTTCCCCAAAGAAAGGGGAGATAGAAAGATCTGGAGGGGACAGGAGCTCCAAAAGGAGACCAACAGAGACAAAAACAAAACAAAACAAAACAAAAAAACAGCAAACTGAGCCCAGGGTCCTGCAGAGACTGATAACCCAGTCAAGGACAACACATGGAGAAGACCTAAAACCCCTTCTCAGATGTAGCCCATAGGCTCAGTCTCCAAGTGAGGTCCCTAGTAAGGAGAGCAGGGACTGTCTCTGGCATGAGCTCAGTGACAGGCTCTTTGACCACCTCTCCCTGGGGGTGCTACCTTGCCAAGCCACAGAGGAAGACAATAAAATTAATATTTAATACTAGGTCACACAATTTTTTTTCAAACAAAATCACAAATTCATTTATCTAAAAATGTTTCTCTGTGGATCACCATAGAACGTCAGAAAGTGAAAATGTAACAAATTTGGTGATTTGGCTTCTTGAAACCTCCTTTTCACCCTATAACTTACTTATTTCTTACAGCATTTTAACTAAAAGACAATTACACATAAGAGCCTTTAATAGTCATGATAGCATAAAACAGGTTCTTCATGAATGGGGATTTCCTCCCTTTCATTTTTCCTTATGTTCCTAATTCTATATTTTTGCTCATATTGAAATCTCCCATTCATTTATGTCCAAGTAATGATACAGTGAAGACTCAGTGAACCTGGTGAGATCCACAGCTCTTAGGACAGCAATAGATACACTGCTGCCTTATAAGTACCAAGTAACACTATTGTTAGTGAAGACTATAGAGTAACTGTTCTGCCACTGCCCCTCTGCTTTCTCTTTTCCCAACATTTTGAAGAACAAACAAGATTGTAGATTAAATTGCTAGAACCTAATTATTGAAGGGACTAGAAACAAACAATAGAGACAAAAGGATTTGTCTCTGAATGGGTTTAGAATAAACAAAACAAAGGAACAAACATTTTTTTGAAAATGTCCTTACACTCATTTTCAGGCAGCCTAGAGTCAGTAGGCAGGAATATCCAATCTACAGAGGTGAGGCTGATCCCAGCATTTTTCTCTAATGCTGTAGAATGAGCTTGTTTAAATCCAAATCGATGTCCTGGAGGCTACCAGCAGAAGAGAGGGTTCAGTGCTAGAAAGGAATAGTTTGTTTAAGTGAGTTCTATATGGTCTGTGACATGTATATGATTTTCAAGGTGACTGGATGTGCCAGGACAGTAATGAGGCTCAGGAGAAAGAAGGATAAAGCATCAGAGGCTGAAATGAATAATAGCGCTCTTCACTGGATGTGCAGCAAACCTCCAGTGTGTACTCACACGTACAAGGACAAAGTACTAAAAAGGCAGACACTTTTACATTCCTTTTAATAAGGACAAGATTCTAGGAACCCAGGCTTAACAAAACCATGCTTTGATTCACATTTACATAGAAAGAAAGCATAGGTATTTCTGCACTGATAAAGCAAGGTCTACTAACATATAGATTTATGTCAGCTTAGCTAAACTTTGTTAAGGAGAGAGATCACTCATGACACAATTGCAAGACGCCTTTGTTACATTTGTTGTTATACAAACAACCTCAGATTAATAAGAAATTATATATTTATTATGTGAACTTCCAGTTCTATGATAAATGCACTCAGATGATTGCATTAATTACACTCTGCTCCACTTTTCTCATCAAATACTGGAAATAGTAGCAAAGTAACTTGAATTCCCTTATTTCATCAATGTCAGTTCCAAAATAAAATACAAAGTAAGTAAGAGGGAAGTTTTTATTTAGGAAAGTTACAAGAGAATATTTTCAGGACTGCAAATAAATCTAAAACATGTAATAATTCTCAAGATTTCAAAACCATCCCTTTACATTTCTATTTTTGCTATTTCTAAAGATGTTATAATACAATAGAAATTTGAAAAGCAATAGCAATCAGTAACAAACCTACCCAGAGCCTGAAATCAACTTCATGACAAGTTTGCTAGTGTTTTCTAAATTCAATTTATTAAGAAATGATATTCACCCATAAATTTAAACATGAGTTATATTTTTTGTTAAACAAAAGAATGGCAGTATAAAATATAGAGAGCATTAGTATAGCATATACTGAATCCTATAACCGCAGATATTTCATGTTTACAACACCTATACAAAGTAGATATTGTAGTTACCCACCCAGTTTATGAGGTGAAAACTCAAATTTGTAAACTAATGCTACTTGACTTGTAAATCAATCATGATTCTACTTTAAGAATATTAAAAAAAACATATTGAAAAACCACATAATTTGTAATTAAATTTGTAACTTCTAAATGTTTCACCAAAATTGGTATATTAGAAATATTTTTAACTTCTTTTGTTAATTTTAGATTTAATTGAATCCCTGAATCTATGTCTAACTTATGAACAAGATAGTTAGTTTCATATATGACACTCAGAATTTTTGAAATGTTAGTACATTTTAGTAGGGAAAGGAAATTTATGCTTTTGTTGGTGGTGTTTCTGTAATGAGAGAGAACCAAAATAATGAAACCATCCCTCGGTTTGCCATGGTTGTCAGGCTGACAGGTACACAAAAGTATGTACTAGACAAGGTCTTTCAAGGAATTTTTCTATAATGTGCATAGGGATTTAAGGCACGTACATCACTGAGCTGTGAGACTGCCATAATCCTTGCCTGGTACAAGAGAGATTTGATTTAATAAGTGCTGATTTTCACTTTGTAAATAGAGTCAACCTCTTCTCTATTGGGAATCCCAAGGTAATGTTGGCCCCAGGCTGATCTGCATATTTAAAGTTATCAAGTAGTTTTCAACTAGAGAAACTGTCAGGTGTTTCCCAGGAAGATGTTTCAACTTGAAGAAAATGAAGTTAAGAAGGTCGGAAATATAAGTATACCTGTATTGAAAGCACTGTAGATATATTGGTTTCACCGAATGTGATTTTAACAATACATTATGTACATTAATGTACTTTCATATATCTATTTATCTTCTCTCATTGTCTAAGTGCTTGTGGTTCAAGAATTAGAAAGAAATAATTCCAGTAAAGCATTTGGTTTAAAAAGTGGCTTAAAAATCCCATGTGTAGGCCTGGGTTACCTACCAGGGTATGTGTAGAGAATGTTCGTAATTATAATAGTTTCAAACGTGGCATAGGACACAGCTCTAAAATAGTAACATTTCGTAAGTTTACAGATGTAGTATCTTTCTCATATTTATTTACTCCTTTATTATGTACTTTCTCTTAGCGTAATTCTTCTCATTACTTTTACTGCTAGAAAGCTAGCTCACTGATTAAGAAAGCTTACTTTTCTTTTAGAGGACCCAGATTTAAATTCCTAACCAACATGGTAGCTCACATCTCTAGTTCAAGAGGGTCTGAGCTAGTTCAAGAGGATGGCCTCCAAGGGCCCCTACAAGAAGGTTCACATAGACACATGAATTTAAAATACACTTATGTTATAAATACACATAAATATAAGTGCATATACCATATGTACATGTGTACATTAATGGATATAAATAAAACATGAGTGCTATATTTTGATTAATGCAAAAAACACCAAATGATAAATATAAGGATAAATGTAAAGATCAGGCAAGGGATTATTTAAAAGTCCTTCTAAAATATACCAAAATTTTCCAAGCAAAAAGGCAAAAGACATTAAACATTGCTGTTGTTGTTGTTGTCAGGGAAGACAGAATACATAAAGGTAGCATTCAATGTAAGATGTGTAATTTGACTTGGCTGGACCCCAGGATTCGACACAACTAGAACTGTGTCTGAAGTAATGCTAAAGGGAGGAGGGAAGTGAGATCACAGCGTCTCTTAAGTGTGTGATTCACAGGAGTGAGTAACCAGGTCAAGAAAAGATTTGAGGGATAAAAGGCAAAGGTACCAATAAAAAAGGTACTTTGAAGCTTTTGAAGCATTCTACCAGAAAAGCTTGTTTGTGGAGAAAGGGAGGGGATGAGACAGGAACAGGTTGAAGGAGGGAGAGAGAAGGATTTCAAATTGAGAAACTGTGCATTATAAAAATATAATAGCTGGAGAAATGTATGAGTCTGAAATGTGTGTCATTTAAATAAATGAGCACATAAGATGTCAATAAAATTACATGTTTAGTGTGACAGAACTTGTGGAATTATCACATTTTTAATGTGTAATGAAATAATATAATTCTTTAAGTGGAATTTATGGAAGCTATGTCTCTATAATACCCTAGCGATTCCTGTGGAAATTGCCTTAGACTAACCTACTTTGCACTTATCATATGTCATAAGGGGAAGCAGGGTCTCTGTTTTGTACTGTCTTACAGAATTAACTTCTACAATACTCTCAGTGCTAGAATATGGATAAGTTTTTGCTGTACAAATATGTTTAGGTTGTTCTTAAGGAGTTTTTAATACAGTTAAATTTCAGGTGAGATATAAAGGGACTTCACAGTAAGTACAATGCAATCCTCTGTTTATGGCTATCTTAAAGTTTATCCTAAGTTCCACAATTCTGCATATTTTTATGTTTCCATGTGTTGCAGTTCTGTGTATTGATGCAATATACTGGCAGACAATTTCAAAGAAATGTCAAGATAGATTCTATAGACTCAGGAGATCAATGGTAGTCTATCTAAAGCTTTGTCATGATGCCTTCCCCAAGGGCATAGGGAGGAAACTAAAGTATCCAACATGGCTTTTTGCTCTAATTTAACTTAAATGCCCCAATCTAAGCTGGTGATCCTGTCTCCGGTGCTCGCGGATTTAGTTTTCTGTCTCCTCTGGTGAGAATCTTCAATTCGGAAGCCTTAGCAGTTTGTCAGTCTCCAGTGTGACTTTCAAGTCTCCTCTGCTTTCTCCTGAACGCCCATTTAGCACTGCATAATTTCCTTAACTACTCTGCATTGCCTCCAAGGAGCTTTATCTTGTTTTTAATTTCTTCCTGTTAAGCTCATTAAAAAACATCTTTTGAACATTATACAATAAAATGGTTTATAAACGTGCATAATTGTGCCATTCTTCTTAAAGCAAGTATTGTTTGAGATTATTACACAGCACTGAGATGTTGCAATAAGATTACGCACAAAGCAAATAAAAAATTAAACTAATGTTAAATTATTTTGTTGATTCGTATATGTGGAGCATTTTGAAAAGTCTCCACCTTGGAAAAGTAAAAACTTCTTATGTAAATGTAATAGCAACAAGGGCAGAGAACAAAGGATTAAGAAAAATTATCCCTTTCAAAAAATTTTTGTTTTATCAACAAAATGAAATAATAGCTATTTGTCCCTAAGCTCAAAATGTGAAGAAAAGCAAACTGCCCAGGTTCACTGTCCAGGTTCAATTCTGACATTTCTTTTGTTTTTCTAAAGGATGTCACCTGTCACATCTGTTAGTCTCACTATGCTTCCCCTCAAAATCCCTTACTTAAATTGAACTACCAATTATTTCTAATTTTGCAAGAACTTTAATGCTGCGATACAGAAATACTGTTTCTTAAATGCTCAGTAGGGCACATGGCCTAGAAGGTCTATCTGAAATACTGAAAATGTTCCAATGCATCAAAGCTGTCTGAAATCTTCGGTGATGACAGTTCGGTGTACTATGAGGTTTTCAGTATCAGTCTGGAAGTGCTCTTCTTTATGGAGCCACATGGGTTGCTCTCTTCTTTGGAAGGCCACTTTGCAGCATCACTTCCAGTTCTTTACTTGCACAATGCATGTCTTTTCACATCCAGGCCCAGGTGCTTAAGAGAACAACCCAGGGAAGAGCTTACTTACCAGGAAGAAATATTTATGTGCCCTAATCATTAAAAGAGAAGCAGATGATTCAATCTGACACCTGGGAATGAATTTCAAACAACTATAAATTGGAATTGATAGGAAAGCTTGCCACATAATTAAAGCTCCATCAGCTGTAAGATAAAAAATAAGTAGCATGCAAATAGATGTCTTTAAAAAGAAATGAAAAGAGATGTGTGCCTGGGCTAGGTTCCCTGCCTTTGTCAGAGTGTACACAAGAATCTGCTTCTCTCCAGTTCTCTGTCTCTTGACTCACATGGAAATTAACCGCGGAAGGCAAACAGACTGGCTCTCAATTAAAGCAAAATCTGTTTGCGTGACAAACTGGGATATTTGTGTTCAGCATAAACAACTAGGAAATAAATAGTAGAGTGTTAAGGAATCACCCTTTCATATATTTAAAACATAAAAATGAACTTTGAAATTTTGAAAAAGACCAAAAAAAAAAGTTAAGTTTGACCTAAAATTGATTTTGAGCAAAATGTATTTCCAAAACAACAACAACAACAACAACAACAAAACAAAATTCTAAACTTATATTTAGAGAACACTAAATAAAAATGCTCCCAATGAGCTAATGACAATTTATCATTCAAACAGGCAGTTAGGGTGTGTGCCAACATATCTATCTTTGTGAAACTCTTTAGTTTATTTGTCAGAATTAAACCTTACGGTTTTGATGAATGAACTCAGACATGTTTGTGTGTTTGTTTGTTTGTTTCAGAAAACCCTGAAACACTTTGAGGACAATTTAAGTAATAAAGGAAAGTTAATGCATCTGCATATTCATTTACATAAGTACTTTCTAAGGGATGAAACTGATAATCAATATAATTATTCAATAAAGTAATACCATTTGGGTTCACTTTAAACCAATAAAATATATTCCCTCTGTTGCTTAAGTTGTGGAAGCTACTGAAAATTAGCATGAATCTCAGCTAAGGTCACCCCATAGAATTCCTGGAGCCTCCACTGTCCCAGAGGTGCCCCTCCCCCACAGCTCTGGTCCTATCTCCTGGTCCTATGTCCTACCCCCACCAGCTCTCCCACATCTGATTCCCATTATCATCCTCACCCACTCTCTCACTCAGTTCTCTCCCTCCATCTACTTCAAAAGTCTATTTTATTTCCTTTTCTGAGTGAGATTCAAGCAACTTCCCTTGGGCCCTTCATGGAGTCTTTGGGTCTGTGAATTGTACCCTGGTTATCCTGTTCTTATGGCTAATATCCATTTATAAGTAAGTGCATACCATACATGTCTTTCTGGATCGGTTACATCACTCAGGATGATCTTTTCTAGTTATATCCATTTGCCTGGAAATTTGCATGATATCTTGTTTTTTATTTTAATAGCCAAAATTCCTAGCAGTAGGGGGAGGGGGTGTGAAGGAGCCTGAAGCTGCCATCTCCTGTAGCCAGGTGGGACTTCCAATGCAGGGAGGGAAACACCAACTCACACATAAAACCTTGGGCCCAAACTTTGTTTTGCTTTCAAGAAGTATGGGGATTAAGATGGATCAGAGATTATTTCAATCTTCTTTGCCCACCCCCTTCCTGAGGGAGGAGCAGCCTAGCCAGGCCACAGAGGAGGACAATGTAGCCAGTCCTGATGGGACCTGGTAAGCTAAGATTAGATGGAAGGGGAGGAGAACCTCCCCTATTAGTGGAGTTGGAGAGGGACGTGGGAGGAGATAAGGGAGGGAGGGTGGGATTGGAAGGGAATGAGCGAGGGGGCTACAGCTGGAATACAAAGTGAATAAAGTATAATTAATATAAAAAATAAAATTCTTATAAAATATATTATTAATCAAAGAAAAAGATGGATCAGAGATTGAGGGAATGGCAAACCAATGACTAGCCCAACTTGAGACCCACCCTGTGGGAGAGAGCGAAACCCTTTTACTATTAATGATATTCTGCTATGCTTGCAGACAAGAGACTAACTGTCTTCTGAGAGACTTCAACCTGTAGTTGATGGAAGCATATGCAGATATTCACAGGTAAACAATAGAGTGAGATTGTGGAGTTTTTTGGAAGAGTGGGAAAAAGGATTGAGGGATCTCAAGGGATCAAGGACACGATAAGAAGACCTAACCTAACCTGAAGAGAGTAACCTAACCTGAATCCATGGGCACTCAGAGACTGATCCACCAACCAAAGAAAATGCATGGGCTTGACCTAGACTCCTACACATATGTTGCAGATGTGCAGCTTGGTCAACATGTGGGTCCCCTAACAATGGGAGTAGGGACTGCCTCTGACTCTGTTGCCTGCCTCTGGATCCCTTTCCCCTAGCTGGGGTTTCTTATCCGGTTTTAGTGGGAGAGGATGCTCTTTGTCCTGCTGTGACTTGAGATGCCAAAGAGTTCATACCCCTTGGAGTCATCCCTTTCTATGAGAAAAAGGAGAAGAGGCATGGGTGAGGGGGGCCATGAGTGTGAGATTGGGAAAAGAGGAAGGAGGGGGCTGGGTTTAGACTGTAAGGTAATCAAGCAAGCAAGCAAACAAACAAATAAAATTAGCATGGCTAACACTACCTCAATAGAATTAAATCTCATAATGAATATTATCTCTATATTAATCTAGAAGTTGAAGAAACTGATAATTCTAATACTTGAGCGGACATATAATACCAATTTAAAACAGAAACAACTGCATTTTCTTCCAGGGAGCTACAGCTGGTATACAAAGTGAATAAATTGCACTAAAAAAATCAATTAAAAAAGAACAGAACATTTATGCAAGCAAAGAAATTCAATCCGAAAATGAAAATGTAGGACAAAGTCTCAGTGAATCTACAAGAAATTAAAATTAATAGAACGAATAACATAGACACTCTTTGTCCCTCTTTCCATCTCTCTCCTTCTTTCTTTCTTGCCCTATTCCTTCATCCCATTTTGGTTCCTTCAACTTAACCTCATGAGAAAAAGAGTAGGTATGTTTGTGTGAGAGAGACAGTGTGTGTGTGTTAAGGGTGCATTTAGATTTCTTGGTACCAACAGAGCTATGCCCACAAGGAGGTCAGCATAGATCCTGGGCGTCCTGCTATTACTGTGACTTATTCTGTGACATAGACTCTTCTCCAAGCTTGTAGCTAGAATAGAAGCCAAAATATCCCAATGGGCCTTATGGCTCCACTCATACTCTAGGAGTTATTGTCCTATACATATCCACATCCTCTTGCTTGCTCATCAAATTCTCAGACCTCTGAGCCATCTTCCCAGACGCCCTGAGAAGAAAACTTAAATTCATCTAAAATAAATACATTTGTGCCTTCTCCGTTTTTCATCTTTCATAGTTCAAATTCTAACAGGCGTGGGTTTTTTAAAGCTGTTCCTCATTCAAAGTAAGGTAGAGTTATGCTACAGGTCTCTGAAGAATATAATCTTGTTATTTCCTGGTATGGGTACCTGTTCTCAAACTAAAGTCTGAGTACAGATGCTTCATTTTCTCCACTTAGCAGGTGAGGTCCTCATCAGCAGTCCTAGAATGCTTGATATGGCTATCCTGACATGGGATGGATAAGTTCTGTAAATGTCTATAGTTGGGAAAACTTCCAGTCTCAGGTAGTTTTTTCTTTTCTTTGTAGACTGCATGCTTATGCATTTCTTGGGGCCCTGGAGTTTGATTTAGCCCTTTGTTTACTGAAATATATTCTTTACCAAGTTACTTAAAAGAACCAAAAGGAATTGGCTGAACATGAAACTGTCTTCCTTGGGGAATCATATTTAATTAATATGGTGGTTAGAGTAAACATTCAAGGGCCAAAATAATTTTATCATCAAATTTCCATGGCACTGCTAATTTTCTAAGATGTTTTTTTAAAACTCCCAGTGACAGTTAAGTTTATTCTCTCTTGTGTATCTCTAAGTTATATATTAATTTTATTTGCTCTCCAGCTTACTTGCTCTCTCCTTGGCTGCTATTAATATGTTGATCCAGCTGCTATTTTCAGCTTCACTGATTTTTTTTAAATTATAATTTTATTACAACATCTCTCCTTCCCTTTTCCATGCCCCTGTCATATACTCTTTTCTTCTTTCCAACTTCATGACCTTTATTTAACCAAAATAGGTATTGCATGTATATATGTATATTTGTATAGACATATTGCTTCTAAATACAACAACTTTGGCCCATATACTTATATATGAGTATATGCTTTCAGGGTTGACAGTTTGATACCGGACTCCACGATGTGCTTTTCCCAAGGAGGGCCACCTCACCCATTCCCACATTTCCTCTGTTGCCTCTACTTATTTTTAGAGAATTGAGACTCCATAATCTTCTTTGGCATGATCATTGTTTTTACTATACTATGTAGAGTGTATATCAAATAGTTCAAACTACGTACAATCATGTACACTAGTTTTTATGGCAAGTTCCTTTTATTATTAAAGGTTCAGAAAGGTAGTTTGACATTATAGAAAGGTTATATAAGGACATTATATATAGGACATTATATATAGGGTTTTTTTATTAATTGCAGAAATCTGACTTTTCAATTTATCTTGTACCCACTAGTCACTCACTTTTGTTGCACATAAAGATAGCTCAAAATATTTCCTTCTGTATAAGAGTAGCATGTGTGTTTATGTGCTAGCTTATTCACTCACTTGATTTTGATATTTGGATATTCTGAGCTTGTATTATTATTATTTGCAAAACAATTCTGTGCTTCATTTTTACATTTGTATCAATACAGATATCAATGTTTACTAATATGCAGTATTTATTTCCACAATGTATATTCTAATTTTTATTCTTTTGTGAATTGAATTCAAGACTCTTACCTCCAGAATATCAAACTGTGACCTTCTTAGAAAGATGTAATTTAATCAGACACTCATTAGAATAGGCTCATTACAGTTATTGCCACAATATACAGGTTCTTATTACAAATAGCAGTTATAGCCACATGACAGATATGCACAGAGCTCAGGTCATGTGCATACAGGGAGCAGACAGAACTGGGCCCATTTTACTACAGCCTGTGCTCCCAAATCACTGTACCTAAGTTACCTTCTGCTAGGCCATGGATGAATTCATGTTGTACATTGTGCAGTGCTTTTTCACATTGGCTTTGTTTGGCTTGATTTTTATATCTTTAGTAGGTATGAAAAACATTTCACATCATGCCTTTAAGTTGTAATTTCCTGGTTCTGGTTTGGCATGCTTTTTTCCCATTTTTCTGGTTTAATACCCCTATAAATTGTTTTTCACATCCAACCTATTTTTTCTGCTCTACCATCTGGGTTTTGTTGTTCTTTGGGCTTTTAACATATGTTTGTTAATGCAGGCATTAAACTATTTTCTCATCATGTGCAGCATGTTTTATTTTCTTTGCATTATTTCTATACTCCAAAAATTTTGTAATTTTTTGACGTATTCATGTTATTACCTTTTACTTTTACCAGGTATTGCCTGCTTGGCTTATTTCAGAGATGTTTTATAAGTGACAATCAATTAAAAATTGGCTTACAGCTTCTTATAAATTTGTTGTATTATTTCAGACCAAATTATTGTAGGCAAAAGACAGACTCAGTATGTTAACTAAAATTGTGCAAGCATCTATTTATAAAAATATAACTGATTATGAAACTACACACATAAATATGTTTTTACTATATATGTTTATATTTAAATATAGGTAATATATATTTAATTATATATTTAAATATATTATATTTATATTATATTTATATTTATATTTTAAAGTGCGTGTGTCCAAAAACCATTTGGCCTGCTGTTGTACATCTTAATTTTTTCTTTTTCTTTTTAATTATTTATTATTGTTTGATGCTTTCATATGTTTTAGGTTTTGAAATTAAAATACAATTACAGCATTTTCTCCTTTCTCCTCTCTCCATTCCCTCCTTCTTATTCTCTCTCTCTTTCTCTCTTTCTGATTAATGGCCTCTGATCTCTTTATTTGATGTTATATTGTGTGTATGTGTGTGTTTATGTGTGTGTGTGTTAAAATTCTTTTGTGGCTTTAAGGGTGATTTATGTCCAACTAAATGTTCAGAAAGCTATAAAATACTTCTACAAACTTATAATTTCCCTTGCTTTTGTTAAAGAGAGAGAGAGAGAAGAAAAGAAAAAAAACCAGCTCTTAAAAAGAGAGGAGTAAAAAACACCAAGATAGGACCCCCAGGTACCATAAGCTACTTGTTCTTGCTACTGCAGAGATTTTGTCTGAAGTAATTTTAGACTGCTTTAAAACGTTGCACCCAAACTATTGCAGATAAGACCAAGTCATTTCTCTTCCCTTATCATTAAAACTATCTATTTCTGTAACAATCTGGCATGCCAGGTCATCAAACAGCATGCTGCGACTTTGAAATGCTGCCATTAGGGACCAGACCACATAAGACTACACTTTACATTTTATGTGAAGCATTTTTTTCTTTTCTGATTTTGCTTTCTGATGGGGTCCTACACTGTAGTCTAACTTGGCCTATAACTCATGACAATCCTTACACCTCAGCTTCACAATTGAGCTAAGATATACAGCTACGCCTCTTTTAATGTGAATTTTGTCTGCTGGCTGAACAACTATCTTGTAGGTTTCATGGATTTGACCACTGTTTTTATAAGTTCATCAAAATGAAGATGACTATTTTAGAATGACAAATCTCTTCAGGGAAAAGTAATCCAATTGTCTGCTTTTTGCAGTCATTATTTCTCTACAGTTATAGGACTATATTATTTTAGTACCTTCATATGTGTGTGTTTATGTCTGTACAACTTAAAGACATTAATTATATTTTCAGTTACTCTAGCATTGCAAGAAAACAAGCCTACTTTAATGGCATCACTGAATGAAGCTTTTTTTTTTCCTAGTATTTATTTAATTCTGTAGCCTCTGGCAACAAATTGGTTACTTCTTTTTTCTTCTTGTATTTTCTATGATCTAATTACTCTGTGATACTTCATTTAATTCTGTTTCATGAAGAAATTCTTGCCTTACTTTTCCTCAGATTTAGTATGAGTATAGAAACACCAGCATTAGTGAACAATATTTGAAAAGTAAGACAAGGTTGTATGCTAACGTCATGGAATTGTACACCATTTTCAGTAATAATACTCTGACACAATGTGCAACTGTTACATGTGAATTTAGAAGTCAAGGCATGTGCCTTTGGGACCTTTTCCTCCTGCTAGGTTGTCTTGATATGCCTTGTTTTATTGTAGCTTGATACTCATTATTGGTTGATGTCCCTGGAAGACCTCCTGTTTTCTGAAGGGATGTGGAGGGAAGTGGGTTTGGAGGAGAGGGAGGGCAGGTGGTCAGAAAGAGGAGGGGAGGGGGTATAGTTGAAGGAGGGGAAAGTAGAGTCAGATTGTAATATATGTGAGAATAAATAAAAAAGGCAAAATCTGAATAACTGGGAATTTAAACTTAAAAAAAGTCAAGGCATTTTGTCAGCTCTAGTATAGCAATGTCTGCCTTCAGTACTCCTATTCTGTCACTGTAAGATATGACCTCTTTTAATTTAAATTCTTAAATAATACATTACTATCACATTGAAAATTCTTTTTCAGAGATACACATGTTGCTTTTTTGAAAGATAAGATGATGTGCCGAGAGATATTATTTTACTGTCATTGCAATTATCATGTCAAAGATACATTACATTCTTATTTCAAGTATATGTAGTTATCTTCCTTTGTTTTTTAACATATTCACACATTATGGCTCAAGAATGTAATATTCCTCTATTCTAGAATACCACACAGCATTAACATTTTCTGAATTATCTTTTTAGTAAATTTTAAAACTATATGAATACGTTCTTCATTTCATGTCTTAGGCAGGGAACTTATAAAAGTAATTGAGAATATCTAGGTCCTAAGATTCCAGTAATTATGGGAGAAAATATGAGGAAGGAAAATTGATAGGCACTGAAGACAAGTGGGCAGATTACCAATGTTGAATCTAGAAGAACTACGAGAGACAATTATATTATTCTATGTGGAGGGAACAAAGTCAAGGAAAAAAATAAAATAAAACAGTGAAACAACTCTTCTTCAGGCCATACTGATCACTTGTAATCTCTACAATTATAAAATGAATAATAATGAATGGGGTGAAAGGAATCTTTTTATTTACAAGATTCCAAATAATAAATATGAAGCAATAGAAAAATTAAGATGATCACCATCATCATTTCCTATTACAGTGTCTATGTTACTGACTGATGCAAAAATTAGGATGAAGATTTTTGATGAGACATATTTGCATAAACTCAAGGCATTTTCCATAAGAGAGTCACCAATTGCACAGTTACTTAACTTTGGAGAAAACACCCAGAGACACAGGAAGGAAGAAATGAGCAATCACTTTCTCAGTCATAAGACAACCAGACATCATGCAATGCAGCTAAACACAGCGAAGGGGAGAACATTGGAATGGATTATATTTTAAAAGCATGCTTTCTGGAAAGGACAGACTCCCTGCTCAGATGAAACCCATAGGCTGCTCAGTTTCGAAGTGGGTTCCCTAGTAAGGAGATCAGGGGCTGTCTCTGATATGAACTCAGTGACTGGGTGTTTGATCATTTCCTGCTGGGGAGTTCAGCCTTACCAGACCAGAGAGGAAGATAGCGGCCAGCTCTGATGAGACCAAATAGGCTAGAGTCAGACAGAAGGGGATGAGGTCCTCCCCTATCAATGGACTAAGGGAGGGACATAAGGGAAGAAGAGGGTGAGTGAGTAGTGAGTAGGAATGGAAGGAGACCGAAGTTGGGGAAGGGGGGCTACAGCCTGGATACAAAGTGAATAAACTGTAATAAATAAATAATAAATAAACAAACAAATATTTTTAAAAAAAACTAAAAAAAAGCAAAGCAAAAAAAGAAAAAATATATGGTTGTCCTAGCACAATTATTATAAAGTGCAAATATTCTTCATTGTTTTGAAATATATATTTGGTACTGTAATATGCTCATGAAAAACATGGCATTTTACTTTGATTTTTCAAAAAATAATAAAATAAAATCATGCTTTCCTGACGAGAGAAAGGCATTCAATGCTCTTTTAAAAGTAACACAAAAGAAAAATAAAGGCAGGTCAGATCACAACTGTTAAATATCTGTTTATTTGAAGAAGTCTTTAAAATTAAGTTTAGGATTTTTTGTGGTTTTTCTTGTGTATTTGTTTACAACTTCACTACTCTGTTATTTTTTTAAACTCTTATTTCTTTGGTATTGGGTTATTTTATTATGTCATCATCTTGCATTTAATACTCAACCCGTTCATATCATTTCTTGACTGTTTATTATGTAAAGTAATACATTTCTCTTCTCTGTAGTCCTATTTTCTATCTACACAGTGTGTTTAGCTTCATTCAGTGCATTCACTATAAACCTTTCGGAGTTTTCTTTATTTGGGTAGGGGAGGGGTTGATTCTCAAATTTGTAGCCTTACTTTATACCATATATATTAGGACTGTGCAAAAAAGTTACATAGCAGGTTCACAAATCATGCCACATAACTGGTTCCAAGTGGGAGGTTTATTACGGGAAGGGGGAAGGGTTTACCGAGACCATCTTTGGGTAGAAAGTGAGAGAGAGAAAAGCAGTGCAAATTCTCTTATAAGGTGACCCAGAGCATGCGGAGGTGTTTTCAGGTGGTCGGGGTGGTCTGTAGGTGGGTTCAGAAATGCCTGGTATCTGGTTTGTCTGGTTCCTTGGGGCTGGCCATAGAGATGCCTGCTTACAGATCCCAAATATATAGAAGTTAACGTTCTGTTGTTTTAAACTTTCAAGAATATTTTGAGGTTGTATTTTTTTCTCCTGTTTGTGTGTGATGTGCATGTATATATACTTACAATGAGGAGACACAGCACATGGCAACATGTCCCTGAGATTAATATCCTGTCTCTTGCTAACTTGGTCTAACTTCTGTACAGTAAGTACTTTAACCAATGAGCCATCTCATGACTCAAATTAATGAATCATCAAGTTGTGTAATGTGTACTGCATTGCAGACTGTGAATTTTTAACAGCTGATTGGACTTAGGAAGACATAGAATTTGGCAAACTAATTATGAAGTTTAACCAATATGCAACTGCTATGTCCATACTGCAAAGAAATGCTTTAAAAAAAGAAATATAAGCAATAGTAAAAAGAACCCACTTGGATCCAATGTTGAAAAAAATACTCTATTTCATTTTTACGTCCATGGTGGACAAATTGACAATAAACACTATTCAACAGAATTAGATAGAAAGAGCATTGCAAAAGTCTGTTTTTAATCATGTTGTTTTCATCTGTTATACAGTGACTTTACGAAAAGTTTACATTTGCACAGGCACCTGAAGGATGTGACCAACTGAGCCACTGGGCTACTCAGGGCTCAGGGACTCCAGGGGTGAGGGAAAGACTGGGAGTGAATAGCATCAGTAGAGAATAGCCAAGTTGTAATGGAATAATGCTGACAACGTGGGGATACTGAAAGTACAGATAAGAACACATAGAAAAATCATACGATGAGACCGTGCTGTGCTCCAACATCGTGTTGTAAGAAAGTCCCTTGTGCTGAGGCCTCTTATGGTATTACTTGGCCCCTGAATGAGCATATTTCAAGGACATGTTTTTGTTTTCCATGAACCCTATGATAATATTTGAAGATAATGAAGAAAGAATTTAGGATATAGGAGTTAACATGAAAAAATACATGAAATGACCGAATAATTTTTAGCCAAAAAAAATATTTAAGGTCTAATTTGTTGCAAGTCTTTCAAGGAAGTGACTAAAGGTAGAAGAAATTTTAAAAGGACTACAGAGGTAAACCAGTACAATTTAACATGTCTGGACCTTATTATGTAAAGAGAATTGGGATTTATGGGCACATGGTGCTCTAATCAGAGGTGTACTTATAACCTATTAACACGTCAGAAATAATAGTTTATGACCAGGTGTTCAAATATAAATCTCATTAGCAGTAGGAGATGCTCATGCTAACAGAATATACAGAGACATCAAGGGCTTAGGTATATCAGTATTTTGCTCCACAATGAAAAAAGCTTTTTCAGAATTCAGTGTTTCTACTCTGTGAAGGGCATCTTTTTATTTCTAACAGAGACTGTTTGTTAGATTTGTTGTCACAAATAAAAATGAGATTCTTATACATTGTGACTGATTCTGGGGTTTTCACAACTGTTTTGATCTACAGCTAAGGTAAGAGATGTATGTAACTACACATAGCATGGAAAAATAATAAGTAAAAGTATTCACTGTTTATCAGGTAATTTGTTGTTATTACATAAATGTGTTCAGGTTCCTTCCTGTACCCAAATACTATCTATTCAAATAAAGTAATTTCCAAAATCAGAATTCCTGATATTAGCAGTTGCCACATTCAGAATGCCATACAGAAACAAATGACCATGAGGTCCCTCATTTTTTTCTAGTTTTTAATAATTATACTCAGGGTATTAATTCTCTGATATCTAACAGAGAGTGTAAGATAGGCAGTAAAGTATTACATTCACTTTACTGTGAATATTCCCTAGACAAATCTCCTTAATCACTTCTTTCTCATATATACATACATATGTACATATATACATACGTATGCACATATATAAGATATATGTATATAGATGAATTGTAAATGTGTATATATACACATATATATGAGAAAGACATGATATGTGTATAAGTACACATATAGATATACGTATTATCATTTATATATTTTTTTGTTCTGTTCAGACACCATCCATCTTCGAGTTCTTGAATCTTCTCCAGTTGGCACAGCTGTAGGAAGTGTAAAAGCAACTGATGCTGACACGGGGAAAAATGCTGAAGTAGATTACCGCATTATTGATGGAGACGGGACAGATATGTTTGACATTATAACTGAGAAGGACACACAGGAAGGCATCATCACTGTGAAAAAGGTGTGCAGCTTCACCGTAAACAAGTCTATCTGTTTGGAGAGTAGAGATTTCATTGTGTACTATTTTTTCTCTCATTGACTATGAAAAGAAACAGCATGGCTATGTTCAGTTGAGTTTTGTATTACATGTAAATGAGAAAGATCTGATGCCAGAGAGGACTTTAGACATCCTGACTATATGCCCTTATTTTTAACATGAAACCTGAGATTTGAACATAAAGCAGGCAAGGTAATATATGTGTAATTGTATTTCTTAGCTATGTTATTAAAAGCCCACTGTAAAAACGTTTTCTTAAAGAGCAATTAATAGCTAATAACAGCAATATTTCTTCACAGTTGGAGGCATAAAAATAGCATGTTTTCCAGATGTATGAGCCAATAATTAGAGTTGCTAATAAAAAGAGACAGAATGGATTGGAACATAATTTAATTGTTCACATTTTTCCTTCTGCTATATAAATTAAATTTTCCTACTAACATATGCTCTGAGATAGAATTTAGAGGTAGCCAGGTTTTGTTATAGTTGGCTCCATCATTATAAGAAAAATAAGGCAAATTTCTATTTAGATACAAGTGAAATGCCATGAAAAGAGTAACTATTGAGGTACTGCTAACTACTACAGTTATCCTGAGATGCTATTGAATGCAAAGGACACTTAACCATTACTTCAAGTAATGAACAATACTAAGAAAGCCAGTTTTTCTCGTAATCAACAAGCAACAATAACTACCCAGAAAGTAGCAATAATTCAAACAGAATATTTTGCTTTCACAAATGAAAAAGATGTACAAAGTTTAGCAAGCAACGTTTTTTTGCAATACAGACAGGGCAAGGGATTATATTTTAAATGTGATATCTAAATTATCTCAATAGCAAACATCACAGAATTGTATATTCACAAATTGTTATAAAACTCATCATATAATATTTTTCTTATCATAAATATTTTTAATAACTGCTGAAGTTATATGTGTTTGAAATTTTATAAAGACTTTATACTTTCATGAACCCATTACATGAATAGAAATGCTTTGGCATAGATTTTTAAATGTCCCAAATATTTAAATTATAGAATTGTTGCCTTAAAACGTTAAGTAATTACCTGTATGTAATAAAGTGCATGTACACAGAGTATGCATAACATATCAATCCATGTTTTGTATAGGATTACTATCCTTATGAGGAAGTCCTTAATATTTATCAGAATATCTACATACAATAATCAAAATGTTTGTCTATGTTCCAAAAAATGTATAGAACACTACAATCATAAATACTACAGAAAATAGTGTCTAAATTTATTACATTTTACTAATGAAAAACTTGAAGGATTTTAAAGTCCTGGAGTAACTTGGGGAGAGCAGACCTCACATTACCCCAATTCTAACGTGAAGACTTTTATGTTTGTACAGCCACTTGATTATGAGAGCCGAAGACTTTATACTCTGAAGGTTGAAGCAGAAAATACCCATGTGGATCCACGTTTTTATTACCTAGGGCCTTTCAAAGATACTACAATTGTGAAAATCTCCATAGAAGATGTGGACGAACCTCCTGTTTTCAGTAGATCCTCCTATCTGTTTGAGGTTCATGAGGATATTGAAGTGGGCACAATCATTGGCACTGTGATGGCAAGAGACCCAGATTCTGCTTCCAGTCCTATCAGGTAATTATGTAAGCATTTAGGATTAAAAGAAACACAGTGGAAGAGCATATAGAAACTATAAAATTCTCTTTGCTTACAAGTCTCTCTATCAGTTCTACATAAATTTGGTATACACAGAGTTTAAAGGAAGTTTTGGCTGAATGTCATGGGCAAAGTACACACTGGCTTTGTTGTTTTCTAGTTCATGCCTTTTCCATTACATTTTGGCTTATGTCATGTGTTTGAGTCGTTAAAAGGTTGACTATTTTGATCACTGATACACATCAAAAATATATAGTTACATATATCGATAGACATACTCCATTTATCTCAAAAGGGAAGATTTTATTTGTTTTGCTTCTTAATTGTGTTTTGCTTTCTTTTTTGCAGCTGTTTTTTTTAATGTTTCAGAAACACCAGAATCAGTTCTACTTTTTTGCTTTTGTTCCTATGCAATTTTAAAGGTGTGTAAGATTTGATAGACACATAAAAATGAACAAGAGTTAAAGTTTTCATTGGCATTTTCACTGGTATATTAAAGAAATAGAAATATGTGTTTGTTGTTTGGCATATTTTCCTTTAATATGTTAGTCTTTTTTGCATTTTGGATTTCAATCTTTTACTAATTTTAGGAAGCTAAATTTATAACCATGTGACCCAGTTAAGTATGAGTTTGAATGTTTGTTTTGTGGTTTCTGAGTGAACTCTTGTGAATTGTTCAGTTTCAAAAAGTGAAGAATCTTCAGTTTCATGTTTCATGGGACTCAAATGAACAATTCTGTTTTTTTTTTCTGCCAGTCTTCAAGAGTAATTGTGCTAGGCAGAATGCAGTATATCTCTCTATGTAATTTATTCATATATTTTATGCAAATACATTGTACTGTATTCATGCATTTCTATACAAGTTATGTACTGGCAGAAGAAAAATATAAGTGTACATGATAATCTCACAGTGTTCTCTTTTGCCCGCTTAACTTTGCCATAAAGCTTTTTATTCTAGATACTTTTTTCAAAATTACTATATTATATGGTTTTTCTTTTCCTTTGAATATTCTTAAAATAATTAAAATAGGTATTTAGTTTTCCCTATTAAATACTTAACATTTCCGTGCAGAGATCCAGCTGAAGTAGTCTGTACTCGTGGTTCCTGTTTTCAAAACTGGATATTTTGCTTTTGCCTGTTTGTTTAAAACCAGGCTCATGTAACTCACTTATACTGATAACAACTGAACAGTGTGCCAAAAAATAGCCTTAAAGTTTTAATCTTCCTGTTTTTACTTCTTAAAACATAATATTTCAGGCCTTTCCCTTTAGATTTAAGCTATGTGGTTCTAGGGTCAAACCCAGGGCTTCATGTATGCTAGGACAGATACCTGTCCAAATCTGCTACATGACTGAAATTTAGTTTCTCTCTGTTTATTTGAAAATTATGTGGTAATTTTGACTTTGTTTCTTAAAATTATTTTCAAAATATCCTTAAACAAAATTCTTATATTTGTGTGTAAACAGTACATACTGGTTTTGAGGACTATTTTAGGTAAATGGTATTGCTATAATAATAAGATGTTTCTCAACAAAATTAATTTGTCTATATAGACTGGTCAGTTTAATATGTAAAAATCTATGTGTTGGTTCTTACAAATAAATTGAAATGTTTAATGGCGATGCTTATACAAGTACTAGAGGAAAGTACATTTACATATGCTAGCTATAATAGTTTATATGACTAGTTTATTCAATGCTGATTGTGGTCCATTTTGACTTTGTTCTACCTTAGATATAGAAAATGTAAGTAAATAGTCTTACATGTTATGGTTTAGATAGAAACTAGAAATATGTATCTTACATAAATGAAACTATATATATATATATATATATATGCCTAAACACACAGTTAATATAATAATAGATTATGCTTTACATACCCATAGACTTATTACCCTTGACATAAATATAAAATATTTAGGAAAAATTCTGCCTTTACTGAACAGGTATACACTTTTTATCATGTTTCACCATATATTTACACCACATTAGGATTTGTAAGACATCCATAGGTAATGTAAGGGGTAGAGATGAACAATTTTGGGAAAAATGATGTACTTGTACCTAGCAAGAAAAGACTTTTCTTTATATAACACCATATATTTAGGTTATATTAGCAGTTGTAAGACACCTATAGGTAGTGTAAAGCATAAAGAATGTTTAAATTCTTGTGTGAATGTTATGCCATCTTCTTTCTGGACATCAGCATTTTAGAAATTTAGCATGAATAGAACTAATCTCCAGCTATATCAAAGGAGTATTCAGAGATAATATGGTTACTATTGACAAACATTTGTTGTATGGTTCACAATGTACATATATACATATATATGTATACACATATATACATATTTATATACAAATAAATACATTGTATACATGTCACTTATTATGTATTGTTTATGAATAAATCAAAGAATTTTGTTTAAGCATATTCTGGAAATAATTTTAAGAAACAAAGTAAAACTTACCACACAATTTACAAGTTAACACATAGAAATAAAATTATGCTGTGAATCATGTTAGAAAAAGCAGATCTGGGTTGACAAGATGGCTCAGTGGATAGGCACTTTCCTTGCCAGATTGATGACTAGAGTCCAAGTCTTAGGATCCACCTGATGAATCAAAAGAAACACAAATGCCATGGGTTGTTCTTGGATCTCCACTAATTCAATGTGGCATGTGCCCCCAAACACATACACGAAAAGAAACAAATATAAAAGTAATTTTATTGCAGAATTCCTATGTCTCTCTTCACGATACTGCTAAATAATTCTTCACATTTTTCTATTACTTTTTAACTTGAACTACAATAACAAGCAGAGCACACATAAAATGAATTCAGATTACTCACGGAAGCACTATTCTTACTGTGATTTACGTTTAACATATTGCAGCTTCATGTCTTATTATTCATGTCTCATAAGAAAAAGGTTCTGCAGTTTTCTAACATACCAAGTAATTCAACATTTTTCCATAATTTGGTAACTATTTGCAGATTTTTCTCATCTTAAAATGTATTTTCCACTTAGAAAAGCTTGCACGTGAGAGTCAGGTAGTATTCAGTGAACATTATTTGGAATCTGGTGCTGGCTAGCATAATGTCAGTAGTAAGCTTAATAATTTCTTGTCTTATTTCCTCTTTCAAATTTGTGATGAAATGACATATAATACCACATCACAAATGGAGAATATCTGTACCGCATGGTCTAGGTTACAAAGTTGCAAACTGCTTCTACTATCGTAATCAATCACTGAAGACTGTTAGAAAGAGGTAAAAATATAACTTCGGGTTTTTAGCAGTGAATTATTTTTTTTATTTGCAAATTATTCCAGGTTCAGGCATATAATGATATGCTTTATTTGATTATGGCAAAACATGTGATTGATAAAATATCAATGTTTACCTTGATGATGCTACCCTGGTGACGTGTGTTGGTATTATGCTTTCAAATGGCATGTAGCATCATGTTGATATCAGTTTCCAGAACAGTTGTTTTTATTTATTTATGAAGGCTTTATCTTGTTACAAACACATAAACATTTTTATACTGCACTGTAGCTATTTTAAAAGACTTTAAGGCATTTATAGTGATATACATAGTTAAAGAACTTGAAACTGGACTGATATCACATGTAAAGCTACAAACCACAAGTTGAGGACATACTGCTTTGATGAGAACAGTGTTGCCTCCAGTTTTCTCATTAATAAAAAGAGCGAGTTTCTAGCATTGACCTTTTATGATGGACAAATGTAGTAATTCATCATCAGAAGGTTTGGTTACTGAGTACATCATTTCAGTTGATAAGGAAACTACATGTAATACACACTATTTTGTGTCCCAAAATAAACCCAAATTAGTTGACTTATTTGGCAACAGTCAGTACCTTAAGTAACAGTCATTTGCAGAACTTGTGTATCTATGTAAAATAAGGGAGCAGTTCATGCCTTCAGTAATAAATGTGCAGGTGTTTCAGTTGGTGAAACAGTTTATATTCTACATCAGCTCTGTGTTTTCCTATAACTATGAGTAAAGTGGATATCTTTGTATTTAACTATTTGCTCCTGCAAACCATCAATATCATTGCCTTCTATTTTCTTCAACATCTCTTTTCAGATTTACTTTGGATCGCCACACTGACCTTGACAGGATCTTTAACATCCATTCTGGGAATGGATCACTTTACACGTCAAAGCCGCTTGATCGGGAACTATCTCAGTGGCACAATCTTACTGTTATAGCTGCTGAGATAAGTAAGGAATTACATTTAATGAATATTTTTATATTGTGAATAATTTGCTTCCTGTATTTTAACATTTTTCTGTTCCTTTTATGTTGAAATTAATTCTCTCTATACAAATTAAACGCCACTGTGCATTTAAAAATAATTTAAATGTAATTTTTTTTATCATTTCCATTATTTCCAATCTGAGAAATAGCTAAACATATTACAACTATTGTAAAATGTTATCTCTGTTCTTTTGGGAATTTTGACATGCCTTGAGTATTGAATTACCTAATTTTTTTTAATGTTTAATAGGGATTTGTTTAATTTAAGTAATGTTAGGTGTTGTAGGAATTGGTTTTGAATATGTTTTATTTCTTCCTTTTGTAAATTTAAACATTTACTGTACTCATAATTTTTTTGGCATATCTCTTTTTTCTGAAATTTATTCATGTTTTTAATAACAGTATTTAGCAAATTATTTACTTTTGAGAATAGAATTCCTGTAAGCATAATGTAATTCTCGTCTAGTTGTCAGGAGTTTCCTTAATTTATACATTTTCTGGAAGCTTTGATGGTGAGGAAACTTTGCTGGGTGTAATTATCTTGGTTGGCAGCTGTTTTCTATCAGGATGAGAGCACATTATCTTCCATGCCATCCTGGCATTTAGAATTCCTTCTGACCTTCAATTTATCTAATGTATTTGCCTTTAAAATAGTCTTTCTTTGTTGTGGAGTTTTAACAATTTAACTCTAATATGCCATGGTGAAGTACATTTATGATCATGTGTCTTAGAAAGTCTAAAATTTAGAATCTGAATGCTTCTTAGATATATATGTCCACGCTTTACCCAAGATTTGGTGTGTTTTATGCTTTCGATTTACTAAAATGTGTTATATGTCCTCTACTTAGAACCCCTTTCCCTCAGACATGCCAGTAAATGAAATATTTGTTTAATTAAGGATACCCCACAGCTCTCATATTTTCTTTTTTGTTTTTGAGTATCACAAAAGTTTATTTAGCAAAAAGTTTCATATGAAAATATACATGACCCAATTCTACATCACAACCAAACAGGTCCTTTAAGGAGGGATATGGACGCCTCTACTGAACAGACATCGTTTATCCTCATATGACCACCATTCCTATGTTATTCTGTTGTCCACTAGTTGCCATCTCCACACACTCATCAATCACATGATTCATAAAGGGATCAAAGCCCCAAAGTATTCCTTGTACATGTCTGCCACCATTTAACTTTAATGAGAACTTCTTGTCCATAGATTCATAGTGACTCCTCAGTGGGCTCCGCATGACAGGGAAGGCTCTTTTATTTTCTCTTAATGCTTTCATACTGTTTTTTATGTCTGTCCAACATTAACAATTCAAAAATGTGTCTTCAAGCTCTGCCTTTTTTCCTTTTGCTTAATCTAATCTCCTACTGAAGCTCTCAACTAACTTTTCTTTCTGACCTTTAGATTATCTTATTTCCTCAGTGATGTCAGTCCAGTTCTCTTTCAGATCTGTTGCCTTCTACATTTGTTTGTGTTTTTCATTCATTTTTCTTGTATTTCTGTGTTGAGAATTATTCATATCTTGGCATGAGCGTCACTATAATGGCCTTCTTAATAACTCCCGCTAATAATGCATTTTGGGAAGTATCAGTCCTGGGTCGGATTCATAGCACTTTGGGAAAGACAAGTCTAGGTAGAGAAAAAAGCAAGTGCAAAGGCTTTAAGTTATCAAGAATTTAGGCACTTTATTTCCCTGTTAGGTGAAATCCAGTGTTTCTTACTAATGCTATAACGTACAAGACTAATCTTCCAATATGTTGCTCTTTTCTTGCAACCAGATACAGCATAGCTAAACTTAGAAAGCAGAAAGCTTCAAGTTCACGTGCCCACAGAAGTGCAGGAGAGAGACAGAGATAGCTTTTAAGGTTAACTTTAAATTATACTTTCTCTTGCTAATATTTTTATTAACCTCATCTTGATGAAGAGCTTGATCTGTGGAGTTTTTTGAAAGTTTACGGTAACAATGTCAGAAGGTGTAAACTGAGAATGAAATTGACTATTTGATTTCTGGATCTCACACTTAATTCTGTGCATGCTTTAAAAAAAATCAATAGTTCATCCAATTAGAAAATGGTAAGTTAAAATCTGAGATGAATACATTTCTAAAATTGCAGCAGATATTGCTCCCAGAAAAGAATGCATCATTGTTTGTGAAGGCCATTGTCACTGTTTAGTAGACTGTTGAAAATCATTATGGATCCAGATGTGACAGCCAATTCCTACAGAAAGCCAGAAGGTTGGATAAGAGTGATGTTGGGGAGGTCCTGTCTCATATTACAAGAGCATTATCAAATCTTACAGAATAAACAAAACACAAACAAAAATCATTAAGAAAATTGAGATAGTGGCAACAGAGCCATAAATTAAATATGCAGTCTATTATACCATAAAGGACCTGGAAAAGTCACATACCCATGCTCGTGAAATTCTCTCATAGTCACCAATCCCTTGTAACCAACTGTAAGGCAGAACAGCTATGTACACTTTTAAAAAGAAGCTTCATCTTTCAGCTGAGGCATGCTGAGAAATTACCTATAAATTCCATACACATAATACCAAGTCTACACACAGTCATAAAGACAGAAACAATTATTACAGGCCAAGACCAGATCTGAGTCACCTAGAGATACAGAACTGTGCATGTAATCTAGTCTGATCATCAGTAAAGTCTCAGACTAATATAGTAAATTTAGCTTCATCATTCTGACAGGGATATGAAATAAGGATTCACTCATGCCTTGGCCAAAGACCATGCTTTGTTTTGGGAGTTATAAATGGCAGTGTCTTTGAAGACTATAAATTTAAAAACATGTTTTTTCCCTATAAGGAAAATTTCTATTTCTTTGTCTTCCTCCCCCCACTCCTTATCTAATGAGATCCAATTTGGAGCTTCTGGATTCTGGTTGTTTGTGCTGTCTGCTCAGCTCAAGATCCTTATTCAAGCTCACTGAGCCTGGAATTGCATTTTCTATTTCAGATACTTTGAGAAATTTAACTTCTAAAGCTAGTTGAAGTAATTATGATTCTGTAAAAAGCTAAGCCAATTACTTCTTAAGAGCTAAGCTTATTCTTGCCCTTAAGTGAAATCAATCTGTGGAAAAAGTGCTGGAAATGCCCACCTGCCAACCACATGTAGCCAGAGTCCCATTATGCTGTTCTGGGCATTCAGTGCCATGAGAATGGAAGAAAAAGAAAAAAAAACACGCATACAGAGAAATGTTTTACTAGACTTGAAACACTGGTTTGATGGTGTGTCCCAGACCAAGCCTTGACCAGAACAGAGGCATGTGTAGATGAACCTCTTACTGATGTGTTTCCAGGTCCCACCTCTAACAATTTAATTCCACATTGCACAGCAAAAATCACATCATGTGACAAGTATGTTCTGTCTCAGGTAATTATTCAGTGCATTACTCCATGGCATAATTCTTTTCCTTATTTAAAAAATATGTTTTAAAATGCCAGGTGGGAAATGCAAAACTTTAATATCAAGGTCAAAATCAGGGGCATCATAATAATCTTTGGATTTTGGAACACACAGGAAACCATAAAGTTCTTATAATTACGTCTGAAAATTCATCATTATTGTATATGATAATGCAAATATATATTTTATATTGAGAAAAAATTCTTAGCACATGCAGAAAAGTTATATATAATTTTTAAAAGTTACATTTCAAGAGAATGATTCAAGCTTGTCTCTTTTTGGATGATTGGAAAAGCTTATGCATGCACAGGAATGGCCTTACTTGAAGACATACATCCTGAAAGCTTTTATTGCTCATGCCTTCTTGTTATAGTACAGTTTCCCTGAAGGATTCTGAGGGAGATTCAGGTGGTAAATATAAGCCAGCTGCTATTCAGTATGATTCTTCCTTGGAATGCTTTATATTTTTATTTATACATAAGCTGTAGCATCTGCCAGAAAAAAAGATTAGTGTAAGCACTGTTTTCTGAATAGATGACTCCAGGCCTTGTGTTTTATAAAGCATATTTATCCCCATGGATTTAGCTTTTGATTCAAAGAACCTTCAGTTATTTAGAAAAAGGCTGAAGAGGCATCCTATTGTGTTAGAAAAGGGTCTCTCAAAGCAATTTCCTACATATGAAACATTTTGTGTCTTTCAATGCCATTAGTATAATTAGAAAGTGGAGCTTCCAACATAAGTTTAATTAAGTTAGGAATAATACAAATAAATATTTTGCAAACATCTCACTCTACCAATGAAATGTACCTTTCCACTCTTCTCCATAGAAACAAGGGACTAGGAAGGTAAGGGTCCAGTTTCAGCTACATAGACCTCTAAGCATTAGCAAATATTCTAAGAATTACTGAAGAACTGTAGAATCACTGAAGAAGTGGTTTTTTTTTCTGTTTTTCTTTGTGCATTTGTTTTTATTTATTTTTTCCTATTCTTGCCCACATAATCATGACTTCCAAGAAAATGGCACTACTTATGCCTTTCATTATATGTATATTTTACTGTGATATAAATCAACCCCAAATCCTAGGTAACAGAAGGAAATGAAGGTATGCTAATGATTGTAACGATTATTTCAGTGATAATATTTAACATATATTGAGGTGTAATCTGAAAATTTATGCCTTGTTAAAAGTTTCTCATCACATTTTCCAAATAACTGCTGTGAGACAGGAAGTTCTGCTTTGATACATAAACTGAGGCATAGGAAATCTGCAGTATACTAACCAAAGTCAGAATGAATGCATGGTGAACTTGAGAGTCAGCAGAGCTCAACTATTCTCTGAGGCTAAAGCCCTCAACTAGACAGTACATGTACAACAGTATTGTGTGCAGTAAAATTTTAGAAACTCATAAAATAAATTCTTCTAGCTGAATACATATAGTTTAAGAAGATTCGGGCAAGACTATAAAGGAGGTTTGATTTAAACTGATATTTTTTTTTCTTGGAAAGAAGATAAGGTAATTATATTTCAAATTATTCAGCACTCCATAACATTTTCTTTATAATTTTTTAACTTTATGAATCCACTTGATCAGAAACCAGCTTTTACCTATATAGGATCATTATTTTAACAAAAACCCAATTATGTGGAACAGGTAGTAAACTCTTCCAAATTTGTAATATATGATCCATTTGCACTGAATAACATTTGTTTTTACATTTGTATTTGTAAAATACAAGAAAAAATAGAGAATAAATATCACTAAAATAGTAATAATAAATTATTTTACATTAATTTATTTTGCAATTTGACAATAGAAATCTTATTTCTATGTTTTAGTTTTTTGTTTGTCTCATTTTAATTTTTTAACTTTTATTAATGCATAGGAGCATGATTGCACATATTAATATACTCTATACTATTCTATGTGTATATATTACACATTGCTTCAGTTTCCTAAGTCACTTCTAACTATCTTCATTAAGAACTTTCAAAATCCTTTATTTATGAAGTACACACTATTTTATCATTTTTTGTAACAGCCTTACTATGGAATGGCAGACAACATTTACCTGTCTCTTAGAACATATTAATGAATCCCACTTATCTTTCTCATCCTCTATTCTCTAAAGATTCTGAAAACCACGCTTCTCAGTTTCTATGACATCAGTGTTTTCAGTCAACATTTTACTTCAATTATGTGCTACCTGTCTTGAATTACAATTTCCACTTCCTTCCATATTATGTATTATAAGATTTATTTATTTTAAGTATATGAGTGCTCTAACTTCATGTATGCCTGCATGCCATAGAGGGTGTCAGATCTCATATAGATGGTTGTGAACTGCCACATGGCTGTTGAGAATTGAAGTCAGGACCCCAGGAAGAGCAGAGTATGCTCATAAGCACTGAATCATCTTTCTGCCCCATATTGTCTTCTTATGAATAATTTTATTTCATTTGTGGCTGTGTATCATTCCATTGTGTTTGTGTGCCTCATTTTCTCTCTATCACTAATTTGATGAACACTTTACATCTTTTGACTCTTGTGAATAGCACTTTTGAGTATGAAGAACAGACATTTTAAAAATATTTTTATATGGCTTTTCTATGTGGCTTGAGTCTGGCCACATTTGCATGCAAGTTTAACTGTGCTCATATAACTGGTGTTATGAATTCCAAGTGACTTTATCTTGAATCCACAATGTAAGCCACTTATCTATCAGTAGGACTGCCTAGAATACACATGATGACATAACAACATTATAAAAATGCAAGGATGGAAATAAAGTTAAACTAAACATTGAATGGAGGAGAAAATAAGCAACAGGACAGGAGCATACCAAAGAGTGCCTCTGAAAGAATCAATATAGCAATGTATCAAAGCAGATATTAAGACTCATAACCAAGCCTTCGGCAGAGGGCTGGGAATAATAATGAAAGTAGGGAAAGTTAGTAAGATTTGGGGAGAACAAGAGCTCCACAAAGACCAAGTTGAGCAGGGCACAGGGGTCTTTTAAGAGACAGTTTCTCCAACCAAGGACCATGTATGGATATGGCCTAGAACCCCTGCTCAGATGTGGCCCATGGAGGCTCCGTGTCCAACTGGGTACCCCAGTAAGGGGAACAGGGACTGTTTCAGTCATGAGCTTGATGGCTGGCTCTTTGACCCTCCCCCATACACGCCAGGGAGTAACAGCCTGGCTAGATCCCAGGGGGAGGACATTGCAGCCAGCCCTGAGGAGAAAGATGAACTGGGGTCAGATGGAAGGGGAGGAGGTCCTCCTCTGTCCATGGACTTGGAGAGGGCGGGGAGGAGATGAGGGAGGGATGGGGAGAGTGGGAGGGAATGAGGGAGGGGGCCACGCCTGGGATGCAAAGTACCTAACCTGTGATTAATATAAAAATAAATAAATTACATTAAAAAACTAAACAGACTTGCTTTAAATTATAATTCATTAATCAAAATGATAAATAAAATTCATCTTTCTTTATGACAAATTTGATGCTCTTAATTTCACTATTTTTAACAAAACAGACATGATGAACACTCTGTTGTTTTAGAGCTGGTTTGTATAGAGTGAATTGATATGCAAAGTCATTCTTAATATGCAAAAACCAGTGTGATGGTTCAGTGAACAAAAAAGCATTTAGTGCCAAGCCTGATGACCATACTTTAATCTCAGGGTCCCTCATGGTGGAAAAAAATAACTGGATACCATGGGTTATCTTCTGTTTACCACAATCTTGTGGCATACATGTACCCACCTATAGACACACGTGCACACAAAAGAATAAGTAAAAATGAACTAAAATAAATAAAAATAGTAGTTTAAGAGTATCAATAATGAATATGTCAATAAAACATTTGAGCAACAGTATTTCACTCTAATTTTTATAATCAGTTCATTAACTCAATACCCAGGTAGTCCAGTTTCCAAATGGAGATCTGAGAGTAGATATTAGAAAATATTTTTCACTATAGAAGTAAACAAAGTGGTGGGTTTCAGGAGCTGGTGACTTGGACAATTATCTAATATATTTCAAAGTACTTCTTTTTCTAAAAGGTAATTAAAAGCAAAAGTTAAGCCAAATTGCCAAATATAGCAAGTATTTAATAAATAATTATATAATTCCATTTCATAATTGAACAGTAAAGACGGACATATAATATGAACTCAATTACACTCTTGTATTTTTAAAAGAAATTTTCAAAATAATAAAAGTACTCTTGTGCCCAATAATAAGGGAATTCATTACTATCTAATTAGGCTCTAATAGTGTTTTTCTTTATTGCATTTTTTCATAATGTCAGAAGAAGATATATGATGCTTATTTGTATGTGAGCACTTACTGTCCAGAAGATACCTATCTAAATTTAATCCTGCACACAAATACATTTTCCTAAGCAGTTTTTATTTCCTCTTTCTAGATAATCCTAAAGAGACAACTCGTGTGTCTGTTTTTGTGAGGATTTTGGATGTTAATGACAATGCTCCACAATTTGCTGTGTTTTATGACACATTTGTATGTGAAAATGCCAGACCAGGACAGGTGAGCAATTATACAACTCCAACTCATGATGCCTTTCGCTGTGTGTAAACTGTGTTTCTGTCAGAATCTTGGAAACAATGAAACAAACAGACTTTAAGACATTTATTTATATCTTCTCATTAAAACTTTAGAAAATCTTTGTGGTTTCTTTGTTTAGTTTCATTTTGGTTTTTGGTTGTTTTTATGTACATATTTTGTAAGCAGACTAGGTTCACTTGATGCACGGTCTTCAGTTGATGCTTCCATCTCTGGGACCTGGTTAGTTGGCTCTGTTGCTTTTCTTGTTAAAGACCATGTCGCCACCAGGTCTTTTTCTCCTTCCCCCCACTTTTCTACAAGACTCACCTCTCATTGCCCAGTGTTTGGCTGTGAGCCTCGTTTTGAGGCACTGCTAAGTAGAGGCGCTCATCTTGGTTAAACAAAATTCAGGGAATACATATAACAATGCAGTACTGTTCAAGAGTGGCCCTGCCTGTCATTGGCACTGCCTCGTCTCAGTTTCAGTTTCTTAGGGAAGATGGTCTATGAGGTTGTCCAAATTGTGAACTCATGTGGAAATAAGTTTCTCCTGTGGTTAGCATCATGATGTCTACATTTTTTCTAACAATAGAGTCCTGGGAAATGTCCAATTTTTTTAGTGATCACTGTTTTAATAGTCTAATAACCTAGAGATGCAGTATGAAAAAATCCTTAGAATATCATTATTGCTGCAGGCTGGTGACAGTGAGATTATTGGAAATGCAAAAACAAAAGTACAAGATCACTGAAACACACAGTCAGCATTGGGTTGTATGTGAACATGTTTTGAAATAATGCTGTTATGAATTGCCTGTGTTTTTCCTCAGTGTGGCAACACATAAATGCTTAATGACTTCATTTTAATCCTTTGAAGCATTCTTCCTACATCAGCTTTGTTTAGAACTATTTAAATCATTTCCTCAGTGGACTCATTTTGTTATTTGAAAAGCTCTGGCATATATGGCTGAAAAGAAATGCTCTTAATTGGCTTGAGTGCTATCTTCACAGAAGGAAGCTGCATATTATAAATAATAATTGGAAATCAAAAGCATTTTATTAGAGATAGAGAAGCCATTGAGAAACTGTGTCGTATTTTGACATCACTTAATGCTTTTATAAACATCAATGTCATTGCTATATTTTTATGCAAATTGCATTGTAGAATAACTCAAGTTTTTCTTGTAAATTTTCTAACTGGAATTCAATAGCTTGTCTATTGTTTGAAAGGATAAAATTACCACAATTGGATTTTTTTTTACTTGAAATGTTATGGAAATGTTTATTTCTGAATATTTAAATAACTTAGGTGCTTCTAAATTTCTTCTTAATGAAACATTGTCTTTCCTAAAAATCCCATTGTAATTCCATTGGTCTAGCAAGCTCAGCATAATTTAAATTAGAAATCTTTTCTGTAAGTGATAAATTATCCACTTTGCTATTTCTACATGCATTGCTTCCTCCATGATTATTCTATTTGATTTTTAAAGAGATATCTTTCAGGCCAGTTGAGTCATAAATACTGATATACGGTTGTATTCAAACTATTCAAAATAAAGCTCATTCACTGTAGCTAACCCACTGTCTCAAGACTTTCTGAATATTTCAGAATGAAAAAAGTAATCAAAGATTTTTTTAAAAATATTTACCCAGTCTTGACAACCTTAATAGAAAGAATATGATTAATTCCTTTCTCGCTGGCCACATGTGCACATATGTCCCTGTTTACTTTTTAATCAGTTTTGTTTAAGTCTGATTGCATAAGACATGTTTTTCTTAAAGATTTTATATATGAAAATGTTAGTGATCTGTTATGCTATGTGTCCGTACTCTCAGAAGTTGGGAGATTGAGATAACATTCAACATGGCCAATCCTCACGCAGAAAGGCAAATGGGGTGGGTATCGAAAGAACGAGAAAACGGAACAGGACAGAAGCCTACTGCAGAGGACCTCTGAAAGACTCTACCCAATAGGGTATCAAAGCAGATGCTGAGACTCATAGCCAAACTTTGGGCAGAGTGCAGGGAATCTAATGAAAGAAGGGAGAGACAGAAGCTCCACAAAGAAAGCAACAGAACCAAGAAATCTGAACCGAGGGATCTTTTCTAAGACTGATAACAACCAAGGACCATGCATGGAAATAACCTAGAACCCCTACTCAGATATAACCGATGGCAGCTCAGTTTCCAAATGGGTACCCTAGTAAGGGGGAAAGGGGCTGTCTCAGACATGAACTCAGTGGCTGGCTTTTTGATCACATCCCCCTGATTGGGGACCAACCTTACCAGGCCACAGAGGAAGACAATGCAGCCAGTCCTGATGATACCTGATAGGCTAGTGTCAGATAGAGGGGGAGGAGAATTTCCCCTATCAGTAGATTTGGAAAGGGGCATGGGAGGAGATGAGGAAGGGAGGGTGGGGTTGGGATGAAATGAGGGAGGGGCTAAGCTGGGATACAAAGTGAATCAATTGTAATTAATATAAAAAATTAAAATTAAAAAAAGTTCAAGAGTTCAAGATTGGAAGTTATGACATTGAAATAAGCAGAGAAAAGTTGGCTATTCACTAAACTTCCTCACTGAGCCTTGAGTGAAATCTTTTTGACAGTTAGGTCTTCCCAGCTGCTAGAAAAATTGGGTGTTAGGGCTTCTGAGCATGCTTGGGTTATTTATTGAGCATCTTAATTCAAAAAGCAGCCCTGTAATTTAAGTGTTAAGTAACAGTTAAATATACAGTGTGGGGTATAATCCCACCAATGTGGTGTGTGGACAACCAGGTAAGCCAAAAATAAAACAGTGTCACCACATTTTCCTTTTTATCTCTTTCCCTTGGTCTGGTCATTTCCTTGATTTAAGAGACATTTCACTTAGAAAGGATGCAAACTGCCACTGATAGGAAGTTAACTGGCTTCTTGTTTGCCTAAACTGGGCTATGACACTCATTAGGCCCTCCCTTAATAAAAGATAGTTGTTAGGAATGGAAAGAAGAAACCGGTTCTTTCTGTATCCATCTCCCTCACCCATGACCATTCCTTCAGCTGATTACATTTTCATGACCAAAAGGATAAACCCACATTTACATTTCAAAGCATCTTCTCGATGACACTTTTAGGGAGAGTGAAGCTCAGATTTACTCTTCAATATCTAAAAATGTTATCAAATGAAATCATGAAGTGACATCACACATCAAATCAAGCGGCAGCCAAGGGTTTATCAGGCCCAAAATATTCAACATAATGTTTTCCAAAGAACAGTGTTCTGGTCCATCTCTAACAACCAGGAATGGTGTGTGTGAGCAGAACAAAGCTATTTTTCACTAAGAAATACTAATATTCTCATAAAACAAGTTCAATATTTCAAATGTAAAAAGATGCTTTGTTTTCTCTGTGCATCTGAGAATCCACCCAACATTATATCAGGATCACTGAAAAAGCCTTGAAGTTGCTGTAGAATGTGAAGGATCAGGTCAATCTCGTTACTGCTAAGAATTGAACTGTATGTTTTCCATCACATACTCAGAATAAATATTCAAGAGCACCAGGTTTTCTTTCCTTCTTTCTTTTTGTAACATTAATACAAAATAAAATACTGAGTTCTTGGTGATCCAGAGGAAATCTTATTTTTATTTTGGTCATCAGCATGTGTTATAGAATGATACTCATCTCCTTGTCATTTCATTTATTGTCCCTTTGATACCAGCATATTGCTCTTTCTATATCACTGAGTTAAAAAATGTGTCAGTTAACCAATAATCATTAATTCATTGGTGCTTTTATCTTTAATCAATATTTAATCAAAACATTTGTTTTCAGATGTCAGGTAAATTTGATAATTTCCTATACACATATGTAAAGAAGTGGACACTGGTACTCAAAAATATATTATTTTGGCCTGAAAAAATAGAATCCAATGGTAATTTGGAATAGTTATTAATGAGACCTTATAATTTTTCTTTAAAGGATCTACTTTAATACTGCTGCTATATATGTATTTTAGCATCTATCTATTAACATTAATCTTAGTGACTAAGAATTTCCAATGATTTTTTTGTCCTGTTGTAGTATTTGTGGTATTTATTTCTACAATACACAACTATTCACAAAATTACAAAGAAAAACTTCAAAGCATAATTGAAAAAAGAAGACTTAGGCCAAAAAAAAACCATAATAAATAACTTTTAAAGAATGCTTGCCTAATAAATACATTTTATTAATATATTATATATTTTGCCTTGAATATATTTATGTATCTGTATTTTTATTCTATTATAATTTGTTTCTGTTTATTCTTATTATAATAAATATTTAGTCACCATGATTTATTACTTTTAAAATAATTTTAGCATTTAATTGGTTATTCTTGTTCATCATTTCTAGAAAATAGTATATTGCTTTGTGTGGTTTAATTAAGTCTCCTGAATTGCTTTGAAATAAATAATTTGATTTATAATAAGTAGGCTATTTTTACTCTTATTGCTATGACATGTTTTGAAAGGAAAGTAATTTAATATAATGTGATAATAATTTGTTCATGTTCCAAAATATTTTACATAATGTTTAAGCTCAAAATTACTTGTTAAATCAACAGAAACTCAGGAAAAATATTTTAACCAAATATGTTTATAATCTTAAACTAAAGCTTGTAAAGTATATTTTTAACTAAAAGTAAGTCTGAATGTTTATCTTAAGTATTAATAAATGTAAGCTTTCGATGTTCTCAAATTACTTTCTTAAAACATGATGAAAAGAATCAAGAGAACATCTGTCTAGAGTATGTACATGTCTGTGCTTGACCCACTGTTGCATGTATAGTAAGAACATATAATGAAGGAACCAGGAAATACCTGTAGAAAGATAGAGTGCTCTGTTTTCAACTCCAAAACCAGAGAGCTTCCTTTTCATTTAATCTGTTTGTTCGTTTTAAAATTTGTGTGTGTGTGTGTGTTCTTAAATTTAACTTGTTCAGTCTGTATAATGCTACTTGTATGTATGTTTTGAAAATGTCATATACTATCCCTCTTCTACTTGCAGATATGTGATGACTGTAATGCTTTCTTTCAGCTGATACAGACCATTAGTGCAGTTGACAAAGATGACCCCTTAGGTGGACAGAAGTTTTTCTTCAGTTTGGCTGCTGTCAATCCTAACTTCACAGTACAAGATAATGAAGGTCATTTTTTGAACTCTTTTTATATGTAGTATAAGAAATTGAGAATTTCCCCCAAAATAATTATTGCAGCATATCAATTTGTGTATGTATGCTGTATATCAACATTATGATATAATCATTAAATATATGCATGTCCATGTTTAGTAATACATTATTAAAATATCTTCTTTAAAGTTATTTACTTTCTTATATTTGAAATAATATAATAATTTATAAAACTATAGGTGGTCAGGAAAAGATGAAATGTTGAAATAATTAGAAAGGCTTCAAATAGTGTCATAAGCATGATAGGGCATGAATGGGTGAAGGAAAGAGAGATCATGTGCATCTATTATACAATCCGTGATGGGACATAATAGTATAAGATTTACTGGGGAAAGGTAGGAATAAGTGAGGAAAGAGAAACAGCTACAGAATACTGTGATTTGCAGATTTCTTGTTGCAATGACAAATATGCTATTGTCCTTTGTGAAACATGAGTTTTATATCTCTGAAGTTATTTCTTTTTTGTTTCCATATAAGCAGAAAGAACTTTAGATAAACATTGTGAAAATAGCTGTGATTTTTAAAATATTGATAAGTATGTGTCTTGACAACTATGCAACTGTAGATTATATACATCTCCCTTCACACACACACGAATATGTGTGTATGTGTACTATAAGACCTCATCTATATTTAATATATTTCACAGCAAATAATGACCTCAGCTTATGATGGTGGAGGACAAATTTGCCTTACTGTGGCTGCAGACATATTTCAAATAAATCTCGTAACCACATTGGCAAATATACAGTGTTTTCTTCACAGTGTTTGAGAAGTATGAGCAAAGCCAACTGGCTACATGAAGGTGGTTTTCAAGGGCCACGAAGTAGCTTAAGACATTGGATCATTTTACATTGTTCTATCTACCCATTGTGAGATTTCATTTCGTAGAGTGTTTACATAAGGGAGTCAATGAGAAATTAGCCATTTGAGACATGTTTTTTCACTAACTCTTCAGATTTGAAAAGTCCATATTTTCTGTCCCTCTAGACATATAAAAGTAATTGGATTAGAAAAAAGTAAAATAGACTTGGCAATTAATATATACAATGCTGAGCTGTTTCTGAATTTCAGATGAACAGCATCCAGTATAATTTCAGTTTGCTGAACCCATCAATTTAAACATAGATTTTAGATGAGAGTTCTCTCAGTTTAGTCCTTGGTACTGAGCTGACAATGCCTGTCTCTGGGTGTATGTCATTTTGATTCTTTTCCTGTGAAGCTAAGAACTAGATATTAGAAAGCGATGCAAGAATGGCACAGTCTTTCACAGTCATGGAGAAACCACTTAAGACTCACCTAAAACCTAGGCGGGTTTGCTCATGCCTGTAATCCCAGCACTCTGGGAGGAAAAGGCAGGTGGATTGCTGTGAGTTCAAGGCCAGCCTTGTGTGCAAAACGAGTTCAGGATTGCTAAGGGTACACACAGAAACAAAAGAGGGGGCTCATCTTATTTATTTTTTAACATAGATTATCATCTTTTATTGGAAAGAATTATTGATTCTGTGTAAATTACTCAAAGTAACAAATAAATTTATACAAATACCAATCCGAAGAACTCGCTGTGTAGCATTTCATTAAATTTGGCGGAATGTTTGAATTAATTTTATATGTTATTGTTTTCTATTGTTGGGTCAAGGATTAAAGCAGTTGTAATTATATAGGAATCAACTGAAGGATACAACTTTTGTGAATATTTCTTCATGCTTGTCCACATGTTCATCCTAAATACTTTAAATTTAGTGATACAAATTCCTTTTTAATTAATTTGTGCCTATGATAAGTTAAATATTATATATCATAATTTTAAAATATTGTTTCATAAAACTTAACAAATAAGAGATATTTTAAATAAAAATTTATTTGTTTCTTAAATAAGACAAAATTATAAAACAAAGATTCAAAAGATGCAAAAGTTAAAAGATACCTAAACAATATAAAAAATATGCTATTAAGTATGCAATTTTTTTACCTGAAATGTTAATGCCTGAGAGGTAAGTTTTCTAATTTTCTCATGATTCTAATATTTTAGAGATCTGCTTTTTTTTCTTTTTTTTTATTTAGGGATATTATATTTATTTATTTATTTATTTATTT
>CM053743.1:63149608-63166507 GCA_028658305.1 Pachyuromys duprasi
GCTTGTTTTCTCCTCCACTCAATGTCCATCCCATTTGTTCATCCAAACAAGCATTGATCGTATCCACCTGGGTCCTCCTTCTTATATATCCTCCCTAGGAGTGTAGATTTCAGCATGACCTTCCTATCCTATAGGTCTATATAAGTGAGTATATACCATATGTTTCTTTCTGCTTTTGAGCTTTTTTAATGTAGTTAACATCTCTAATAATGTAGAAAGTACTTGTTTTACATTCAGCTACTTAACAAGAAAGTGATTGACACTTTCTCTCTTTTTTTTTTCTTTTTTTGTCCTGCTTTTTTGACTTTACAACATTTGGAGTCCTGTTTCTGTATTGGCCATGTAGACAGCCCTTTGAGAACCAAGACTATATTCATCTGACAATAGGACAAGATAGAAACTAACCCCCTCAGTGGTTTTTAAATGTTTGTTATATGAGACAAGAACAAACTACCTCTACCTTCACCCAGAACTCATATTGCAGAGAACTGAGCTACTTATCCAATTAGGAAAAACTTCACTAGTAGAATAGTAGGTAACTGTATGGTTGACTGTATTAAAATTCTGCATTTTTTTGAAATGTTATTTGTAACCCCACAGGAGTGACAGCCGTTTGCTCATTCATAATATATGTATGTGTGTATATTATAAGTTTGTTTTAATGGATGTAAGCAATATTCAGAAACAGTATTTGTTAAGCTTTGAGTATACATTAAGATCTTGTGGATTTTGATAACGCAATTGATTTATGTACTTACACAGCACTACATCATATTTTCTTTATAATTATTAGACTAAAGCATATTTTGTCATGTGACAGTACACACTCAGACATGTGTAAATTTAAACAAATGAAGCAGTTATTTTCTTTGCTAAAATCTTGTTTTACAAAACCTCCACAATATTCATAAATGAATTCTTGCGTTTGCCATTATGGAACTGTTATTTGAAACCTAACCATCAATGTAGTCTGAGGATGGAGCTGCATTTCTGTAATCACAGTACTTGGGAGCTTGAGCAGAGAAGATGATCTCAGTCAAGTCCATACAGTAACATCCTTTCTCAAAATACATAAAAAAATAAGTAACAATACATAGTGCTAGATTCCTTGTATTATTTAGTATACCTCACCTGGTTTGATTTACATTATGTATATTGAATAGGAAAACTCATAGTTTACATAAAGTGAAAACGGTTTTTTTTAATGTAAAACACACTTAACACTGCCACAAATTGCTCCAAATTATTTCCAATGCTTTTTAATTTATTTTAGATAATACTGCCAGAATTTTAACCAGAAAAAACGGCTTCAACCGTCATGAAATAAGCACCTATCTTCTGCCGGTGGTGATATCTGATAATGACTATCCTATTCAGAGCAGCACTGGCACGCTGACCATCCGTGTGTGCGCCTGCGACAACCAAGGCAACATGCAGTCCTGCAGTGCGGAAGCCTTGCTCCTCCCCGCTGGCCTCAGCACTGGGGCTTTGATTGCCATTCTCCTCTGCATCATTATTTTGCTGGGTAAGAAGTGTTGAAGAAAGGGGATGGCCTTCAAAGATGACTAATTCTGTCTGTTGCTGAATAGGAAATATTACCATCAAATCATACCACCTTTCAACTAATGCTAAAATTGAAAGGTTCGTGCGCATTAACTGGGAAATATTACTAACATAGAAACATTTTACCTAGTCACAATATATACTACTTAACGTAGTCTTTATGGGAATAGGAGCAGTAAGACTCTGTGAGAGTTAAGTGAAAAATACATACCAAAAATGTATCTTTCATGACAGTAAAGCAATAATGGTAACACAAGCTCCCATCAGTAAACTAGAAGCTTAATAACCACTGGCAAAAGAAAAGCTCATTTTCTCTAACAGAGTCTCCTTGAGGATACAAACTTTAGAGCAGGCCCCTGCCTAGTAGGAGATGGCCAACACAAAAATAACCCAATGTAATTTGTTTAGTTTTTGTCTCATATTCATTTATTGGGGCTTTTTTTTACTCTAGAGGATTTTTAATTGATTTATATTGTGTGTTTGTTTGCTGTGCTTTCATGCACACCAGAGGAGAGAAACAGATTCCACTATACATGGTTGTGAGCTACCATGTGAGTGCTGGAAATTAAACTCAGGACCTCTGGAAGAGCAGCCAGTGCTCTTAACCACTGAGCTATCTTTCCAGGTCAATATAGAAGAATTTTAATTGAGCAACATGGCTGGTCTGTCAGGGGATCCCATCCAAAGACCTTCTAGGTGTATGTGATCTGGCTGAAATGCAGAAACACTCCAAATTACAATGATTTGCCTGGAATACAGACATTCCCTTAGTATATGCCCTTAATTCCAAACAATGAAAGTAAGGTTAGTTTATAGAAGGAAGCCGCCATATTTGAAAGTGATCTCTAAATGAGGAGCAGACAAAGTGATGAATCAGGTAAAGATTTGATAGAATGTATCCTAGACAGGACATGCCCAACTCCCATCAAAACATGACAGAAAATAGAGACTACTTAAGAGCAACAAGGGAGAAAGAAAATATTTTTTTATTTATTCACTTTACATTTTAATGCAGCCCCCTCCCCTGTCTCCTCCAGGACCTACCCTCCCACCCTCTTCCCCCTTTTCCCTTCCCCTTCTTCTCAGAAAAGGGGAGCATCCCCATATCCTCCTATGCTAACATGTCAAGTCACATCAGGACTGAGGGTACCCTCTTTCACTGATGTCAGGTCAGGCAGCCACAGTAGGAGAAAGTAGAAATAGAATAGACAATGGAAGTGGCTGAAGAGAGGGAAATGGGCAGGAGGTGGTGTCAGGAAGGAAAGGAGGCTAGAAATCAGACACAGAGAAACTGAGTGGTTTTGTTGTTGCTGTTGTTGTTCTTTAAACCAGGACAGTTTTACAGAGACAGGTTATAGACAGAACAAGCTAGACAGTGGTGAAGACAAAATGAGCCAGATAATGTGAAGGAGCTAGCAGATTAAAAAATATTTCCAGAATTGGTTTGAGGCCAGGTAAAGCAATTCAGTCAGAAGCCAAGAAAAGCCAGTTTGGATCAGTAAGCTTGGAGAGAAGTTTGGGCCAGAACAACTGAATTGAAACCGCTAGCCAGAGTTATGAAAAAATAAAAAGGCTTGAAACAGCTCTCATCTCATTCACACATCTGAAGAAATAAAATGACATTTATATTTAGACCTACAGATCTTTTATTTACATATTATGGTTTTCATTTTTATTGTTGTTTTTTTCAGGATTTCTATGTGTCTGAATTTCTGTGTCTCTGAGACTATGTCTCGTGTGCTTTTTCTTTGTTTCTTTAATTTGTTTTTGCTGTCCTATGCTAGTTTTCTTAATTTAATTTTATTTTCTATTACTATTGTTTTACATGTCTCTTTGTTTTGTAATGAGAGAAAGATAGGTTATAAATTTCTGTAGGTGGGGGTTGAGAAGGATCTGGGCAAATTTGGTAAAAGACAAACCATATTCAGAATGTAGTGTATAAAGAAACATTTCTCAAAGGTGGAGACTGGGAACCCACTAAACTCTGTATACCTAAAGAAACTAATCAAGAAGGAGGACTCTGACTAAAACATTCAATCCCCGTATAGGAAGGCCAAGAGGATGGACATCAGAAAAAGGAGAAAACAGGGAATAAGTCAGGAGCCTGCCACAGAGGGCCTCTGAAAGGCTCTAGCCTGCAGACTATCAAGGCAGATGCTGAGACTTATGGCTAACCTTTGGGCAGAATGCAAGGAATCTTATGAAAGATGTAGGAAATAGTAAGATAGGGAGAAGACAGGAGCTCCACAAGGAGAGCAACAGAACCAGAAAATCTGAGCACAGGGGTCTTCCCTGAGACTGATACTCCAACCAAGTACCATGCATGGAAATAATCTAGAACCCCTGCACAGATGTAGCCCATGGCAGTTGTGTCCAAGTGGGGTCCATAGTAATGGGAACAGGGACTGCCTCTGACATGAATTGATTGGCCTGCTCTTTGATCATCTCCCCCTGAGGGGGGAGCAGCCTTATCGGGCCACAGAGGAAGACAATGCAACCACTCCTGATGAGACCTAATAGACTAAGATCAGAAGGAAGGAAAAGAAAACCTCCCCTATCAGTGGACTTGGGGAGAGTCATGTGTGGAGAAGGGGAAGGGAGGGAGGGATTGGAAGGGTAGAAGAAAGGGAGCTACAGGGAGGATACAAAGTGAATAAAGTGTAATTAATAAAAAAATCATAAAGTAAAAAAATGAACTGTTAATAACAAGTTTTTATTATGTATCTACTATTTATAAAGCAGTGTACAAAACACTACTACAAGTTTTTTTCTTAATTTGTTAAAAAGCAAATGTGTCAATAGTTGAAGTTGAAATGTATTATCTTCACACATAATTGAAATGGAAGTCAAAAGTATTGTCAACATCCTTGATGGCCAGGCAGCCAGACAGCAGTGTTGTTCAGTTTTCTAGGGTAATTTGCAGATTGTTTTCATTGTTTTCTCGCTAAAGGTTGCATGGAGGGTTCATTCTCTAACATTTTCACTGAAATCTGGTCAAGCAGCCCTTTATGAGATTGAATTGGTCACAAATAATGCTCCTGATTTTATAACCCAGGGTGGATAGCTTTTTTTCATTCCTTTTTTAATTATAATATTTTATTTTTATTAATTACTGTTTATTCTTTTCATATCCCACCTGTAGCTCCCTCTCTCTTTCCCTCCAATTCCCATGCCCCTCTTCTTCATGCATGTCCCTCCCCCAGTCCACTCCTCCCCTTCCATCTGATCCTAGTCTTTCAGGTCTCATCAGGGCTGGCTGCATTGTCTTCCTCTGTGGCCTGGTAAGGCTGCACCCCTCTGAAGAGGAGGTTATCAAAGTGCAGGCCAATCAGGTTATGTCAGAGACAGTCTCTATTCTCATTACTAGGGAATCCACTTGGGCACTGAGCTTCCATGGGCTACTTCTGTGCAGGGGTTCTAGGTTAACTGATTCTGAAGTTAAAATAACATATTTACTTTCTGTTGAATTCTCTTCTCCCTATTGGCAATAATTGATAGACATTATAGCTCTGTTTTAAGAAGCAGGGCAATTGAGCTTGGACATGGAGCTAGTCAAGTTGGTACATTTTCTACCAACTAACTTTTGTATTGGAAGCTTTTACTGGGAAAATTCATTTTCCTGACAGTATGTAGCCTAAGGTTGAAAATCTTTACATCACACTTTGTTGTGTATGTGAGAATGCCTGAACTAAGGGAGATTTTCTCAAAAGCCTGAATTATGAACATGAAAAGGATCAACATTTATTGTTCACGAATATAAATTAACAGAAAACAAAGCACCTTTTGAATAATAGTGATTCCTATATACTTTAAAGATACTTTCTAAACATAGACGTTAAACATACAAAGATGTTCCCCTTCATCTTTTTTATTTGAATGAATTCACTTCTGTTCTCCAAGTATTAAATGATCAATAATAAAATATTTAAGAAGAGTAACTAGCATCCTCACCACCACCAGTGGCATTTCCATTAACTTTCTCCTACATGTGTGTGTTAATTTTGCGATGTATGTCTCTCCTTGTGTATTTTTACTTATTTGAGATGATCTCTGAATATCACACTTGAGTTTTGGAGTTAATTCAAGGAGACTTGAATTTACTCTTTGTTCTGAACTCACTTGATTTAATAATGTAGAAAGTTCTTTTACAAAGCATGGTTATATTTTCAAGGAAAATATGTCAATTTTTCTCTTTTTTGAACAACCTAGTCACTTTTTCTCCAGGCATGAAAGCCTTTCAATAAAGTAAGTAAAAAGCTATGGAAGGCCATCAGCATAGCTGTGGAACTAAAATTGTAAGTCTAAATTTTGTGATGAACATCAGTTTTGCTTATTGTGTAAGATTAATATTTTCTATGCTGTCAGGAACATACTTTGTTTTTAGAAAAAAATAAACAGTCGTCATTGTGGTTAAGGTATAATCTACTTTGCTTTGAAAATAAGCCAGAAACACCATAGGAGTGAACCCTGCTAAATCTTTCCCAGTTTCTGAACAAAAATACAAAATTAATCTTAAATTCTGGACTCCCATGCAAGATATAAACTTTCACACCTGTGTAGTGCTTGTACTCTGGATTGGTAGTTTGGGAATGATCTTCTAATGCATCTTCTTGTCTTTGTTCAAGTTATAGTAGTACTCTTTGCAGCCCTGAAAAGGCAACGGAAGAAAGAGCCTCTGATTTTATCCAAAGAAGACATCAGAGACAACATCGTGAGCTATAATGACGAAGGTGGCGGAGAGGAGGACACCCAGGCATTTGATATTGGTACCCTGAGGAATCCTGCAGCTATCGAGGAGAAAAAGCTCCGGCGAGATATAATTCCTGAAACGTTATTTATACCGCGGAGGACTCCTACAGTCCCGGATAACACGGATGTTCGGGATTTCATTAACGAGCGGCTCAAAGAGCATGACCTGGACCCCACCGCGCCTCCCTACGACTCACTGGCTACCTATGCCTATGAAGGAAACGACTCCGTCGCTGAATCTCTGAGCTCCTTAGAATCAGGTACCACTGAAGGAGACCAAAACTACGATTACCTCCGAGAATGGGGACCTCGGTTTAATAAACTAGCAGAAATGTATGGTGGCGGTGAGAGCGACAAAGACGCTTAGCTTGCCACCTTAGTTCTGTTCAACGTCAGAAAATAACTCTGCGGACATCGTCTCCACTTCACAATATTTGATATTCAGGAGAATTTTTTCCTGCTACTCAGCACAAGTTTCCCACTTATTTCTTAATTTGTTCATTAATTATATTAATTCTTTCCTGTAGGATGTCTCATGGAATATATACAACATTTTATTTAATCACTTCCAAGAGCCAAAGCTATGGAAATTCAATGTTGTCCATCTTAGTAAATAAATGAACCTTGAACAGGATAGTTCTCCCTTAAGCAACCTCACGAACAAGCCGCTTCTGTTAGATACACGTCTTGCCCTTGCAAATGAAGCTTTGAAAAGGCGAAGAAAACATTTAAGATATATCCTGTTCTATACATTAAGTTTAAAAAAAATGTACATGTGGTGTTAGTAGGTGTGATATGCAGCCTGGTATACAAGCATTTGTGCAATTTCATTTCATCAAATTCTATCTGCTAATGTTTTATATTTATATTTTTGTATTTATTTTTAAGAAAATAAACCAGTTTTTACAACTACTTCGTCTCTAGCTTGTCTTTTCCTTAGGAGAATATTATTTCTTCATAAATGATCTTCTTACCGAATCAAATTTAATGCACATGACAAGAAAATCACATAAGCATTGTTGAAATCCCTCACCAAAATGGTATCACAGGTAAGCACTGCTCTTCTGTAATAAATGATTACATTGTAGAAAGTGAAACTTCTTCATCTTGAGAGTATCTATCAAATATCAACCATTTAAAACTTATCAGTCGAAAACAATGACAGGACAGGAATGGTGCTCTAACCCCTGGCTTACAGAGTCAACCACACTCAGAATTTTGTCATCGCCATTCCCGAATCTTTCGTGAAGTACACAAGTGCTGTAGCATTTTCATCTCATTCGTATTTACTAAAACAATATCTGGAAGGATGAAATAGTTTCTCAATTTTGAATGACATTTGTGTTATTGAGGTTTGTAGGCAATACAAGTTGAGACAGTTCTCAGGCTGGAATAATCATTGAGCGGAATTATGTTCACCTCCCACGGTGACTTTGAAAATGCCTAGTAATGACAGTAATAACACTGAATATTCCATTAAGATGCAGCTTCACAATTATGTCAGCTTTCAGAGATGCATCACACATTATTGTAACAAAGCCTTTTTGTGTAAAAAGAATGACAATAGAAATCAAAAGAACAAATTTAAAAACAAACTTTAAAGCATTGGTAGTTGTTCACCAAATGTTCCTGACAGTTCTGGAGGTGGACACAATAGTATTTCTCATGGCTGAGGGTCCACCCCTGATTTATTTGTAAGTGGAATATTCTGTTAGTCTATGCAGAAGCCACAATCCCTGCTGAGTATATTGTTATCAATAGCAAAGATTCATGTGCTAATTAATGAAAATACTGAATGATTTGAGTTGGTCCATCTGCTATGTTAATATATACTTCATGCAGAAATATTTTAATCCTTTTGAAGGTGTTTTTTTTTTCTAACTTTCAGGCTGAAGGACCCACACCACTCTTCTGACAGATACTTTAGTTTGTATAGTAGTCTGATTATGAGAGAGAGACAACCCATGAGGCCCAATTAAAAATCACAGCCAAGTAGTGCCAAGAGCACATCAGGCTGGATATTAACACCTAATATGACAGACCCCACTAATGTACATCATACATTGGTTTTCAAAAGATACTAAGTTTAAGAAATGGAACTTTTTCCTTTGTGCTGAATTGAAGAAAACGCTGCTTCCTGGAGAGATGAGTCATTAAAAATAGGATAACTTGACAAAAGAAAAGAAAAGCAAATGCTTCTGAACATTTCGAATTGGTCATAATTTAAAATACAATTTTTTGTTAGAATTAATTCTACCTTTCCACAGAAGTGGCTCCTTGAGTCAATATTAGATGTCAATAATGTAATTCTTATGTCTATAATGTAATTCTTATATGGAGATTTTTAATTATCTTCTTTCAGAAATGTCAAGTGACACTAAATTGTCCTGGCATTTACTTAGTCATCCATTAATTTAAAAATCAGGAATTGTGATAATAATCTTTAGCATAACCCAAACTAGCTTCAGAAATGCTCTTCACTGGGATGGATGGACAGGCTTATTTATCAGTTTTAGAGAAACTGGTTGGTAGTAGACACCTCAATATTGTTGTTAATGATGATGGTATGTTAAAGTTACTTCTTGGTAGTCATGAAATTCAAAACATGTTATAAAAATCTATTCAAAGTCTCTCAGTAACCTTTTGGTATTATGCTTGCCCAATGGAATGCCCAGAACATAGCTTATTCCAACATAAATGTTCTGTGTTGCTGGTGCTCTTGTCTCTCAAAATATTATTGATGTAACTGAACCAATGGTATTTTTCATTTCTTCATCCATATATATTTTCAATATAAATTGTTTATTGAACATTTATTATAAAAAACAAGAAATGTTCTGACACCCAGAGATATAATAAATTATACATAATTCTATGCATAAGTGTGTATTTCTTTAACTTACACAATTAAAAGATAGAAAAAGCCATTGTGTTTATAATAAATTATCTGACTCTTAAAATTATCTAACTCTTAAAATTAACTTTTCTAGGTACAGAATCATCCTGTCTTATTTTTTCCATGATTTATAATTATATATTTTAAATTGACCTCTAAACTTTGCATCATTAGAAACGCTAACAAGAAATGCTAACAACTTGCAGCAAAGTATCAAAGTCTAAATAATTACAAATTACTGGACTTAGATTGAAATTAATTATTCTCTCTCTCACACACGTACACATATGTGGGGGCACAAACACACATAGAGTGTTACTTTAAAACTAGTAGGTGTGTACTGATAGGTTAATATCTATGTTTGTTTTTGCTCGTTTTTAAAAAGACAGAGGGCAATAAAACAAAATAGGGTGTTTAAGGAGTGGCAAGAATTGGCCACTCCTTAAAAAAGAATCTTTCACAATAGATGCTAATATTAGAATTTATATTTCTTAATATATCACTTTATTTACATATGTTTCTAGAAATACTTCTGCGTTTTTGAAAGTAAGTTATGACTGTGATAGACTGATTCAATAAAATATACAAGGAATCATGTTTTATAGTTTAAGAGTAGACACAAAATCTAAAGTGTGTGCATGAGTTTCTAGGCATAATTTATTTATTAAATAATGTCATCTACATGAACGTCTTTTTAGGCTATGAGTCCTGTGTCTGCATATGAAAAAATCAGAATACGGCAATCCTACACTCACAAGTCAAATCAGTTGTGAATTAATAATTACATCTCAAGTTTGTTTTAAGAACAAAATAAAATAATGTTCATGAACTTTCAAAGAATCCTGAAAAGGTGGAGTATTGGCCCTTTTCCTGGGTAGTCATAGACAAATAAATAAATAAATGAAAATATTACCTATATGTGCTAAATATGACAAAGTGGTATATAAGATTAATGCAGATTATCACAACTATTAAAATATAGCAGACTACACTAATTAAAGAATAATGCTATTTGCTTAGTATTCCTTCAGTACACAGCACCTACCTAGTTCATGGTACTCATTCAGATATGTTTTTTATCAATTTAAAATTACCTTATTATAAAATACAGTTGGCCAAAATAAAATTGGCTCTTATTTAATTCTATCATCGTTCTTACCAGTGTCTGCCATTCTTCCAATTGGCCTACTCACCAGTATTAAGTACCACTCCATCACTTTTTTAATCACACACTCAAAGAGTTATCTTTAATCACTACATTAAATTACTCAGGATTTGAATATCTCCAAGGAAAGCATTATGAGTAGAGTCCCTATATTCTGGTTTATATGGGTGTACTGTCCTGTAATGACCTCATAATTTCCTCTCTGACAGCTACTGGAGTAATTGGCTCAAAAGTTCTCTGCCTCTTCAGTTGTACTATCCACTATCTCCTATTGTATTCTCATACATGATCCTTTATCTTTCCAAAGTTAAAAATTAATATAAAATGTTATGTAACTCTTAATCTCCCCTAGAGCCTCCTTATCTTGAAGATTAATTCTAAATGACTGCTAAGAATCGATATATTGCCCAACTGGAAGACGTTACACCTCACTGTAAAATTAGTTTCATTGATGTTTTTATTCTTATCACCATTAGAACTTTCACTGTTCTTCCAATGCTTGCTAGCATATAATTTATACCTAAGGTTCCACGGAAATACTAAGGAGGTATATACCTCAATAAAAATGACTTATGCATAACATATCAAGAACAGCACCATATATCCAAGACTCTTGTGCCTGCTATATGCCTCACTGAGAGTTGGCAATGCTTCCCTCAAATAAGATGCACAGCCCACACCTTGGAGTCATGGTCTTGCATTTTATTTTCTTTTTTAAATAAAGATTTATATACAATATATTTTGACTAATTTTCTTCCCTACCAATTCTTGCCACTCCTTAAACACCCTATTTTGTTTTATTGCCCTCTGTCTTTTTAAAAACGAGCAAAAACAAACATAAAAAATCACATTCAAAAAGATTACCACCCTGAATTATGTCTTATCTAGTGTGATCTTGCATGCTATTGAAAACATCAGCTTTGCTCCTTTGATTTTGTTTGATATACAAAATTCTACATCTCAGTATTTCCATTCTATTGTCCAAGGAAATAGATGTTTCCCCTTTACTGGAAGTTCTCAATATGGCATGAGTCTTTCCATAACTCATCTACTATTACCATTTTCTAACCCAATTACCACATTGGTTTTTCATTCCTTTTATTCTTTCATCATGTGCTTATACTGTCGACTCTTTAATTACTAAGTTCTAATCAAATAAGTTTTAATTAGGGTCTACTCTGTTATCTTTTTCCCAGTACGTAGAACTGTTTACTTGTATAGAATGCTCAATAAATGATGGAAGAATAAACAAATGTTCTATTATTTTACTTGGAAGTTGTTAGAATGCACAATAACATATTAAGGGTTTGTAGGATTCCTGTTTCTTCCCACAACAAACTACTCAGACTGATAGAAGGTACCTAATGATTCCTTTCTTCATTTACTGGTAACCATTTGGGACATTGTTTTAAAAGTATCACATTCTATTGGTCTGTAATCTCAACAACTGAAGCGGGAAGAACACAGATCAAAACCAGCTTGATCTACAAAGGGAGTACAAAGTCACACTGGATACCTTTTCACAAAAGGGAAAAAGTAGTAAAATTAAAAATAAAAAATGACTGAAATGTAGCTAAATAGTAGAGTCCTTGCCTAACATGTACTGCCTTACATTCAGTCTTCAAAACTGGTAAGAGGAATAAGAAGAATATAAAATAATTTTAAGGCACACAAACCTAATAATTATTTTCTGGGAAATAAAATAATCTAGAATGATTTCACAGGACACACAAGTTAAATTATTTTCTGTAAATAATATTGCAAAAGTGTTTAAACTCTATGCATACTACTACCAAAGATTATATTAGTGGGGTCTCTACTAATAAAATAAATTCTAAAATCAGAAGATGGTTATCTTTTCACATAGAGTGCTTGTGACTTAGAGTATATGTCATTGTCTGGGAGAATTTAGTTTAAACATTGTAAAAAGGCTGATTGTAAGACAATTGCTTAGGGAAAACATGAGAAAAAATTCATGAGGAAAAGGGGTGATGGTCTCGACCATGTATGGTCCTTGGTTGGTGCTTTAGTCTTGGCAAGCCCCTCTGGGCCGAGATTAGTTGGGACTGTTTGTCTTCTCATGGAGCTCCTGCCCCCTCTGGGTCCTTCTATCTTTGTTCACATATATACCCAGTGGGCAGTTTAACTTCCAAAGATGTCCCCTAGAAAGGAGAATAGGGGATGCCTCTGACACAGTCTCTGTTGCATGTTCTTCTATAACTTTCACTGGTGAGGTTGCCTTGCCAGGACACTGTGAAAGAGGAGGAACACAGTTCTTATGCTGGGGTGGGGTTTCACGTGTGTGGAGGGAACTCCCCATTTCTGAGAGGCTAGGGAAGGGAGATAGGGCGATGAGAGAGGGATGGAGGGGAGGAGAGAAAGGAGGGTGCAGACGGGGCTAAAATTGAGATGTAAATTGGATAACTAACTTTAAAATTATAAAGAAAGAAAGAGAAAGATTGAAAGAGAGAAAGAAAGAGAAGGTAAGAAAGAAGAAAAGACAGAAAGAAAAAAGAAAGAGAAAGAAAAAGAAAAAAAGAAAGAAAGAAAGAAAGGGAATATTGAAATGGAACCAAGGTCAACAAACTTCAACAAAAGCTCCTTTTAAGTTGGATAAAGTTTAGTTTAGTTTTGAAGAAATCTCCACAATTATTTCCTTCAAACAAAATCTGCATATATTTGGATTTTTTAAATATTATTTTGTATAAGTTTACTTGCTAATTGCTCCAAGATCCACTGAAATATTGACATTCAAGAAGACCATTAAGAAATATGAATATTTGCTGTAGAGATTATCTTGGTTTATAAATCCAAGGAAAAACTGAGGCACAAAGATGACAAAATGAATAGTGATGAGTAAATATGCTTGGATCTATGAGACACTGTTAAATATAAAATTAATGAAATGAATTTTAAAAATACATAACATATTTTAAACATATATCCCTCTTAGGTCATTAATACCACATGTAAATATGTAAATTTAAATAGCATTGTGATTATTTCACTGAGTTCATTTAGCATATGTATTCTAATTTGTATGAGATTTTGTTGCAGATCTCATTAACTACTCAAAAATATGTATATAATGCTCACTATCATGCTGAATGAGCTATTAATAGAAGAGGAAGCCACTTTTCACAACTATGATTAATGAAACTAAAAGGTAAAAAAAATAGTTCCAGAGATGAGTTTTTATTCTAGTTATAAGTGGTTCTACTTAGAGCAGTTGCAAATGAACAAAATGGGCATTCATTATTAAGCTGAAAGAAAAGGATTAAAGATTAGGATGAACCTATTGGAAACCTGTTAGACTATTTGTGAATTCTTTTTTTCCAGCTGTGGAATTATCCTGACTTGGGAATGTGACATTTACAACTCCACAGGAAGGTAGCACAGCAACTTCATCCCCAAATTTATCTGAACAAACCTCCTACACATTGTGAAATATTTAGAAGCCTGAGATTCTTAGCAAGAGTGTTGCCTCTCTTTAAACAATCAGAAAGATTGGAGCTGAGTGTTCTCAGCGTGTACAGCCTGCATGACTGTTACAGTGCAGCTTTATTTCCTTTGCTTTCACTACTAACATATTGAAATTTTCTTACATCCTTTCCCCAAAAGTGATTTCTTCTAAAAGACTGCTAACACAACTAGATCTGAATTATATGAAAAGCTAGACAAATCTAGTGATTATTTCTGTTGGCATTTTTTTTTCTTTTTCAGAATAAGACATTAGCTTTTAAAATCACTGTGTGAAATTTTTGAAATGATTACATTTTGGAATGATTACATTTCAAATTTTCTTCCTTTCAAAGGGTTAAAATTTTTACTCTAAGAATTTAGCTGCCTTTGGGATTGCTGTGAGCACCCCAAGGTTGCAGGTGCATTTGTGATTTCTGCACATGAGCATCACAATATGCTGGCAGGTCTATATAATTTAGGTAAAAGAAACTCTGAATTTTCCCTTCCATTTGGTTAAACACTTAAACCTTATAAAAACGCTGGTCTTCATCCTACATTGAGCATCTAAATAGCTGCTACATAAATACTGGTTGAGTGACTGATTAATCTTGGCATTGCAATACTTTGTTTTCTAATTTTGGCAGTGTGGGAAATGTCAGGTTCCATACCTTCCCCACCCTCAACCAAAAAGGCAACATGTTTCATTCATATTTGAAAAAGCATACTCCAGAAATGTCACGGCAACCTTTAAAGATGACAGTCTCTGCCTAGGAATTCTTGACAGCAACTATGCACAATTATGCCAGCTATATATCGAAATTCCCTTACATCATTTTACCAAAAGTGATAGCCTGAGAAGACAGTGTGTAAGGATTGGGTGGAAGGAAGCAAAAAAAAATTCATGCACTCTCTAAAATTGTATTTTTAATATAGAAACAAAAAAGGTGCAATTCAATTTTAACTTGTTTAAAACAAAAAATCTGAATGGCCTCAAATACTTAAGTTAAACTTAAGTTTTAAGAGGAATTTCTATATATTTATAATATAAAATATTGAGTCCAATTTTAAATCTCTTGATAATCAAGTGGAATGAGAAGTTAAGACAAACACAAAGTATATACTGTGAATGATTTGAAATGTAATGCATTGTCTTCATGATAAGGTAAATATCAATGACAGACATATGGCCAACATGTGTGGTTAGAAAAACATAAAATTTATGACTCCTATTATATTTGAAGTGTGGCTTGTGCTGCTGTGGCGGTGAGGAGGAGGATATGGTGGCTGTGGTGGTTATGATAGCTGGCATTTATTTCCATTTTCTGAACCAGAATTTGCATAAAATGTCACAAGGAATCATCACAATGACTCAGTATAGTAAATACTATTATGTTCATTTTATAGATGAGGAAAATGTAATAACTGAATGTTAAGTGAAATTTTTTAAAGTCCAGGAACTGTTAAATGGAGTTGGAAGCCGAACTGAGGTAGTTCTAGGTCTGGAGCTCTTAGACCCACACTCACTACTGGGAGAATTTTAAATGTCAAGCTTCTCTAGAAATTAATGGCAACGAACCAATTATTCTCTGTAGTACAAATACGAAGAGTGACTTTTTATTTAAAATGGTAGCATATTACCCTAGTGAATGTCTATAATTATACTAGCCAATGTCTATATTAATATATGAATATTAGAATTAGCATTAGTAAATACTAGTATAAATATTACTACTATAATATATGTTAGTAAATATTTATTTACTAATGCAGTTAGAATACTAAGGATCTTTTTCGTATACAATTTTAATTTATCTCACATTTGAAACTGTAAAAAATGTTGGACACATTTATACAAACCTTTGATGGCTAGTGAGTTAGAAATAACTGTACCAATGAGGAAAAAATATGGACAATAAAAACATATTTATTGGCCAAGATAAAAGGATCTATTCAGTTGATTAGTCCCAGCATCAGTTATTGACCTTATCTCAAAAAAAAAAAAAGGTAAAATGGGATTTGGGAATACATTCACCCTTGTCTTCTGGCTTTCACTTGCTCACAGATCTGTGTATAGATCTTCAAATACAATGGTACCCATACAAATAAACCAAACATTCTCACAAATAATCTAAATAAAAACGACTTTTATTTCCTTTAAGCAGTTAACACCCAATTCAACTATGTGTAAATTTGCTACTGTGTGTCTTAGATGTTCAGTATTTTCAAATTGCACTCATGTGTGTGTTGATATGAGGAACAAGGAATTAAAGAGAGATGTAAAGATGAATCCATTTTTGCAAATCCTAATTCATTATTTGGTGTGAAAAAAAAAAGGTGACACATGATACCTAAGGTAGTTCTATGATCAAGATATAGAATACAAGATCAACTTCAAGAATACAGAATTGACTTCTAACATAAATGTAACCATAGTAACAATATAACCAAACTAATGTACTGAATTTAATTTTTGGATTAGAGGAAGTGGTGAGGAGTTTTTTCTTTTGTTTTATTTACTTAAGCAATATTTTAACTAAGATTATATTTTCAACCCCTATACTGATTATTTACTACCTCTTATAAGTGTGTCTAGGTTCAGGGGTATTACAGGTGAGTAACCTATGATGATGCTGTATAACAAATAGCCTTCAAACAGCAGGCTCTTTTTTCTTTTTTTTTTTTAACTGCTGTTCATTATTTAATATATTTTTAAATTTTTATTAATTACACTTTATTCACTTTGTATCCCCCCATAAACCCTTCCCTCCCCCCTCCCAATTCCACCTCCCCTCCCCCTTCTCCACATATGCCCCTCCCCAAGTCCACTGATAGGAGAGGTCTTCCTTTCCTTCCTTCTGATCCTAGTCTATCAGCTCTCATCAGGAGTGGTTGCATTGTCTTCCTCTGTGGCCTGGTAAGGCTGCTCCCCCATCAGGGTGAAGTGATCAAAGAGCAGGCCAATGAATTCATGTCAGAGGCAGCCCCTGTTCCCATCACTATGGAACCCACTTGGACACTGAATTGCCATGGGCTACATCTGTGCAGGGGTTCTAGGTTTTCTCC
>CM053743.1:63166607-63204793 GCA_028658305.1 Pachyuromys duprasi
GGAACCCACTTGGACACTGAATTGCCATGGGCTACATCTGTGCAGGGGTTCTAGGTTTTCTCCATGCATGGTACTTGGTTGGAGTATCAGTCTCAGGAAGGACCCCTGTGCTCACATTTTTTGGTTCTGTTGCTCTCCTTGTGGAGCTCCTGTCTTCTCCCTTTCTTACTATTGTCCACATCTTTCATAAGACACCCTGCACTCTGCCCAATGGTTAGCCATAAGTCTCAGCATCTGCTTTGATACCCTGCAGGGTAGAGCCTTTCAGAGGCCCTCTTTCTTATGAAGATAATTTACTGCTATATGAATAGATAGGGTTGTTTCACATGTATTTCATGATTAAATTTGAAAGCTGTATATAGAAATAACACAGGCTTTGATATTTTTTTCGTTTATTTCTTATATGTATTTAACATCATTAATAACAAGCCCTCTGAACCTAGGAATTTGAAACTTTTCAGTTAATCAGATGAAATAACACAGACATGAAATTTCATGTTAATGGGCCCTCAGACTGTATCTTTCCAAACACAACTGCACAATTCTTGTTGGCTTGTAAGTTCACTTCATCAGATATAATTTTATATAATGCAGTCAGTCCCAATACTAGTTAGGTCTTAGTGAGGCCATTGCTCATAAGGGCTTTCTAAAACAAAGCAAAACGACAACAAAAAATGAAACAAAAAAACAAAAACAAAAAATAGTAAAAGAATAAAAGTTTTTAAAAAATCCAGTTCATTAGAATTGACATTTGCCCCAAAACTTAATGCAGCCTTTTCCCCTAGGCCAGAGTCATCCTTTCTCACCTCTGCCTTCTCTCTCCTCTTTTTCTAACACCATGGAATAGCAGTGTCAGGGACAAGAAACAAATGAGGAAATTAAAATATTAAGGGTTTAAATAGCTTTTTCCATCTCACAATAGTCATAAAAAGTAGAGATGGATTTAAACATTTGTCCCCCATCTGTCTCTGCAAACTATACTTTTAATCCTATCTTATCTGAGAAAATTAAATCTAAATTTAAATTAATTCTTTAGGGAACATGGTTATTGATGAAAAGACCAAGCCTTGATGCCAGATAGGAGGATCATGAAGGGGAAGTAAAGAGATCGCTGAGAATGATGAGCCTTACTTAAGGTTGAAATATGTTCAGGATGCAAATAGGACAAGCTCAGACTCAGCCGCATTCTTTCCTAGATTAAAAAAAGAAAAAAATGAACCAAGAAACTGATACTAATGAGATGATGGTTTCCTGGCCACAGGACAAACACATCATTTAAAAAGTGAACTTGATTGGATTTGGTAGGCCTTCAACATGGAATTTATTAGAAAGTACTGTTGATGTTTGCTGTTTAAAAAATATCCTTCCTTTTTAAAGAGCACACATTGTGACAATCCTTACCCCGAACCCACTCCACATCATCAAAAATAACAGCCTAGACAGAAAGCCACTGTCGTTTTAGTATTCCTTCTTTTCTTCTCCTTTTGTGTTTTGGGGTTCACAAGAGAGGGGGTGGACCTGGAAAGACTGGAAAGTGAGTGTGCTCCATGTTCCTGATGTGAAATTCCCAAATAATCAATACAAATATTATGAAACAAATTGAAAAATAAAAACACACTTCAAGTATACTTTGTCAATATACATATTTCGTTTCTTCTTAATTCTATACTGTTCAGGGATTGGTTAGGGGAAACAGCAGATGGTATTTGAGTTTTTTTTAATTTTTATTTATTTTTATTATTACAATTTATTCAGTTGGTATCTCAGCTGTAGCCACCTCCCTCGGCCCCTCTTAATCCCACCTTCCCTTCCTCTTCTCCTCCCATGCCCCTCCCCAAGTCCACTGATAGGGGAGGTCCTCCTCCCATTCCCTCTGACCATAGCCTATCAGGTCTCATTAGAACTAGTTGCATTGTTTTCCTCTGTGGCCTGGCAAGGCTGCACTCTCCCTAGGGGGTGGTAATCAAAGAGTTCATGAGTTCATGTCAGAGAGAGCCTCTGCTCCCCTTACTAGGGTACCCACTTGGAGACTGAGCAGCCATGGGCTACATCTGAGCAAGGGGTCTAGGTTATCTCCATGAATGTTCCTTGGTTGGAATATCAGTCTCAGAAAAGACCCCTGTACCCAGATTTTTTGGTTCTGTTTGTCTCCTTGTGGAGTTCCTGTCCTCCCCATGTCTTTCTATTTCTGTTTGTTTGTTTGCTTTGTTTTGTTTTGTTTTTTTTTAGAACAAGTTAGCAAAATAAGATTCCAGTTAATTGTTGGACATTATTGCACACATACAGCAAACAGGCCCCAAAAATTAATCCATCAATCAATAAATAAGCAAACAGCAACTTCATAAACTAACTAACTAACTAACTAACTAACTAACTAACTAAATAAATAAATAAATAAATAAAAGGAAGAAATCCTTTATTTTTGGCCATTTAACCATCTCATACAAACCAACTATTTATACTACACATAAATATATACATTAAAAAGTTACTGGAATTCTTGGAATAAAATTGGTTTGTTGCTGTTGTTTTTAACAAGGTTTTTTTTTTCCCTCATTTGAATTTATAATGAACATGGTCACACCACAAGTAAAATTTGCCTGCAAATTTCATGATTTCCTTGTTTTTAATAGCTGAGTAGTATTCCATCGTGTAAAGGTACCACAACATTTCTGTATCTATTCCTCAGTTGAGGGACACCTGGGTTGTTTTCAGATTCTGGCTATTACAAATAAAGTTGCTACAAACATGGTTGAGCAAATGTCCTTGTATAGTTGAGCATATTTTGGATATATGCCTAGGAGTGGTATAGCTGGATCTTGGGAAAACACAATTCCTAATTTTCGGAGGAACTGCCAGATTGATTTCCAAAGTGGTTGTACAAGTTTACATTCCTACCAGCAATGAAGGAGGGTTTCCCTTTCTCCACATCCTCTCCAGCATGGGTTGTCACTTGAGTTTTTTATCTTAGCCATTCTGATGTGTGTAAGGTAAAAATCTCAGGTTCTTTTGATTTGTGTTTCCCTGATCACTAAGGATGTTGAGCATCTCCTTAAGTGTTTCTCTACCTAATTCAATGTTCCTTTATTGAGAATTCTTTGTTTAGCTCTGTACCCCATTTTTAATTGGATTACTTGATTTGTTGTTGTTTAACTTCTTGAGTTTTTTACATATTCCAGATACTAGCCCTCTGTCAGATATAGGGTTGGTGAAGATCCTTTCCTAATCTGTAGGCTGTTGTTTTGTTCTGATGACAGTGTCCTTTGCTTTACCGAAGCTTTTCTGTTTCTTGAGGTCCCATTTATTGGTTGTTGATCTTAGAGCCTGTGCTTTTTATGTTCTGTTCGTAAAGTTTTCTCCTGTGTCAATGAGTTCAAGGCTCTTCACTGTTTGGTTTTTGAACTTGTATTTTATATAATGACATGAAATTTTTATTGAAAATTTTATCTTCACAATATTTAGATGTGAATAGAGATAGAAAAATGTTATAATCCTATATTGACCACATACTTATAACTTTTTGTATAGGAAACAGTGAGACAGGCTTGTTGTTTAAGATAAGAAAGAGTATTTCCTGCCAGCCTGCTGAACTTGAGGAAATCAAATTGAAGAATGAACATATAAAAGCATCCAGAGGCAGTTGTTTTATTTTGACAACAGTGTCCTTTGCTTTACAGAAGCTTTTCAGTTTCATGAGGTTCCATTTATTGATTGTTTCTCTTAGAGACTGTGCTGGTTGGTGTTCTGTTTAGGAAGTTGTCTTCTGTGCCAGTGAGTTCAAGGCTCTTTCCTGCTTTTTCTTCTAACCAATTTTAAGTGTCTGGTTTCATACTGAGGTCTTTGATCCACTTGGACTTTAGTTTTGTGCAGGGTGATAAGTATGGATCTATTTGCATTTTTCTACATGTAGGCATCCAGTTAGAGCAGCACCATTTGTTAAAGATGCTGAATTTTTACATTGTATGGTTTTGGCATCTTTGTCAAAAATCAGTTGTCTATAAGTGTGTGGGATTATTTCTGGGTCTTCTATTTGAGTCCATTGATGCACCATTCTGTTTCTATTCTGTGGAGGGGTTCCAGGCCATCTCCATGAGTGGTCCTTGGCTGGAGTATCAGTCTCAAAAAAGACTGCAGTTTTTATGACTGGTTGTTCTATAGTACAGCTTGAGATCAGGGATGGAGATACCTCCAGAAGATCTTTTATTGTAGAGGATTGTTTTAGCAATTCTGGGTTACTTGTTAATATATCTGAAGTTGAGAATTTTTCTTTCAAGGTTTGTAAAGAATTGTGTTGGTAATTTGATGGGAATTGCATTGAATCTGTAAATTTCTTCTTTATCAGCCTTATATCTGACAGAGGGCTAATATCGAGGATATATAAAGGATGATAACTCTGGCTAAGATGCTCAATCTCCATTCAGAAAGGCAGAGAGGATGGACATCAGAGGAGGGAGAAAACGGAACAGGACAGGAGCCTATCATAGAGGGCCTCTGAAAGGCTCTATCCTGCAGGTATCAGATAGATGCTGAGATTCGTAGCCAATGTTTGGGCTTATTGCAGTGAATCTTATGAAAGAAGTGGGAGATAGTAAGAACTGGAGAGGACAGAAACTCCACAAGGAGAGCAACAGATCCAAAAATTCTGGGCACAGAGGTCTTTTCTGAGACTGATACCCCAGCCAAGGAGATGGCCTGGAACCCCTCCACAGAGGTACGCCATGGTAGTTCAGTGTCCAAATGGGTTTATAGTAATGGGGACAGGGACTGTCTCTGATTGGCCTGCCCTTTGATCACCTCCCCCTGAGGGGGGAGCACCCTTACCAGGCCACAGAGGAAGACAGTGCAGCCACTCCTGATGAGAACTGATAGACTAGGATTAGAGGGAAGGGTAAGAGGACCTCCTTCATCAGTGTACTGGGGGAGGGGCATGGGTGGAGAAGAGGGAGAGTGGGATTGGTAAGGGAGGAAGGAGGGAGCTACAGGGGGATATAAAATGAATGACCTATAATTAATAAAAATAAAAATAATTTAAAAAGAATGTCATCTGAAAAAAAAACTTCCAAAGATCTTTTTCAGCAAGTTTCTTGGATTTGAGAGAAAGTATACAAATATTTAAAATTAGATACATTGTAGAATTAAAATTTTTCTCTCAGTTCTATAGTCTTAAATCAACTTGTAAATTCACTTCATATTCTTAGGCATATTTTGTTAGAATCTTAATATACCAAATATTTCTTAAACACTGTGGACCTTGTAAAACCGTTAAATTTTATATGAAAAGTATGTGAAAGATACATTTAAAACTGTGTGTACCATTTGATTTTTTGAAGTACTAAATGTCATAATAATGAATGCTACAAGTTAAAATAAATTTTCCTTATATTGCACTACTTCAGTTATATTATGTTCAGAATTAAATAGCATAATACAGAACTAAATTGTGTACCTGAAATGATGTACCTGTTTTCAATGATATGACATGTCACCAAAGCTTGGAATTACTTTTTTATTTATTTTAATTTTTATATTCATTACAGTTTATTAAGTTTGTTTCCCAGCTGTAGCCCTCTCCCTCATTCCCTCCCAATCCCACCGTTCCTCCTTTACCTCCTCCCATGACCCTCTCAAAATCCACCTCCCCTGCCTTCTGACCCTAGCTCATCTGTTATCATCAGTACTGGCTGCATGATCTTCCTCTGTGGACTGGTTGGACTGCTCCCCCCATCAGGGGGAGGTGATCAAAGAGCCAGCCACTGAGTTCATGTCAGAGACAGTCCCTGTTCCTCTTACTAGGGAATACACTTGGATTCTGAGCTGCCATAGGCTACATCTGTGCAGGGGCTTTAGGTTATCTCCATGCATGGTCCTTGGTTAGAGTATCAGTCTCAGAAAAGACCCCTGTGCCCAGATATTTTAGTTCTGTTGCTCTCCTTGTGGAGCTCCTGCCCTCTTCAGGTCTTACTATCTCCCCCTTCTTTCGTAAGATTCCCTGCACTCTGCCCAAATTTCTACAATATTTTTGTCAGTGTTGTTGATAATTTGCTTTATGGGAAGATATCTGCTTATTTCCATTTAAAATTATACCAATAATAATTGGGTTCATGGTATTATAGCTAGTTTAAATGGATATACAATGCTTGATACTGTTTTCATAGACTATGATATGTCACTTGATGCCCACCTTTTATGTACACAATAGTTATTCCCTTTCTCTTTCTTCATAACATTCCAAGTGTCAGTGGAATCTTATTTTACAGAGTACAGATAAATTTTTGTGTATTGTAATAATTAATTTCACATGTCAATTTTTCTTCATTAAAGTTTGTACTGAAATCTGGAAAAAAAGGTCTAAGGGTATGCCCAGTAGTAAGTGTTTGGAGGTGCAGAGCACACGGCCCAATGCCTACACCACTGAGAAATATGGCTGTCTCTCACCTAGCATCAGCAAAGCCCTTGTAGATCCTCACGGACTTGTGGGGCCTAATGAGGCAATCTCCAATCTCCGATGTAATTTTGGTTAAGTTCTATCTTGTGCAGGTATTGTGCAGATAACCACAACCCTTACATCAATATAACGTCCATGTCATGTTCAGAAGCAGAATCTCACAACACTTCTCGGGTTTTCTTCTGTCTCCTTTTATAGAAGGTATTCTGAATCTTCTTGTGTTTAGGGATGAGATTTAAATAGTAGCTTGTTACTTTTTAAATTTTTAATTAATTATTTTTTGAATTTTAATTAATTAATTAGCTAACTGGACTGCAGGTTCCCCTTTCTCCTCTCCCCCCAGCCCTTCACTCACCACCTCCTCTCCTCCCTTCCCAATTCACTCCTCCTTTGCTCTTCAGAAAAGGGAGGCCTCCAATGAATATTAATCAGCATTCGCATATCAAGGCACATCTTATGTTATTTAGGTTGTATGAGGCAACCTAGTAGGGGGAAAGAGTCCCAAAGGCAGGCAACAGAGTCAGTGCGGCCTCTGCTCCTGCTGTTTTTGTTAGGAGTCCCACAATAAGACCAAGCTCCACAACTATTACATATGTGCAGAGGGCCTAGGTCATTTCCAGGCATCATCTGTGGTTTGCGGTTCAGCCTCTGTGGGCAGCTCTGGGGCCAGGTTGGTTGATTTTGTAGTTTTATTGTGGTGTCCCTGACCCCTGTGGTTCTTAGAATTTTCCCTCTCCCTCTTCTACGGGAATTTCGAAGCTCTGCCTAATGTTTGGCTGTGGGTCTTTCACCTGTTTCCATCAGTTATTAAGTGAAACCTCTGTGATGATGCTTGTTAGTAACTTATTCTTAGCACTTAGGGCAGTTACAAGATTCTGCATGAATAACTGTACATGGTAAACAATAATATATTTGCATAAACATAAATAATGTATTTGCTAACTTGAAAACAGCAGTATTTAACAAAACTGTAGTAGCAGGTTGTCCCTAGGGCTTTTGACCTCTCAAGTTGTGCACCTTTGATCAAATTTACAATACCATCTATGACTCTCCCACTGTGGAACAGGCCTCAAATGTAACCAGAGAGCAGCTGGTTACCGTACAATATTCATGCAAGTATCACACTAGTGGGTACATTTTGTTTGGCAGGTTGGTGTTCATAGCTCACAACAGTAAGAGCTTAGTTAGATCATGGATAATTTTATTCCCCTATATGCTGTTGTAGCACCTTCCAGCAACTATGAAAGTCAGCAGTCAGGGACAAAATTTACAGTTAACTTTTAGCTTGATTTTTCCATGTCCTGCAATCAAAGTGTGAACTCTTCAGGAAAAAAGGTCATATTTTCTAATTGTGTTGGACATCCAAAAATGGAGATAATAGCCTGTATTGTTCTGGGTACATTTAGGGCACCCTGACCAACAAAACATAGGGCAATATTCTACAACTAGCTCTGTGTTTATAACTTAATAACCTATAGATTCAGCACCCACCTATTATCTTTTTAAATTAGATTTTAATTACTTTACAACATAATAGGCTTTCATTGTATTTTTTAATCCATGTTAGTTTAATTAACCCTTTCCAGCATTTGTTCCTCTCTGCTATCCACCAACATCCACCTCACCTAACCCTCTCTGTCCTCATAATTTCCCCAAACACATCATCATTTCATTTTTTTAAAAAATCAGCTGATTTTCAAACTGAATTCCATCTTCTTACTTTATTCTTTTATTTGCTTTTCTTGTATAAATAGACATGCTGCTTTCTGAGAATAGAAATTAATATATTTGAGAATAAGGATGGTGGATGATCTACTAACCATAATGTTGGATGTGAATATTTTTATGAATATGCTTCATAATATTGGTGATATTACTTTATATACCTAATATATAACTGGGTTTTGAATTGCATAAGAATGGTATTTTCATATTCATTAAAATTATCATATGAACTTCATATCATTCTGTTAAAGTATGACTTATACTGATTGGCTTTTAATTTTTTTTTTAATTTTTGTTATTATTTGTTACAACTTATTCACTTTGTATCCCAACTGTAGCCCCTTCCCTCATCTCTGCCCAGTCCCACCTTCATCTCCTCCCATGTCCTCCCCCAGTCCACTGATAGGGGAGGTCTTCCTTTCCTTCCTTCTGACTCTAGCCTATCAGGTTTCACCAAGACTGTCTGGATCCTCTTTCTCTGCAGCCTAGTAATTCCACCTCTCCAAGGGAAGGTCAACCTAGTTCATGCCAGAGACTGCCCCTATTCCCCTTGCTAGGGTATCTCCGTGGAGACTGAGCTGCACATGGGCTACATCTGAGCAGGGGGCCTAGGCCCTATCTTTGTATGGTCCATGGTTTATTCAATTGATCGGCTTTTGAAAGTTGATCTAGGGCTGGAGAGATGGCGCAGAGGTTAAGAGCACTGGCTGCTCCCTCAGAGAAACCAGTTTTAAGCACCAGCATCCACATGGCAGCCCACAGGTATCTTTAACTCCAGTTCCAGGCATCTGACACCCTCATCCAGACAAATGAGCAGGCAAAACACCATTGAACATAAAATAAAAATAAACAGACACAATTAAATATAACAAAAGAAAGTTGATCTATTCTAAGTAACTTGCTGATGTGAGCTCACTCAGCTGTAATATTTCAAAGAAGAAGATAGGATGAATTCATATGAAGTCATAAATATATATTTATCAAAATAAAAATGTAAACTAAATATTTATGTGTTCTGCTACTATATTTAATAATAATCTTTGAATGTTTCTACATACAATTATTAAAATGATTTATATATAATATAATATTAAAATAATTTATATTATAACTTACTTTATAAGCAAAGCTATACAAAGATTTCACAACTCTAAAGCTGTATATTAATACAACAAATTCAAACTATCATGCTGTCTTCTAACTTTCACTACCTGGGTTGTGATTGTTCTATTATCATCTAAATCAGGGAAGAAAGACGCTTCTACTTGGCATAGAGTCTACTCTCTGCCAATTTTATTGAATGTATTATAAGAAAAAACAGCATAATGTTTAAAATCTCACTGTGGGTTTGGCAGGGACTTAAACATATGAACGTATTTTTTAACCATAATGGTTTTCTTTTCTAACATATAAAGTTAGAAAAGTTGAAAGTATGGTGTTCCTTTTACTTTTTGTTGAATTCACTTTTTTAAAAATTAATTTATTTCTTTAGTACTGTTTATTACAATTTATTCACTTGGTATCCTGGTTGTAGCCACCCTTCTCATCTCCTCCCTGTCCCATCCACCTTTGCTTTTCTTCCTCTATGCCCCTCCATAATTCTTCTTTTCTTCAGGCCGTTTGTCAGCAAAAATTTATGGCCACGAACTTACTTTCATAGTAACAATGGAAAAAATAGAGTATTATTACATTTAACTATAAAACTGAATTGAAAACCATATTTGAATTTGCATAGCAAATAAAAATTATCACTGAGGCTCTTTTCTATGATTACTTGGCCCATTATATAAGCCAAATTAAAGTGTAGTAACATAGATTTTAAAATATAGCTAGAAGATATTTATCTCAGTAATAAACAATTATTTTGTCAACTATTGTAATATTTCATAATTCAATAATATTTTTTAATTGGTCACCATCATGAGCATTGAATTGGATCCAAATTTAATGTTCATTAGTGTTTTCCTGGCATACACAAGACCACACAAGAGAAACATAAAGGTCTTAGTATTTAGGCAACCGGCTTCTGGGCTGTCTAGCAACCTATGGTGTCATCATGTGTCACTCTCTTGCCCCCCTGCTCTCCTACTCTCTCACTCTCCTGCTCTGTCCCTTTTCTCTGCATTAGATTCACTTCCCCCTATTATGTCTCATTCTCTTTCTCTCAGTCTTTCCTCATCTCTGTCTAATACGCCTCTTTCGTATAATATTTGTGCTCATCATCATTTCATTGGTCCTAACATTGGTGCATTGGGCTGGAAAAGGTTCTTCTGGTAGCACCTGGTCCTGTCACACAAGGAACTCTTAATAGGAAATAGGACCATGATGCCTGCAACAGATTTTTCTTCTTCCCTACCTATCCCTAACCACCACTCAACCATATATACCTTAAAATTTACACTTTCTCTCAACTGCTCTGCCCTGTCGCTCTGCTTTCAGCTGTTCAGATTCTGCATCCTGCAGTGTGCTCTGAGCACCCAGGACAAGACAGACACTCACACTGAGCCAGAATAGGCTTGGGGAAACTAAAACGCTCATGCCAGATGCCAAAACTGCCACTTTATACACAGACAAAGCTACTTCTAAACTTTTGCTGTCAGGTAAGCAATTGCTGAGGATCCTGCACGCACACAGATGGCTTTAGATTGTGCTAATGCTTCAGGCCTCAAGGGCGAGGTTTTAAGTCTTCTGCTGAAAGCCTGCCATGAGAGGGTGGCTTGCAGAGCAGTGGTTTCAGTTGTGCAGACTTCCAATCAGCCATGCCACCCAAGCGCAGAGAGTTTCAAACCAGGTCAGGAAATCCTTCTCACCAAGTACCTAGTCTCTCTGTGTGCCCATGGTTACCCACCACACACAGCAAGCCACCATGTTCATTTTAGAACAGAGAAGCCATGCCATGTGCTCCCACCCTCCCCAACTCCTGCAAAACTCCAAGCCTCACTTTCTAAACACTGGCTCTCAAAATATTTCTGACCTCTCCTTACTAGGGACCTAACCTGATAATATTTAAAAAAATAAATAAAAATAAATAAAAGTTAAAAAATATTTCGGACCTCTAAGCCCCTACTTTCCTGCTTTTAAAAATCTTTTCTTCCTGATTTCTGTACACTCTGCTCTTTAAAAAAATAAATAATAAAATGCTGCAAATTGTTATCTAAGGTTTTATGTAATTTGATCATTGGGTTTATATTCAGACGACTTCCTTAGTCATAACTGTTTATTTTATCTCCTTTAGGCTAAAAGCAACAAGTCTCATTTTAAATGGGTATGGATTTTTAGATAAATTTAAAGTTATATTTTTACAACATGCTATGTATATGATTCAACCCTGGTTCAAAATAATTTTTATATAATGCTAAAATTTCAAAGTTATAAAGGTCTATTCAAATTAAGCTAATTTAAAATGTATGTCTAAAGAGCCGGCCACAAAGGGCCTCGAAAACACTCTTCCTAGCAGTGTATCAAAGTAAATATTAAGAAACATAACCAATCCTTTGGTAGGGTGCAGGGAATCATATGAAAGAAGGAGGAGTTAGTATGACCTGGAGAGATCAGGAGCTCTGCAAGAACCAAATATATCAGGGCACAGGTGTCTTTTATGAGACTGTCTCTCCAACCAAGGACCATGTATGGTTATAACCCCTGCTTGTATGTAGCAAATGGTAGCACCATTCCCAAGTGGGTATACTAGTAAGGGAAACAGAAACTATTTTGGACATGAACTCAATGGCTGGCTGTTAGACCTCTCCACCCGCCAAGGGAGGAACAGCCTTGCTAGGCCACAGAAGAGGACATTGTAGCCATTCCCCAAGAGACCTGATAAGCTAGAGTTAGATGGAAGGGGAGGAGGTCCTCCCCTATCAGTGGACTTAGAAAGGTGCAGGGAGGAGATGAGGGAGGGAAGGGGGTGGATAGGGAGGGAATGCGGGAGGGGGCTATGGCTGGAGTACAAAGTACATAACCTGTGATTAATATAAAATAAAAATAAAATGTATGTCTAACTGCCTATGTCTTTATCCTAAAATAATAAATGCTGTTTCTCCTGCCATGAGCTGCCTATGACCCAGATTCACCACTAGGCTTTCTGGTTAATAGCTTTGATATAATAAATTCAAATGTAATTTAAAAATTGTTTTAATCTGTTCTACTATATTGTTTGTTTTAGAGCAAATAACTCAGGAGTTACTACATACAAGTTTTCAACAAGTCTCTAAGTTATGATCTACTAATTTTAGAGGCATTTATTTATTTATAATAAAACTTGATCATTGTACTATATCTTCACTATCAAAATGTTCAAATACGCTTGGTCTTGTTTTCTAAAAATGGTAATATTTTAATCTATAGTATAGCCTTAGACTTTTATAAGCTATTAACTTTTTATATACTCAATCATATAGCAAACTGTAGTGGACTACTTTTAAGGTTCTAATTTAACAGGGATGAAACATAAAGTCCTAATATTTAATGGTTAACAAATGCAGAGTCATCTTATAGATGATAAAGTCCCTTAACATGTTCAAAAATATATTTATAGTCTTACAGATGGAAACATCGCCTCACTGCCATCTTTATCAGATGAGGATGGTCCCTGAGTCACCATACAGGAGTTGAGCTTTCCTGATAGGCTCATCTACAGCAAAAACTATGCTCCAGATCTTGGCTGTTCCTCTGAGGCTGTTGGCATTCCTGCACAGAAAACAAGATGTCTGCAATGCCACATCCTGCCTGGGTATAGCCAAAACTGAACTCACCCAGGCAACCATTTTAAATGCAGCCAGGAAGGACGTTGATCCCATATCTGCCTCAACAGTCCACACACTGTTTGCTGGCAGACTGGCTTCTCCAAGTCAAAATGCTCCTATGCAGGCCTGTCCTCTGTACCCAGCCACGAAGGCTCAACCAGCACAAGAGCCACCGACATTTCCAGCCTTTAAGTTCCTTGGCCTGGCAGAGGACAAATGGCTCCTTGATTCAGCGAACTCCACCACCATCGCCCAGCCCAGGGTAACATTGCAGGTCTGTTTGGCATCATGCTGGGATCCCATGGACATACTGCCAACTTCTTTCTTTGGAAATATCAGATGCCTTCTCAATTCTTTTCATTTGCAAGAGACCAAGTCTTAAGCCTGAGTCCTAGAGTTGCTAATGTCAGGCCTAGACACCGTATGCCTTGTTGCAAGACTCAAGAAAGAGGCCTCAGATGTAACCTTTTACCATCTCTTTAGCTATAGGACAATAAATGTTCATAGTAGTCTCATCTATTTATCATGATAAATAACTAGATACAAAGGCCTAAGAAAAATATTGTTTGAGAATCTAAGAAAATGTTTTAAGTTTGGTAAATGCAAGTTATTGATGTTTGAGGGTCTAAGAAAGTATATTAAGGTTGGTTAAATGGTTGCAAGGTCTAAGGTGATTTAGGGTATCCTAAATAGGTAAAAATGCTTAATATTCCTTCCTGTTGCTCTGCTACTATTTTATTGACCATCCAGAGTTTTGACTTCTATCAATAGAGCTCTGGTTTATTAATCTAACTCTAATACAAAAACATTCCACTATACCACCCACTATCATGTTTCCAAGCTCAGGATTTTAAATCTCCTTTAAATCTCCATAATGTGTAATCATACTAATGGTTAAGATCAAGTGAACTTTTGTCCCTTCTACTTCACAAAATTTGATTAATCACATTACTTTTTATACTTTGGTACAGCCACATTTGACATAATGGTCCATTCTTAATTTACATTTGTTTCTGATATATTCTCTTGCATAAATATTTTTATACATTTCATAGAGGATAATACCTCATAAAGATTTTGTTTCTAACAAAATTAAGCTGCCTTGCAAGGCTGGCAATTCTTTACTGGCAACCCTCTATCCTGACCTTTCCACATCAGGGGGTTCCCCTCCTCCCCTTGACCCTGTAATCTGGACATTTTGTTGCTATTTTTTCTCTCTCTCTTATCTCTTTGCAGGGCAAACCAAGAGCTGCTACTAATGAACCGAAATTTACATACTTTAACTTGCCTTACATGAGAAGCAGCCAAAGCTCATCATTTTTTTAATTATTAAAAATAGGGAGGAATGTTAGTATTTAGGCAACCTGCTTCAGGGTTGCCTAGCAACTTATGATGTCATCATGTGTTGCCACCAGGTAGCCACATGTGACAGGTGTGGCTAAGTTGCTCCTTAAAAGGATTAACCCACCACTTTGTCGCTGTCTCATCCTCTCACCCTCTTACTCTCTTACTATAATGTTCTTTCCCCTTTCTCTGTTGGAGCACCCCCTTCCTTCCCCTATCTGCCTTGCTCTCTCCTTTTCTCTCTCTCTCTCTCTCTCTCTCTCTCTCTCTCTCTCTCTCTCTCTCTCTCTCTCTCTCCATCTCCATCTAATAAACCTCTGTCATATAAAATCTGTGCACAACATCATTTCATTGGTCCGAACAACAGGTGAATTAACGGAAACAACTCTTCATAATTTATGAAATCTGTTAGATACTTTATTGCCTCTTTTCACTGACTCACACTTTCTGACCCTCAGGGATGTTTTGTCTACTCCTTGTTCCCGTGCTTAGAAATTTGTGGGGAAAAAACACACACACACACAAACACACACACAGACACACAAAGCTAGACCTTTAAAGATCATACATAAATCAACTTATTTCTTCTAACTCTTGATGGTTCTAGGCACCTGGTTCTAAAAGATAAGATCAAAATGGAAGTATGTGTCTATTCCCTTATGCCTCAGACTAACACTGCTACAGAAAACAGTAGGAGAAACCTGGGTATGGATATACACACACCACACACACATACGCACATCTCATCCACACTCAGGAGACAGAATAAAGAAAGTCATGTTTGAAGATAGTACAACAAAGTTTCAGGCTATCCTTAACTACAGAGTGAGATTCTGTTTGATAAAAAAAGAAAAATACTCTCTGCCTATTGCATGTAGTGAAAGTTTGGTTTCTTTCACGTGTTTTTTGTTTGTTTGTTTGTTTTGGTCCCATATGTGAGACATGGAAATATTTTTAGTTCATCTTCAGTTGAAAACAAACTTGTGACAGGGCATATGATCTTGGTCAGCTGAAACCAGACATGTGCGAGGGCTTATGATGTTTTGCTGAAAGCTGTCTCCTGCAAGGGGCATGTTTTTTTGTTTTTTTGTTTGTTTGTTTGTGTTTTTTTGCCAGCTGGAAAGATAGTCTTGTGGGGACTTAGAGAATATAAATAGAAGTCCAAGGACAGAGACAATGCTTTCATATCCCTACACTGAGTCTTGGCACTTACACTGCAGACTTGTGGTGATTCCATGGGGTCTTGCTGTTTCTCCTGATTTTGAGAGGACAACACCATTTTGTCTCCATTTTAGGACCAGGCCTAACTTTAAAAGTAAAAGTAGGCCATAGGTCGCCAATTCTAGGAACAAGACCATAAAATCCCACACCCCAGAAGCATCCTAGAAATAACCACAGGTATGGGAAGGTATCTCAGGGTGGAGCATCTGTTCTGGGCAGTACATTGACCTTGTAGTAGATCATCAATGGCACAGGAAAATACGTAGCATTTCTGAGATCTATAGATAGTTTGCTCAATGTTAGTTATGTTAGTCAGCCAGTCATTCTGTAACAAGTTTGCTTTTGCTAAATGTTACAAATCATGTAACTGCTAAGCTGGAAATTCCCTGTCCTTTCTCAAACTCCAATAAAATCCTGCCTTGCAGCTGCTCAGGGGCTCTCCTCCTTTATCCACTGTGTTGGTGAATATTGAGACCCAGCATAAGCCCAAATAAAGTTCTTTGCTCTTGAATATGTGGCCCAACTCCTGGTGATCTTTGGGGACTCTAAAATCTGAGCATAATAGATTGTAACTCCGTTGTTTATTTTTGTTGCTGTTTGTTGTTTGACTGGACAACTAGTATCTGGAAAAGTATATCTGCAAAAGGAACTATGTCTGAAAAGGTCCACCATGCTCTTTTTTCCAAAAACCTTCTTTCTCCTCTACCTTTGGTCAGTGTGTTAGAAGGGAGGTAGTGGCAATTAAGAACCCTAAATAAAGTAGATTTTTGAAAAATCTGAGCCTACAATTGCAGATATTTATTTATTGTTATGATATGAGATCTGACTGTCTAACACATGCTTATCCGGAACTTGCAATCCTCTCAACTCACCTTCAAGATTAAACATACATTCCACCACCCCACTACCCTTTTGATAAATTCTTTTATTTTTTTCGTGTGTGTGTGTGTGTGTGTGTTTTAATGAAAACATCCACCAGTCATTCAGAACACCAAACACCCTTGGCAGGGCACAGATATGTGTTTTGGCTTTACTCTGTATCCATTTGTACTTTCCATCTCTCCATCGGCCACTGTCATTGGCCATGGAGCATCTTCACCTTGCTGTTGTTGACTATCTCAATCCTGGAGTATTCCTAGAGTCCAGATAAGATTTTGTGCATTCTATAGCTCCCCATGGCAGAGCATTGTGGTGTCTCTCCAAAGATGAAGCACACAGTCTTGAGGGGCATTTTGGAAAGAGCAGGGATCCCAAACTCACATGCACTTTTCATTACTTTTCTAAAGTTTTTTTCTATTACCTTTTGATAAATTCTATAACTGTTTTGCTTTATTTTTATTTTTTTGCCTTCACAATAGGATGGAACCTCTTTTGAGAGAGGTCCAATTGTTTTAATCATTCTGCATATGCTCAATGGCTAGCCTGTCCTGAGTCAGAGAGATTTTGTTGCCAGTATTAAGTGGGCACATGGGTGAGATCCTATGAAGGCATTTGAATAGCAGTAAGGAGAAGCTGATGGATTCTCCTGGAGCCTTTATATGGTGCCTGCCATGGCTATTCAAAAAGCAGCCTCTCTCAAAGCCTCAATTGTTTTTATGTTGTGGCCAGAGGGTACGGCTTAAGTGACAGTGTAATGGTTTTCACCATCTGAAATGTGAGATCTGAAGTGTGAGGAGTTAAAGCAACCTTAGCTGTCATCATGACATCTCTCTGGAATATGGAAAAGGCAGTAGTTTGATTGACAACCTTCCTATTTTCCACAAAAGCAACTAGACGAAAATTGTAATTATAGCAACAATTGGTGGGATTCCAGAAGTGGAAGAATGCTGCCCAGCCAGGATCCCAGGGCTGTGAGAACAACAGTAATGATCTCTTATTCTGACCTTAATGTGTGAGACTCTGCCTGACCTGGGGCAGTTGTTCTTGTACCTAAGTGAAGGGTTGTTAACCACTTCTCATTGTGGAGCATAGCTGCTTGCTCTCATCACACTTGACAGTTTCAGCCTTTATAAAAGACAAGATATTAAATGCTTGTCAAAGTCCAAAGTCACAGTAATATAAAATTTTGGTAAATTCTTTCCAGTGATTAAGCCATTGCCAGTGCCCTTTTACAAAAAAATGTACTCCAAGGAGAAGTTCATGTTTACCTTCATTTGTGTTACTATAGGAATACAAAGCATTATAGCCCCTTTGGAAGAAAATCTGGGAGTTTCTTATAAAATGATAGCATTTCCCATATGAACCATCATGTAGTCACAGTAACCAAATTGTTAAAAACAAACAAACAAACAAAAAAAAAACAAAGCATGCAAAAGGCTGTACAGAGATATTTGTGGCAATTTGGTCTACAATAGCTGAATAGATATAAACATTGAATGGAGTGAGGGGTATCCCCACTTAGATAAAGCATCAACTAATGAAAACAGACTATCATTTAATGTTTATGATTAAGAGAAAGGGGTCAATCTGAAAAATACCTACATTGTACTATTTCAACTATTTGAAATTGTGGAAAGAAAAGAGTGAAAACAAACAAACAAACAAATCATAGATTGTATAGGTGAGACAAGAAACATGAATAAGTAGAACATATATCTTTAAAATCAATGAAACTGTCTTCTCATGATTGTGATAGTGAATATTTGTCAATAAATCTTTATCAAAAACCCACAGTAAATTTTGATGGCAATTTTATATTATTATTGTATTATGAGCTTTCACAAATATGACACTAAAGGATATTGAGAGTGTAGATGACCATTTTCCATGACCATAGTGTGGCTGTCTGCTTAATTTTGTTAGAAACAAAATCTTTATGAGGTATTATCCTCTATAGAAAAGTGTAGAAGTATTTATGCAAGAGAATATATCAGAAACAAATGTAAATTAAGAGTGGACCATTATGTCAAATGTGGCTGTGCCAAACTATAAAATGTAATGTGATTAATCAAATTTTATGAAGTAGAGAAAATCATTTTTGCAGGTATTTTAAGAATTGAACAATATATTACATATATTAAACTAAAGAGTACAAAATTTACAAAACACATATCCTTTTAATTTGTTACATTTTATTTATTATCTTTTAAATTAAGTAATTTATTTAAATTAATTCACACCCTGAGCCAGCCTCCTTCCTCCTCTCTTCCCAGTCCCAGCCCCATGCTCCCCCCCAACTCCACTAATTTCTCCCACTCCTTCTCAGAAAAGGGGAGGCCCGCGTGTGTACCAATCCAACCTGGCACCTCAAGTCACAGCAGAACTAAATGCATTCTCTCCCACTGAGGCCAAACAAGGCAGTCCAGCTAAGAGAAGATATTCAGTGGCAGGCAACAGAGTCAGAGATAGCCCTTACTCCCATTTTTAGGGGACCTGTATGCTGAACAAGCTGCACATTTGTTACATATGCAAAACACAACATTTTAACAAAGAAAATACTGTGAAATTTATATAGCTCAACCTATGTTTTGTACTAGGAGTTTCCTCTTCCTAAAGGTGTGAAGGAGGAATAAACACAATTTTCACCAAGCACTGGTTAATAAAGTCCTCAGTGGAGCAGAGCCCATTCCTGGGTTCTATGTGAAAGCAGGCCTAGCAAGCCATGTGAAGAAGGCCAGTAAGCAGCATCCTTCATTGCTTCTGCATCCGTTTCTGCCTCCAGCCTTGCTTGAGTTCCTGTCCTGACTTCTTGCAATGATGGGAAATGATCTGGAAGTATAAGCTGAAAGCCCCCTTTTCCCCAACACGCTTTTTTGGTCATGGTGTTTTGTTGCAGCAATAAAAACCTTAAGACAGTGGAGGCATGAGAGAAGAATTGGAAGAATGTTATTTGGGGAAGATTGGGGAAGATATTAATTTAAACACTGAAGAGAGTGGATATGTCAATGGAGACCTGTGCACACAGAGTCAGGAATGCTAAAAAGAGTATGGGGAGCAAGATGGAACAGCTGTAAATTTGGTAAGTCCCAAGAAATAGAAACAGATGAGCTGAAACTATAGAACCTTGTACACCATCTAGAGAAAACGATATCCTCAAGAGTCATTAAATGTTCATAGAAAATAAAGTCTAATTTATCCTTTATAAGTAATTTTGTCTCCTGTGTAATAATCTTATTAGATAGGCATTTTAAAGGAGGAAATGCCCACTGAAGTGAATTTCAAAGAAAAGCTATGAGATAATAAGCTTAAAAATGATGTGTATTGGAATCCTTAATGTGGAGGTTTTAATAAAATGTATAGGAAAATACCCTAAATTTTTCCATATTCTTGTTGCCATCACAGACTGTTTAAAGAAGTAGATGTATGTATTCTGTATTTCATGTTATTCCAATGCTTTGATTATCAATTCCATCCAAATGCTTGATATATTCTCACATTATCTGAACACTCTGTATACGGTATTTTTATTTTATTGACCTTAACTTAGTAATGATAGCTTTTTAAAATTTAGTTGTTTATTTCTTTCCTTGAATACTATTGCATTCCTCAAATAGTAGCATCAATATTCCCTCATTGTGTCTATGTAAACTCTTGATGCCCTTCTTGCTTTTCTGCCTTACCTTCTTACATTTTAACTAGACAGAAATATTAAGTGTAATTTAACACCAAGAGTTAAGAAAAAAAGGTGCTCAAATCACTACGTAGGGAAACTTCATTCAGACAACACATGAGAGATCTTTATTACAATATATGAAGATCATCAGGCATAGTGCAATGAGAAAATCATCAGGCATACGACAATGAGAAAATCAAGAGATGTAAGACACAGCAATAAGCTTGGAAATATTTGTTGTCAAGGTGACTAATGGGAGAAATAAATTGGAACAGCAAGGCCATTAGTACTTCCTACTTTCTGCTCAGAACCACAAACAGTTGCACTTGATCTTAGCTGGAGAAGTGAGTGTTGGCGCTAGGAATAAAGACAAATGATTGTTCTTGGGAACTAAATATCCGCAAGAGGTTAGGGACCTATCACACCCAGACAAAGGACCTTGGCACATAAATCTTAGCACTATAGATTCTCTATTTCATGTGTGATGAAGGGAATGACCATATCAATGTCAACTGGAATCAGACTGAAAAGGAAAAAATAAAATAAAAATTTCTAAGTGAAAGCAATGCCAATAAACTAACAAAATTAAACAGAATGTACATAGAAAACACAGGGATTTCAAATAAATGTAATACTTATTTTAAAAATAATCATTTGATATTAAAAATAAAAGTCCTATTTTCAAAATTAAATAATATTCAAAATCATATACATCTTATTATATTTACATATTCTATTACTTTAAAATAATTGCCTCTGTTTTAGTGAAGAAAGCTTGATACATCCTTTATTTAGTGATTGTCTTCAACCTCTTCATCACTCATGTATTCTTCTTCTTCTGTTCCTTCTTTCTTCCTCATCTTATCTTCATCTTTTCTGGCCTTAAGTTCTAAGGATCCCATCTAGATAACTATCCACACTCTCTTCACTGTACCACTGAATGCATCTTTAGTTTCCTTATGGATCTCTGGGATCCATGTTTTAACCAACTGAAAGTCCTTTCCAATCCACCATAGCTCCTCCTAAGTGAGCATTTATTTGATTGAGAAAAAAAGTAGCTGCCTCTTTTCAAAACAGTGTTAATTATATAAGAAATAATTACGTTTTAGTATATATCTAGATACTAAAACTTGATTTTGTATTATTGTTGTAAGTGTACCCTTATGAACATATCCAACATAGAACAAGCTTAAAACAAGCAGAATCTTAGAGGTCATTTTTATGTGAAATTATCCGAATGCACAACAAAGTAACTTTAACTTTTATATTGAAGCTTAAGTACTGAGTGAGCTGATTGCATATACAGCTTTCACAGGTCAGTACTCATTTCTGATACTAAATTTCTAATTCCAAGTGTAACCTTCTTAGAATAAACACTATAACATGTACTGTTTTCCACAGGACACAAGTTGAGATCCTAGCAGCCACATCCAGTGTCCCACAGATCTGTAAATTCAGCTCCCAGTGATCCATAGGAAACTAAAGATGCATTCAGTGGTACAGTGAAGAGAGTGTGGATATTTATCTAGGTGAGATCCTTAGAACTTAAGGCCAGAAAAGATGAAGATAAGATGAGGAAGAAAGAAGGAACAGAAGAAGAAGAATACATGAGTGATGAAGAGGTTGAAGACAATCACTAAATAAAGGATATATCAAGTTTTCTCCACTAAAACAGAGGCAATTATTTTAAAGTAATAGAATATATAAATATAATAAGATGTATATGATTTGTATTATGATTTTTTTTGCCTATAGAATAGCAGACAGGGCTGGTTTTATGTAGGACACTCAATGGTTTACAAATGAGTGAAAGAATAATCTCTCACAAACTTGTTTTAAATTCTTTGTTTTGTGCAAACAATGCAATATCTCTTAGAAATAGAATTTTAAAACATTAAGTTCTTGAGCCTGAGAGGTCACTCAGTTGAGGAGTAATTGTCCAGCCAGAAGGCAGCTAAGGATCCAGCAATGCACAGAGAAACTAGAGTCACCTCACTAATCTAATGTGTGGAGACATTAAGAAAAACAGAACAATTATAGTGAAAGTAATCATAAATTAGCTACAACTGGGAAGTATATAGAAGTTGGCTACTTAAACATTTTTAAAGTGCAGAATAGAAAATTGCCTCTTTCACATCCTGTAGTCTTTTTTTATCAGCTTCTTCCCAACATATGCAGAGTTTTCAGGAGATTGCTCTTCTGAAATTAGAGCTTGTCTGACATCTAGTGGGAATTTACTAAACACTTCCTAAGTTATGGTATAGAAGGGAGGAAGTGGAAGAAGAAATCAGCTTCCACACATAGGTAAGCATCTTAACCCATCTGTTAGGTAGAAGGAACAGGGTGCTATTTTGTAACTTGTAAGGTAAACACAGGAAACACATCTGTAGAGGCTAATCAGAAAGGGTATTCAGACAGAAAAATTTTATTACAAACATGTACAGATGTTTTACGAATGAGATTATGAAATAAATGATAAGTATAGTTATGATTTTGCTAATGAGCAAATTAAGGATACATCACTTCATGACAGTATGAACCAGAAAATGGGAAGTTTTGATGTAAGTAGAAGTTATTATATCTAAGAGATGTTTTAAGAAACAAAACAATTCTGACTTTATTAAGGAGGGGAAAATCAAAGGCAATTCCAAGAAATAATCATATAAAGAAATGCATGAATCACCAGGAACATATTGTACATGTATGTTGATCTTGTATATGTCACAAGATCAATATAAGTGTTAACATTAGAGTATGCTGCATGTTATTTTAAATGAAAATCTTTTACAATTGTAATTGATGTGCATTTTCCTTTAAAGTCTTTTAAGCATTATCTTTATCAAGGAACATATATATATATATATACATATATATATATATATAATTGTTTACAGTATATTATTTTCTTTTTAGATCTGCCTGTGCAATCTAGTGGGAGGAGCCTTAAAAATAATGGCGTTACAAGCATTGGTGTCTATAAGATTCGCTGCACTCTGCCCAAAGTTTGGCTATAAGTTTCAAAATCTGTTTCTATACCCTGCTGGGTAAGTCTTTCAGAGGTCCTCTGTGGTAAGCTCCTGTCCTGTTTCCTGTTCCCTTCCTCTTCTGATTTTCACCCCTTTTGCCTTTCTGAGTGAGGATCGATCGTCTTACCCAAGGCCCTTTTTCTTGCTTAGCTTCTTTAGGTGTACAAAGGGGGAAACAGAAAGACCTGGAGAGGACAAGATCTCCACAAGGAGAGAAACAGACCCCAAAAATCTGGGCACAAGGATATTTTCTGAGACTGATAACTCCAACCAAAGACCATGCATGGAGATAAGCTAGAACCCCTGCTCAGATGTAACCATTGGCAGCTCATTCTCCAAGTGGGTTCCCTAGTAAGGGGAATTGGGACTGTCTTTGACATGAACTCAGGGGCTGGCTCTTTGATCACCTTTCCTTGACAGGGAGCAGTCTTACCAGGCCACAGAGGAAGACAATGCAGCCAGTCCTGATGAGACCTGATAAACTAGGGTCAGATGGAAGGGGAGGAGGACTTCCCCAGTCAGTGGACTTCAGAAGGGGCAGGGAGGAGATAAGGGAGCGAGAGTGGGATTGGGAGGGGATGGTGGAGGGGACTACAGCTGGTATACAAAGTGAATAAACTGTAATTTATTAAAAAATTAATTCTTAAAAAGAAAAGAAAAAAAAGAATTGGGTGTCTAGCTGCGTAATTTCACATTAAGACTAAACATGTCACTGGTCAAGTCCTGCTTCTAATAGTTTTCCAGATCATCTTATTTTTAATGTACTATTATTTAATATTTCAGATTTTATACATGTATATACAGTATTATGAACATATTCACCTCCACTCCTTCTCCAATTGTCCTTAAACTCCACAAACATGTTTCCCTCCCATCTATGCATTCTCTGTTTTTTTAATTACTCATCAAGTACAATTAGTGTTGCCTATATATGCACAGGGACAAAGGAATTTACTGAAGCATGGACAATCAATCAGAAGACACACCGCTAAAATACCTCTTTAACGCAGTGCAGCAGACACCAACTTCACAAAACTTCTTAACTAGGGGGTGAGACTCTTGAGCACTTTCCATCCATGCTTTTACTATGGCTGACTCTTCTTGTGTAAAAAGCCAGGTTCATGAGTGGGACAGTCAAGCCGTATACAGAAGGTCGTTGTGCAGTGCTCTGGCTCTTAGAATTGTGTTGCTTCTTTTAAAGCAATATTTGCCAAATTTATGTGGTTTGTGTTTGTAATGTTCCATCTGACGAGAAGAACAAACTGGATTTTAAATGAAAGTTATAAGACATTCAGTTTCTTTCTTTAATTTTCTGTTTCAACATTATTCAAACTACAGCACTCAATAGAAGAGGTTTTGATAAATATATCTGAGTGTATCTTTATAGTTAAGATTCTCTGGCCAGCCAATCTTCATAGAAACTAAAAATGTATACAAATGCAATTATAAGTATTAAGTGAACTCTAATAGTGAGTGAACTATATGCTTTCCTCCTGATATGTGACTCCATGTCAGTCAGATGAAAATCTAGAGTATTAGAAATAAACATACAAATCAGAATTTTTGGAAAATTGGTTTCCCTTCACAGAGAAATACCCTAAAATACAAATTCTTGTGCTTTACAGTTTTATTAAAGCAGAAGCTTCCAAAGTTACCACCATTAAATTTTAATGATTAGAATTTATACCAACTTCACAGTTAAAATGTTTAATTTTTTGCAAAATGTCAGATCATCATATAAAAATAAAATTAGATAGCCACTTGATTTTCTTGTAAAGAAGAAACAGATGGAAGGAACACATGGATTACATGCCAAGAAAACTGATAGTCAAAATATCTACCTTTTGTAAAAAGAACAAATAGCATTTTCAATACAGATTATTTATTATTGTAAGAAATAAAAGTTCTATTCTTCAGTTATTTATTTTAGACTTGCTTTCAAATACCCCATAATCGATATTTTTTATTGATGTCTTTCAAAAAAACTAATCAGAAAGAGACATAGAATTACATCCATTTTAAAGTTAACATTGAACCACATTGAACAGAAAGAGATGTAATTGACTTAAATGGCAGCATTATATATTATTTTGCCACCAATCTAAGGTTTAAAGAGATTGATGCATCTACTATAATATTTTATGATTCTAACTAACTGAATGCATATTGTATACATTAAAAAGTAAGATAACTGTACTTCCTTTAGAACAATAAATTTCTGCTTAATTTTAAAAACCAGGAGCTTCATGTGTTGTTACATACACAAGCCTGTGTCAAATGTGATTCACTGGGGACAACTGAAGTATTAACATAGTGCATAGTATACAATCACGGATATATTCTGTGGAAACCACAGAATCCGGCTTCAAAAAGAAGATATAGTGTATCTAAAACTTGAAAGAGAAGTTGGGTGTTATGAATAGATAAATGTGGAAAGATATTTTAAGCAGCAGAGATGACACTTGAAAAGGAAGGAAGCTAGAAAATGATTTTTTTTCCATCAAAGAGTTTTACTTAAAGAATGAGCATGTTGATCTTTGCCTAAAGTCCTGTAGGATTAAAGCTAAATCTATTCACAATATACTTTCTTTATTCTCTGTCACAACTCTTCTTCAGAATCCTTCTACCAGACACTTTGTTTTCAAAATTAATGGCAGCAGAAAATACATATTCCCTCTGATTTCAGATTTCCTTTATTCATGGATAATTCTCTCGGGAAAACTTCATTTTCTAGAAGACAGTACAGCAAATAGGGGACACAATCCTTAGCAGGTGCTTCAGTAGCTACTCTTCTTCTATTGAGTCAGGACCATTGCACATATCTAGTCACAAAATAGTTCACCTCCAATTGCCCTACCATGACAGTTCATTTTATATGTCAATTTGACTGCATTAACATGCTTAATTCTTTGGTTCAACTTCAGAAGCCATAAAGGTATTTGGATGTCTTTTGTTGAAAGGAAGAATGAAAGTGAAAAGGTGAGGGAGAGGAAGAACTGTCATTCAGGACTGCTGCGTTATAAAAAGAAAAATATCACGTAGAGCTCTTGCCATGGTGAAAGACTCTAAATAGATTGAGCTTCTGTTCTTACTGTTATTATTCTACTTTTGTTGTGTTGGCTGCGTGTCATAATATCTCATTTTAAGGTACTCCAGAATGCTGTCTTCTCTCTAAGTTGTTTCTCTATACAGCTGCAAGAATGATCATTGTTGAAAACCCAAATAATACTAACAATAATAGCAGAAATTGATGACATTTAAGTATTTTTCACTAATCCCTCATTGCATAATTAAAAACACTGATCAGAATGGCTAAGATCAAAAACTCAAGTGACAACACATTTTGAAGAGGATGTGGAGAAAGACGAATCCCTTCCATTGCTGGTGGGAGTGCAAACTTGTACCACCACTTTGGATATCAATCTTTCACATTCTCAGAAAATTGGGAATAGCACTACCTCAAGATCCAGGTATGCCACTCCTGGCCATATACCCAAAGGATGCTATTCAACAAGCACATTTGCTCAGCTATGCTCATAGCAGCTTTATTTGTACTGACCAGAATCTGGAAACAACCTAGATGCCCTTCAATGAAGAATGGATACAGAAGTTGTGACATATTTACACAGTGGAATATTATTCCACAATTAAATACAAGGAAATCATGAAAGTTTCATGCAAATGGATGGAAGTAGAAACCATTATTCTGCATGAGATAACCCAGAAACAGAAAGACATACATGGTATATACTCATGTATAAGCGGATATTAGCCTTATAATATAGGATAGCCATACTAAAATCTACAGACCTTAGAAAACTAAACAAAGAGGACCTTAGGGAGGATGCTTAAATCTCATTCAGAATGGCAAACAGGAGAGACACCAGAAGTGGTAGAAGAGAGGGAACACGATGGGAGTCTACTATAGAGGGTCTTCTGAAAGGTTCCACCCACCAGGGAACCAAAGCAGATGCTGAAACTCAGCCAAACTTTAGGCAGAGAGCAGGGAGTCTTATGGAAGAAGTGGTGATATGAGGACATGGAAGGACAGGAGCTCTACAAAGAGAGCAACAAAGCTAAAAGACCTGAGCCCAGGGGGTCCTGCAGAGACTAATGAATCAACCAAAGACTATGCATGGAGAAGAACTAGACCCTCTGTTCAGAAGTAACCCACAGGCAGCTCATTCTTCATGGGGATCTCTGAGTAAGGGAAGCAGGAGCTGCCTCTGTCATGAACTCTGCTCTTTGATCACTTGCCCCTGGCCATGCAGCCTTGCCAAAGCTACAGAGTAAGAAGGTACAGAAGGTCCTGATGAGATTTGATAAGCAATGGACAGATGGCAGAGGAGTCCCTTTCAGTGGACTTGAGGAAGGGGATAGGGGGGAAGAGGGAGGAGGGTGGGACTGAGAAGAGTTGAGGGAGGGGGTTCAGTTGGGATATATAATGAATAAATTAAAAAATAAGTTAAAATATTCATATAAGGTGTAAATATATAGGGTTTTAAAGTTCTATGTATCTGAATGTATAAAATAATAAACAAGGCAGTAGCTGTCAAATAATTATTCCATATACAGTTATTACACAACATAAACACGATACAAGCAAAATATACCTCATTTCCTTCTCTCACACTTTGAGCAGATTTTCACATTCAGCTTTCAAAATACTTTGATATACATAGTGTGTTCTTTGTTCAACACTTCATTTTACCATTATTAATTTAGTGGTAGGTCATTACTTACTTGAATAGTCCATTTACTGCCTCTTAGCTTTTCTTTCTCTGTGTGTACCAGTGTACTTCGGTCTGGATTGTATGTGAAATTGTGGAGTTCTGCTGAAAACCAGATTTCTTTGATGAAGTTTCCTACCAGCTATTCTGTCTGAAGAGTGTGTCATCTCTGCTCTATTGACATTATACATTCCCACATCTACTACAGCATGGATCATTGTCTGTGCTGACTGCTTTTGTCAATTGCACTAGAAATAAATTACAGTATAAAATAAACTGGAAAAAAAAACCACATCCTATGTTCTTTTTACTCAAGTACTTAGCTGAATATATGGTTTGATGCCTAATTATCCAAATTTCTACTTAGCTTTATATCTTTGACCCGAGAGTCATAAAAAGAAGAAAAATAAAAAAAATTCTAACTACAGGCAAAACTATGTATTCTAATAATTACCAAGACTCCATTATAGGCTATAAGCTTGAAATTCTGATACTAATAAAGAATATCTCATAGTCTAATTATTAAAAAGTAAAGGAAATAGATTTGTGCAAAGATAATGACTCTAGAGCAGTCATAAAATAAGGCATAAATGCAGGTTGTTGGCAAGCAGGATATTGACATTTAGGATTTGACAGTTTATTTTTATTTTCAATTGTGTACATGTCTATTTGTGGGTAAGAGGGAATATCATACTTTACTTTTAAATGTAGCTATATATAATTAGGATATGTCAAATAAAATAAATCTGTATGTCACTCCCATCATTAAAAACAAAACAAGGACATAGAAAGACCAGGAGGGGACAGGACCTCCAAAAGGAGACCAACAGAGCCATAAAAACTGAGGCCTGAGGGCCCTAAAGAGAATGATACCCCAATAAAGGACAATGAATAGATAGGACCTAAAACCCGGGCTCAGATGTAGCCCATAGACTCAGTCTCCAAGTGGAGTCCCTAGAAAGGGGAGCATGGATTTTCTCTGGCATGAACTCAGTGCCAGGCTCTGTGATCACCTCTCCCTGGGGGATGCATCCTTGCCAGGCCACTAAGGGAGGGTCATAGTGAAGATAAGAGGGAGGGTGGGTGGGACTGGGAGAAGATGAGAGAGGGAACCACAGCTGGGATACAAATTGAATAAATTGTAATAAATGATAATAACCAAAAAATTTAACAAACTGCTAGAAAATAACAAGTTACTTCTATTTTTAGGCCAACCAAAATTCTTTGTTTGCTGAGAATTTCAAAACTGCATTATTAAAATTGAATGTACATTTTTATGTACTCAGTTAAATCAAATATCATGCTAAACTTGACTTTACTTTGTTGACTATAGGGTTTCATTAAAAAATGGAACAATTAATGAAATATGAGAAGTGTAAGATAATGAAGGAAAAAGAGTGGATAAAGCCATAAATGAGCCTTTTAGTTGTCAGAATGTGGCACAAGCTTTCCTTTCAGACCTTTCAAACCACATGCTATAAATATACTAGCATAGGTTTCAAAGTAGTACATGGAATAACATTAAGTTATGCCTTGCTTTAGCTGAAAAAGGCAACAATCTTGTCTCCTTTGAGGTCTTATACTCATGTTGCACATTGTCTGACATTTTGGAAGTAATGATGTGATATTTTTAATTAATTATTGAGGAAGAAATAAAAAAATGTCAAAGGGAGAAGATAAAGAAAAATGGCACTGATATTGGTGCCATTATTATAAAACAGGATTTCTAAATTAATGAGTAGGATTATTACAATTCCTATTTTGCCTTTGTATAATTTTAAAGTCTTTGGTTCTCTAGATAGCTGTGGGTATGTAGAAGTCTCTTGCAACTTCTTAAACATGCTTAATAAAAAGACTTAAAATCAACTTGATGCAGCATAAATTTGAACAATTAATACCACATAAACTCAAGCCATGTGGATGCCATAATTAGCTATTTCACTAATAAATAAGTCAAGCAACCTAAAACTAATTGTGCCATTATTTATTCTGAGAAATTGGAAAACAAAATATGTCTTCAATTCTCTTGGTGAGTCAGCAGAGCAGAATAATAAGGCAAAGTAAGTATCAATTCAGCAGTCATAGACACAAATATCCGTAGAATTAATTAATATGGTGAACTCTTATTAAAGGTCAAAATATTTGGGTTAAATATTAATCTCCCTCTTCTATTAGAATCAAACAACAAATACAAGGATATATTTTAATTTTTCTGATTTTAACATCAGTTTTAAAAATAAGCAAATTATTTTATAAAATATTAGCAATGATGGTAGAAGCATTAAGCAAGAGGAACATTTGATTGTTCATGAGCTGCATGAGAACTTTTGACTGGGGCAATGGATTTTCTTTACCTTTGGTTTTTACTGTTAGGCTATAGGAATTACTGCTTGAGATATTGTACACTGTGAGGCTTCCAATATACCAAGAGCAGAGGAGCTGTAAATTGCAGGAAATCTATTTTGAGACACCATGGGGGAAAGTTACAATAAGACTGATGAAGGTTAAATAACACATATATTTTGGGCAATGCTACAAATCTGTGGAAGCTGAAACCAGCAAAAGTGGGTAATGTCTGCTATTGTAAAACAAATAGGACTTGTTTGGAGTTGCAAGGGTAAAATTGTCTTGCAGTCTTAGGAAACTTAGGATGAATGAGAACTTTCTTTCTGTCGCATTTATGTCACCTCTCACCCATTTTATTCTGTGCATATTCTTCAAATTTATGTTTATCTACCTTTAAGCAGCATTATGCTCCTCAAAGAAAACAGAAACTTTTTGGGATGCAATTACTATAATTTTATAATGATGTGTGCCACTAATATGCATGCAGTATTAAAATATTTCACATGATGATAAGGGCTGTTAGTAGAAACCATGATTAATGTGTTGAATAAAAGGCCACAGGGCAAGTAAATCATTAAGCTGTCCTACTAAAGCAGAGGGCAAGACCACATTTAAGGAAAAGACACAGGAGGGTAGAGCCATGCTATGCAGAAAGTGCTAATTACCACAGTGTTCACTGAACCATCAGTAAACACAGGGATTGCTTTCCTATGCTATTTAATGCCATTTATTCAGGATATGCCCTTTATGGATGCATTCTTTATGTTGATTTTCAAACATGTTTGCCATCAGAAATTGCTTTTTCATGATTCTATCTTCCATTTTATTACTATATATTTATTATATAAAATTGTGTGTTTAATACATGTATGTCATGTACTTCCCCCATGTTTCCATTCCTGTAACATTCCCTTTTTTCACTTCTCTTTCCTAATCCCCTTTCTCTTTCTAAATAAACCTCTTTCTGCTTTCATCATACACAATCTGTATTGTACATGTCAGAAATGATGTAACATTCCATTTTTCTGAGTTTGACTTGCAAATGACACTATATTTTATTTTGTAACTTCAAGAATTTTTTATTATCTTCTTATAGCTTTGTAAAGCAAAGACTTTTGGAAGACAGGATTAGTGTATTTGAGGTTTGGGGAGCACACATGTTTCCGAATGAATATGATAAACCTAATGTCTTAGTCTGGGTCAAAGCATCAACAAATTTCATGAGAACTCCTGCTCGTGTTTCTCCCAGGTTTGGAGTTCCCTTGATGTAGACATATCTGTTATGTTTAAGATCAAAGATTTTTCCCATTGGCCCTGAGGGACAAGGACAATATGCAGAACCCAGCAAAATTCTGAAAGCAGGCTGTTATTCTATGAATACTAAAATATTTTATCTCAGGCCTCCAATCTCTGCTCTCTGCCATAGTCTCTGAAACTATGGAATACCCACTTTACTTGCATTTCCTTTCTGATGGTGACTTTCTGACCATACAGTTACAGGAGGAAGGTATGTAATACTATACTTATGATATTCAATTTTATTTTTAATATATGAAGTCATCAGAAATACACCTGTACTAACTCACACACCAGCTAAGAATTCTGACATTCTGCAGCATCCCTCATACTTGTCTTTGGGAAAATGCCTTACTGTTAGCTCAAAATTCCTTTGAGCTCATAATCTCATAATCTTGTTTCAGCAGCCCTGAGTGTTGGGATTCCATTTTTTTTCTACCACATAAGAGCCAGCTTTTCTAAAGGCTAAAATTGAATGACTCCCTACTTTATCTTTGATGAGATGATGCATGGTCAGTATTAAAAAGCAAACCTTCTGTGGCCTGGCAAGCCTGCTCCTCCCTTGGGGGGTGGAAGGGTGGGGGATAGAGGAGGTCAAAGAGCCAGCCACTGAGTTCATGTCAGAGACAGTCCCTGTTCCCATTACTAGGGAACTGTAGTAATGGGATACTGAGCTGCCATGGTCTACATATGAGCAGGTTTTTAGGTTTTTATCCATGAATGGACATTGGTTGGTATCAGTCTCAGAAAAGACCCCTGTGCCCAGATATTTTGGTTCTTTTTCTCTCCTTGGGGAGCTCCTGTCCTCTTCAGGTCTTTTAACTCCCCCTTCCTTCATATGATTCCCTGCACTTTGCCCATATTGCAGCCATCCTGATGAGACCTGATAAGCTAGGGTCAGATGGAAGGGCAGGAGGACCTTTCTTACAGGGGACTTGGAGAGGGTCATGGGATGAGATGAGGGAGGGAGCATGAGACTTGGAGGGAATGAGGGAGGGAGTTACAGCTGGGATACAAAGTGAATAAAATATAATTAATATAAAAATAAACATTTAATTAAAAAAAGCAAACCTTTAGATTTAACTGTGGTCAATTTTTAGAGACTGGTGTGAAGAAGCATTTTGCTTCCAAAGTACTACTTAAAATTATGTTTCAAGCTTGATTTTGATCAAACAAGGTTGGAAATGTCACACTGTAGACAGAATAATACTGTCATGGTGAAATTGGAAATCCTTAGTCATTTTGCAGGAAAAGGAGTTCATTTTCTGGATATTATGTGTAATTCCTTTTGTGGGTATAACACACCATGAGAACCTCAGTTCCCTGTAGTTTTTCAGGGAAAGACTAAAGCAGCTTTTCCAATGAAATATTTTCAACAATAGAGCAAATCCTTGTGTGCAAAAATGCTCAGAAGTATCCAGTGGCCACCTCATTGTCTCATCACAATTTATATTCTGTTTGTCTCACTTCCTGTCTTCATTCTGATTTCCCTGTGAGAAGATATTGGGTGTATTTTAAAACTTAAAGACAACAGGTTTCCTTGAAAAGGATACATTCAAAGTCCTATGGAGAGGAAAGCAGCAGGTTTTGACTTGCACAAGATAGTTGGACTGAAGGAATTTTTTTCAGTGTATCACACTTTTCTACCAATCCCGTGCACCTGCTCTGTACTGTGATGCATAGTAGACACAATGCCATTAAAAGTGATTTTTTTTGTGACAGTTTATAAACATTTGGAATTTTATTTTAAAAAATCACCACCATGTTACAATCAGAGGCCATCTTGGTTCTCCCTAATGATACAGAGCATTCCCACAAGGAGTTTCCATAGTTAAACCTTAAAACAAACATCTTCAAAACAGAAAAACAAACAAACAAACAAAAAACCACTCAGCACACTACCATTTAACTTGTTTAAATATTTCTTTACAAATGGTGATAAAACAAAAGTATAGACACGTAATAATCATAATGCTGTGGCCAACATTACAAATGTGGGATTATACATTTAAAACATTTTGGTGTAAAAAAATAAATGTGGTCATCAACGCAGTGCCACAGGTCTCTAGTAGGGCAGTCTCTGCATCCCTGATGGTACTTGCCTTTATTGATTGTCCCAGGTCCTAGACGTCCTCCTCTTGTTCCTCCTATCTGTTCCATCAAAGGTCCAGGAGATCCTCCAGGCCAACCTCATCTTCCTCCACTGAAGCCATCTCAGTCCATGCCACAGCCACCTCAGATGCCGCCTCTGTCTCCACTTCTGCCACCTCTGAACATGTCCAGCAGGGTCTGTAAGTTCACCCCTCCTCCTTGCATGCCAACAGGGCTGCATGGGCCATGGTCACCACCTGAAGCTGGAAAGAGTCAGGGAGAAAGCCCTCAGGCTTAGGGGCCTAATGCTGGTTGCATTCTGTTCTCCAGGCACAGTTCTGGTTTCCACAGCCCAGACTTGGACACTGCCAGTAACCAACTTGGTGTTGGACTTTTCTTCCTCCAGAGGGGTTCCCTCTTGAGCCCCGGGGACCTCTTGGGGATAAACCTCCTCTGACTCCTTCATCACCTCCTATGCGGCCCCTGGGTCCTCCAGGACCTCCTGGGCCACCAGGACTTCCACAAATTGGCGGAGGCATCTCTCTTCCCTCACAAGCTGGCATGCCACCCTGCACACTGTTCACTGGAGGTTTCTTTTGGGCAAGAGAAACTTTTAAGTTTACTTCCTTGAAAATCTTTCCCATCAAACCATTCTATAGCAGCCTTGACAGTTGACAGATCTTCTTCATAAGAAACTGCTGTGTCCCTTTCACGCTTTCCTGTCTCCTTATCTATGTAGCTATGGATCATGGGTTGCCCGGTTCTCTTGTTCACCTTGACAACCCTACAATGCTTAAAGAAATTTGCCAGACATGGAGGACGGTTACCCTTTCTCCACATCCTCTACAGCATGTGTTGTCACTTGAGTTTTTGACCTTAGCCATTCTAATGGGTGTAAGGTGAAATCTCAGGGTAGTTTTGATTTGCATTTCCCTGATAACAAGAATGTCAAATATTTTTTTAAGTGTTTCTCTGCCATTCAGTGTTCCTCCATTGAAAATTCTCTGTTTAGGTCTGTACCCCATTTTTTAATTGGGTTACTTGATTTGTTGTTGTTTAACTTCTTTAGCTAGTTCTTTATATATTCTGGATATTAGCCCTCTGTCAGATATACATTACCAGGCCACAGAGGAAGACAATGCAGCCAGTTGTGATGAGACTTGATAGGCTAGGGTCAGAGAGGAGGAGGAGAGGACCTCCCCAATCCTCCCCTTCCTTGGGGAGGAAGGCCTAGATCAAGATCTGGACCTTCATCCATGGGTCCATCAGGCTTATTGAAGGTACCTCGCTCTCCAGCGCCCATTCCAACATGTCCACCTCCCTGCCCAATACTGCTCATGCCTCCACTATCAAATTTCCCTCTTCCCCTACCTTTCTTCCTTCTCATGACTGGTTCTTCCTTGGTACAGAAATCCTCCAGACTCCTGCCCATAAACACCCATGCCACTGGGGTGGTCCTGTGGAAATAAACTCTGTTGTCCATACCTGCTCCTCTTCTGGTTATATGGGCTTGGAGTCTGGCTGTAGGACCCAGTCTAAGGGGTGTAACTGGTGGGAGGCAGCTGCCCATAGCTGCCTTTTGGCCATAGCTACTCTGCTGTCAATAGCTGCTCAGCTGCCCATAGGTGTTCTTCTGAGAGAAATTGGTCTAATCATCCAGTCAGCTATGAAGAGGAGAGAGTATAGCTGCACAGGGTAGCTCCTAGGCACCTGGGGATAACTGTAATCACTCTGTTCATATCCGAGGGTTGGTTATAACCCCTGTGCTAGACTGAGGTTGACTTTTCTCAGAGGGCTTATTATCATTCGGGGGTCTTGTACGTGCAGTGGCTGCTGGCCATTGGCTGGGTAGGCAGGTTGGGAGTCTTACGCAGATTGAGCTGCAGAAGTGGCCTGACTGGTGGTGACAGTGGTGGTGTCATAAGCCATATCCTTGGACAGCTAGATGTATACCGGGGGGCTGCTGGAGTGCTATAAGAAGTCTCATATGCAGTCTGCCTGTAGGTGACAGTGGTCTGAGCCTGGGAATAGCTGATATTAGTAGGGTTTCCAAAGGTTCCATTGCTTTGTGGTCCATATGCCCTGGGGGTGGGGGGTGCCTGTGCTTGTCCTTGAGTTGTCTGGGCTGTGTAAGCACTGTAGCCCTGCTGTAGGTACTGTAATCCATGACCGCCATTTTCTCTCCTTCCTCCTCATTCTCTCAGAGTCTGTCTCTAGAAGTGCATATTGTTATGTTCATTATTCACTTTCTTGATTTTGTAATTAAAGAAACAACTGATTAATCTATGATTTATCTTTGGTGTAATTTATGCTAAACATGATTTTTTATTATTCTAAATGCCACTGGTTGTGTTGTCTCATGCTAGTATGATATGCAGAAGTGGTGACAGGAGGATGATGAGTTCAAGGCTAGCCTGGAGTATACATTTTTAAGTAAATAAATAAATACTAGTGCAAAAAAATTACTGACTCATTTTCTTCACTGAACTGAGCAGGGGGAATTCTGCTACAGAATTCCTAAATCCTATAAAAATTATTTTTATACAAACAAAGTATTTTGAATAAATCCACCCTAGCTCCCTTTCCTCTAACTTTCCTTATCATCCCCACGACTTTTTCATCCCAACTTCAGAATTTCTAAATCTTTTCAAGCTCTCTGTGAATATTTAAATTGGTTTCTCAGTCTTAATATATCTTTTTTGACCTACAAAATGAATTAAATGTCAGATGTTAAGTTTGATTTGAATTTACACAAAGCTCTTTCATTTAAAATGCACATATATACATCTTACCTCAGACGTGACTGGAGGCAATTGCTTTAAGTGTGTCGCTCAATACATTTACCTCTGTAGGTCTTCAGTGCCACAGTTGTGTATATCACCATCCCCAATGCTTTTAAATGTCCTCAATGAAAAACATAAGTCTCACGAGACATGTACTTGGCATTAGGCTTGAATCAATTTATTAACCTAACCTTGCTGTCTTTGCCTCTCAAGATTGGATGAAAAAATTATGGCCTGCGGTCAAAAATTTAAGACTTGGGCTGGAGTAAGGAAATAATGAGTTCACGTTGTTTGAATGAAAACTGATGTTCACTCAAAAAGAAAAAAAAAATATTTGAAGAGTTTATTTCTCGTAGCATTCAAATATTTTCTTTTGTTTATTAACTAAACTTTATCATTATTAACTGTAATGTTATGTTAAAACATAGGACAGAACAAAACAAATGCATAATAATAAAAATTATCATAAAATAACATTTTAATATGTAAAATATTGCTATGGATATGAAACACCATCACCTAAACAATACTAAGAATTAATATTTCCCTAGCTTTCTGGAAGTGTTTCTAGCCAATGTAATCCTTTTTAAGTAAACTTCCAAGTACCTGCTTCAGAGAGACATTAAATCAGAAACTTTCATTTGTATGTTAAAAAAGTACAGGAGAGAGAAAAATAGATAATGTTTAAACTTGCTTGTCTTTTCATCTTAAAATTAAATACTGTGCATGAAAAGTTTGCTCAATTTTAAAAATATACAAAATGTAGTTACTGCTATAAAATGTTACTATCTTGTATGATAAAATTACCAAATATTAAAGAATTTTAAGTTTCCCAAATTTACCCTCATAAATCCTTTCCTTAAGTTATTTTCACAACATTTAATTAAGTATAAATAGACAACACCATATCTTTCTGGAACCTATTCAAGCAAACTGTCATTTACTGCTATGTACATATTGCGCTATTGCAGAAACATGATCAATTACCAAACTATTTACAAACCACAGGGTTGTGTATTGCTTATATCTGCCAGTATTTAAAAGTAATATTTTAATTGCTATGAGACATAATTAAACTTTTTTAATATATAATTCCACAGGCCTTGACCTACGATTCTGATAAGAACTTATATTATTTCCAATAAATAGTTACCAAAATGAGTTACCACATATAGTTGGAACATATATTAATATCTTAGTAGGATACTAATCAGCGCATTGATTATTGGTATTTTGACAATATCATCCTGGTGTATTTGTTTTTTCTAACTTATATTTTTAAGTGTAATTTATTTATTTTATATCAATCACAGGTTAGGTACTTTGCATCCCAGGTGTAGCCCCCTCTCTCATTCCCTCCCACTCTCCCCAACCCTCCCAATCTCCTCCTCACCCCCTCCAAGTCCACCAACAGGGGAGGACCTCATCCCCTTCTATCTGACCCCAGATCATCTTGTCTCCTCAGGGCTGGCTGTAATGTCCTCCCCTGGGATCTAGCCAGGCTGTTACTCCCTGGTGTGTATGGGGGAGGATCAAAGAGCCAGCCATCGAGTTCATGACTGAAATAGTCCCTGTTCCCCTTACTAGGGTCTTCAGTTGGACACTGAGCTACCATGGGCCACATCTGAGCAGGGGTTCTAGGCCATATCCATACATGGTCCTTGGTTGGAGAAACTGTCTTGTATAAGAACCCTGTGACCTGCTCAGTTTGGTCTTTGTGGAGCTCTTGTTCTCCCCAAGTCTTACTAACTTCCCCTATTTTCATTATTATTCCCAGCCCTCTGCTGAAGGCTTGGTTGTGAGTCTTAATATCTGCTTTGATACATTGCTATATCGATTCTTTCAGAGGCACTCTTTGGTATGCACCTATCCTGTTGCTTTT
>CM053743.1:63205293-63229937 GCA_028658305.1 Pachyuromys duprasi
TGTACTTGAACATCTTTTGGATATATGCCTAAGAGTGGTATAGCTGGGTCTTGAGGAATCACTATTCCCAATTGTCTAAGAAAGCGCCAAATTGATTTCCAGAGTGGTTGTACAAGTTTGCATTCCCATCAGCAATGGAGAAAGGGAGTTGTGGGGAATGTTATCGTAAGCCTTATTGAGGTCCGTAGAGAATGGCACGTGAAGTGGCAGAGTGGATCCTGACCCACTGCACACAGTGTCGATACACTAGGGACTCCTAGTGCAGATTCATACTGGAGCTGACACTAGGGTGGTGACTACTTCCCCCTTCTTTGCCCTCCTAATGTAACCTTGCCTCCCTATGTTTCCTTATTGTTGCACCAACCTAGTTGATTGTTGTTGATTCCCAAGGTTAGCACGGGATGGTCTGATTGCCTTTCAATTACATGACGTCATTTACACTGCACAGTAAAGTTAGAAGTGCACCTTGAGTCTGGTCTCCCAAAGTCTGGTTCCCTGGGATTCTGTGTGGGCTCAGCCACCACCTAGCTCCTGTTCCTCTTCTGGTCAACACAGGTAGCAGAGGGAGTTCAGGAAAACAACTGGAAAGGGATTATTCCCAGAACAAAGAAGGTGAAAACTTGCAGACTGTCACAAAAGTTTGTGACTGTAACTGGATCTGACTTTGTTGCATTATTTTTGGTAATCACTACACAAATTCAGACAATAGCATCTGAACAGGATACAGTTACCATGTGAAACTTTAACTTAAAATGTGGGTGAAGGAAAGAATTCACAATGAACTTTAACTCAATTTTATGTGCCCAAGAGTTGAAAGATCTGAGTTAGCTTTAAGAGAAGTTGATTCTACAAATCATAAAACGTATAATCAAGTCCAAACTGCTATATTAGAACTGAATGTTTATCAAATAAGAACCTTGCAGTTTAAACACACATTTGCATCTACTTTAGATACAAGACACTCAGCTTTTACAATGTGTCCACCCTGGCATATGCAAGGTTCCCTAACTATTTTAAAATTCTCCTTAACAACCTGCATTTGCATCCTGTTTCCTGTGCACATGCTGACAACTGATGTCTCCAGTTTAGGATATTCCAAAGTGGTGGCACACCTGCTGTCTACCGTTTTGCTTTGTTTTGTTTTTAATGGATAAAAATCAGCTAATAACAATTCATTTGATTAACAGCCTGAAAGATCAATTGTAAGTAATATTGACCTTCCTGATCCCAGAACTCAGAAATATTTTCCCATATGGAATTTCTGAGTTTCTGAGTTTAGATATAGCCCTGTTTGGAAGATGCTTTTTTTAAAAGGGTATTGGTGCTATATCACAGGAAAATAGCATGGATTCATCTTTAATTTATATCTTGCATACTTGAATGTTCACATGTGGAACATCTGGGAAGAATATCTACCACATGTTATCTGCCACTAAAGTATAATTACCAATATGATCAATCAGATCAAATTTAGCACACTCTTAGCTTTCTTATTTAATAATGAATTTATACAAATAATATTTTTGACAAAACTCAATCTGTAAGAAAGTATCTATTGAGTAAATTTTACTATATATTTACTTTCTAGGTCTGTTCATTAAACCAAACGTATATTAAAGACAAGTAGCCAAGACAGTTATTTAATATTATTAAAGCAGGATTTAAGCAATAAAAATCACTCTATTCTGTTTACATACACATTCTGTATGTACAGTTTTTATCAAGTCAGTCTGTTTTGCATAGTTCACCTAAATGTACTTGTAGGAGAATTGGCTATGTAAAATAACTGACTTGAAACTCTGTTCCTTAAGAGTACTTTTTAGGATACCTTGTTTCTCTGTTGTTTTTTTTAATAATAAATATAATGCTAGCCTCTACTTTTGGCAAAATTTATGATGTGGCTTAACAGGGAAAATCACTCTAGTTGGGCCAGTGCATTTAGCACTGACTATTTTCCTTCAAAATTAACACATACCCATTAACTCTAAGCTATGCAAGTTTGTAAGATAAATTATATGGCCAAATCTATTAACTATGAAACATCTAAGTATCAACTCATATCTGGAAATCTTTTGAAATATCTCTATTTTACTTCTATGGATTATGTATCTCAAATGTTTCGGTCTATTTCCCAACAGAAATGTTAGTGGCTTCTTATTAAATGTCTTTGAAACCTATCACACAGTCCAGTCCAATTAATATTAACTTTCAGACTGGGATTTTAACAGTAAACTGTAGGCACCTCTCATACTCACATTAAAGAGGCATACAATTTAGGATAATGGAAAGAATTACATAAAGGAAGTCTGCTTTTAGTTGAGGCTTACAGCTTCACTAGATTCAAACTCTGAGAATGACAATGTGTGTGGAAACCATTTAAATGCAATCTATCTTTTGGTCCCCAATTCACCAGTAGCTTTCACTGTTAAAATTTCAAGATTCCAGGAGCTGGAAAAAACAAGTTATTGATCAAACTAGACCTCAATATGGGTTCTGGAATGATTGCCAGATTATCTCCTGAAATTTTGTTCAGCTGCATATCATTTGCTTTGGATGTGTGTTGCGTTTCTCAAAATATTGAAATGGTTTTATCTTGTTGATTCAAGTTCATTGAAGACATTTGTTTTTCCTAGGTCATAAAAAGCCAAGATCACTTGCAAAAGCATGCACATCAATAATTAAGATAACTATAAAGCAAACAATCACAAAAACAAAACAAACAAAAACCTTCTTAATCATTAACTTTTCTTTATGACCTCAGAATGAATGCAAGGAAATTATATTCTACGTAAAATTCATATACATCACTTTTTATTTCAAGCATAACTCCTTTATTATAGAAATAAAATACATGTCAATTAATTCTAGATAGGTCTAAAGTAATATTTTGTTCTCTAGTAAAATTTGTTGATTGTGTTTTTATACTTCAGTCTTTAATCTATTTTTGAGTTGATTTTTGTATATATTGATATTTTATTACCAAGTCAAATCTTAGTTTAGCTATTTTATTATATTTTGCAGTTAGCAACAAAGTAAAAGGGGGAATCTTCTTTTCTCCTCTCAGCAACCTGATATAGTTTTCTCCTCTCTTCCCCTTCCTTCCCTATGCTCACCTCTTCACCTCTCCTCTTCTTTATTCTTTCTTCTCTTACCTTTTCCCTTCCATCCCCCCCCCCCAATGGCTGCAGTTATCTAATGTAATCAAGCTAAGCCTACACAATCTGTCAAGTGATTTTTGCCCTATCACAGCCTAGAAACAAATTACGCTAGATAACCATGGAATGGAAAAATGTACCAATCCCTTCCCTTTTGCTTTCATTAATTTACCTGACAAAATACTTTTTCTAAAAGAAAAGAATACAAACACATCTAAACATACCAAATACCTTAAAGAGAAGATGAAGATATGATATTCTTAAATAATGGAAAAAACTCTTGCTATTCTCCTTTTCTTACTTGGACAAGACTAAAATTAATGACGAATGGTATTGCTTATGCTAAAACAAATGTAATGTGTTTCTGGAATATAATATCACATATTTATCTCACAAATAAAAACATTTATTTAGTCTATGTAATTTGATATATCCTCTGTGTCAAGTTATAATACCTTCAGTGTTATAATAATGCAAATAATCTTTGGGTGTTTCTATCAAAAACCTATAAAGATATTGTGTTATGATGTTGAAGAAAAAGACATAGTGGACTTGCCAACATCTAAATTCCTATTTCAAAAGCAGAAAATAATCATCTATTTTTAAAATTTGTACATACAAATTACTGTCATGCTGAAGTGTTTGTGAACTATTCTAGTGCAATTTGGAACAATTACAAAATTCTTAAATTGTTCATAGAACACTGAGTTCTCAAAAATTTAAAGATGGTTACTCTCTATAACTACTTTGCTGCAACAGCTAAAAAGTAAGAGAGAGCCTGGCAGATATTTTTAGAGGAAATATTTGTTAATCTTAGCAGAAGTGTGTCACTAACTTTGCTCTCATCACTATCTGTACTGAGCCAAGATAGCTCTCACCCAGCCCCCATCTTTATAAGTCACTGGTAGCCATTTCACAGAAATCACTCAATTCAGCTAGCTATTCAAGTGGTTCAGTATATCCCATGCTCTACCCTATTCCCATCTATGAGGAGCAATATGTCCACAGAAATGGATTTAAAGAGACTACAGGATTTTTTACCATGAGATTTTTAACAAGATTTTTGGAATATATTAATGTATATATTAATGTATATATGCTCATTGCTCCAAAGATTCCAAGACAATATTTTTATGACATCATGAGGTAAAACTTAAATAATGCCATAAGCTTTTGCTGTAGATTATATATCTGTCAGAATTTCTTAAAGGGATAAGGGCTGATGTCTCAGAAATCATACCACATCCTCTAGTTTTGAAGAAAGTGGATTTTCTCTCTCTTGCTTTGTTATTTGGGATTAAAGGTGAATTTAATATCATGAATATATATTAAGGAATTCAATATTATCAAGAAAAATAAACATCAAAAACGTCATGTAATTTTCCATCAATAACTGCCTTCATTTTGGAGAGCCCAGAACATGTTGGAGCATGCAGTTAATGTCAGCATATGCATTAGAAGGCAGTTAAGCTGAATCTAACTAGGCAGGCGCTGTCTGATAAGCCTCATTTTGAAGTCCGTATATGCATCTCTCTGCCTAAAACAACCTAGAAGACGGATTGAGGTGACAGCTTCCATCTTACTTAGAATTGTTGCTACCTTTCCAAATAAATCTTTTTCTTACTGCAAGAATTTTTGTGTCATTGATGTATTCGACTCATGAGCAACAGGAGTAGGTTCACAGCTACAAGCTTATGTGTAATTTATGTTGTCTGTCAATGAAAAACAATTTAACAACCATGTAAGGAAAATATTTTGTTTTCAAATGATAGTTTAATGTATTTTAGTATGTTGTTTAAAGGTGATAATAAAATAAGATATTTTTTTTGTTCGAGTCAAATTACCATTTCTTCAATGATTTAAGAACTCTCCTACTTATCCACATGTAGGAGTCCTTCTTGGAAATCTCAATGTCAAAAAATGTTCAATGATACCAGAAAAAAATTCCTTTTGCTTCTCTGCCACCTGCCTTTGTGTCTTGTTATCCACTTTACCTTTCTACCATCTGTCACCCCACCTAAGTGACCTGCAATTAATAACTTTGGAGAAAATCTATTCTCATTTATGATTGGACTTGTTGGCATCCAAAATCAACATTCTGCCTCTTATAATTATTCAATAATTCCCATTACACAAAAATGCAAAGAAAATTGTCATGTGCACTGAATAACTTTACCTACTCAGAGTAGGCTAATTTCACATTTTATTTTTCAAAGCCAAAGATAAATGACAACCACACAGCTGCTTCACTAACAAAGAAGATAGCAGGTTCTCTAAAATGATTAATCTGGAAGGGATATTTTGGTTATTAAATTTGCCTGCTGGGAATGTGACATAATTTTGAATTTTCTCTTCATGATTTCCCTGTACTTTGAAGCCACTTTTAATTTCCAGAAGAAATGTGCAACAATCTCTTATTGGTATACTTTCAGTACACTGTGAGAACTTAGGTCATAAAATTATATTTTTAAAGAAAATAAGGCTGGCTAATTTGAAAAACTTGCTTTAAAAGATCAATTATACATTGTGAACAATATGGCAAAATTAAATGAACTTTATTTTAATATTATATTCCAAGTGCCAGATGTTCCAAGAAGATAAATCCTGTGAGAGGAAGGACTTTTCTCACTTTATTTTTAATGATTTCAAAATTTATTCAACTCACAGATTTGTTAAAAACACTGTAGATATCTTCCTGAATTTCCATATTCTCTGCTTCTTGAGACAACACGTTGCCATTTGGAATGTATTTAAGGCAAATTATGCTATATCATTTGTAAGTATAAAGTCAAAGCTCACTAAGTTAGAGGGAAACTGGGGAAAAGAGTCGTTATTCAAATATTTTAATGAACTTCGGCTTTCTAAAAGTTATTAAATGCTAGATATCACCTTAGATACTATCAGACTCGTTGAAAGTAGATTTATATATATAATCAACAGCCTATAAAACCAAACTTTGAATCCTTGGGACTCTAATCACTAATCACAGAGAAGGATTTGAATCCTTTCTCTGTCCCATAGAAAAGACAAAATTGACATCCTAAACATAAGAGAAGGCCATGAGTAGATAACTAGATAAGCCTAGTTTCTGTAGCCCTAGACTTTATAACACTTTTACCTAGCAGGAGGTTTTATGATAAAGAACAAAACCATAAAATTGTCTCCTCCTAGAAGAGTCATTTTAAGTGGGCCTGTCAATCACCTGGACAAGGTCCTTCAGAGAAAGCAGATTCCTCTAGAGGCTTTAAAAATAATATAAAGTCAAACTATTCTCTGAATTCTTTTGATAAAGATCATAAGAATGAGGTAACAGAGGGGAGTCCAGAGTACCCATGGCACGAAGACATCATTTTCTAAAGTGGAAGGTGAACTATTTTTACTAGACTACCATCTGAAGGATGGCAAATACTTCCACCTACATAAGTGCTGCTTAGAGCCTCCTTAGTCCCCCAACCCTATCCTTGAGCACCTGCAAAGGGAGGAAATTGCCTACGTCACAAATGTCCTAATCCACTCCTGGATAGTTATCTTTGTGCGAATAATCTTACCTAGCAGTAAGACAAAATTTTATGCAGCCCATTCCAAGGCAAAGGATTTAAGAGCTTTGAAGTGAGACCACTCAAAGTCAGCCCTCTTTTCTATCAATTTCCATTCTAATGTGAAGAACAATAGTACTTTCCATGACAGCCTTTTCTAACTATTCCCACAATTCCTGAAATGACAAGTTTTCAGTACATTTAACAACACGGTTTTACTCTCAGACATTTCTTATAACACATTGACAGTTATTTATGCAAAGAATAGATACTTAGTACTACAGTCCACTCTTACTGATAATCTAAGTAAGGGTAGAAAATTCTCTGATGAGTAAGATATTCGTGGTATGGTTGCACCTAATTCTTAGTGTTTTTATTTTATTTTATGTCTGAGGATAGTGGTTCTCAACCTCACAAATTCTGTGACCCTTTAATACACTTTCTCATGTTGTAGTGAGTCCCAGCCACAAAATTATCTCACAGATACTTCATACTTGTAATTTTTCTACTGTTGTGAATTCTAATGTCAATATCTGATATGCAGGATAGGTGATATGCAACCCCTAAAGGTGTTGCAAGCCAGGGGCTCAGAAACACTGCTTTAGGATGTTAAGTCACACTGACAGCATATGTCACCTGTCCATATGCTGTACTTCAATCATTCAACTGTGAATGAAGTTCCCAGAAAAAAAAAAAAATTACCTTATCCTGAAGCTTCCACAAGGCTGATAAACTGAAATGAAGTTCAATGACTGTACTAAGGTTAGAATATTGTAGGTCCAAAGACTAATTGAAATTCTCAGGGCTATTTTTACTCCTTAATGATATCCTTTGTTTTCTCACTGCTGTGCTTGGAATAGCATCCTTTTGTCTAACAATTAAAACCATTTGGATTCTACTAATTTAAGAGACCATCAGGTTCCACTAACCAAAAGAGTAAGGATGCCATGTGAAGCCTACAGCAGAGATTTTCCACTTAGATTTAATACTTCTGTGTCAACACTACTTATAAAGTTAACTATAACTTCTAATAATATATGTGTATAAATACACATGAGTGTAAAAATATTCTACACATATAGTAGATAGAGTATATACACAGAGGTAGAGAAAGCACAGCATGCACATGTATAATTTGTTCTATTATGAAGTTCCTGAGGTCTAGACACAGACATAATCACATATAAGCTTATCCTGTACTGGCCTAAATGAATAGAGTAAGGACAACTTAGAGTTACATACTCTTTCCTTATTATCTTTTTATTTCTCACTCACATTGAATAAATCACTGAGCAGAAATGAGAGGAGCAAGTGAGACTTATAAAGGCCAGCTAGTGCTGCTGGCATGGATTTGAAGTTAATGGCTAATAGTCAAGGACAACCCTAATTTTCCAAAAATCTTGACTGTTGTATTATTCTGACAGCCCACCTTGCTTAGCCAAAATCAGGGTATATCCCTTGAATGCCCAAATCTCTTATTTCAGAGCAATAAAAGGTAATGAAAAACAGTATAGGGCATAATGAAAATGACATTTTCCCCTGTCAGTTTTGACTATTTGGCTGCTAATTCATATTATTTTCTTAAAACAATGGGCAAATAATTAAACACAGTGTATGTTTGTCTTGATGTTTTCATTCAGGTGCCATAAGTATTAAAATTAAACTTACAGTATTTTCTTTCACTGTAAAACACTTTATTTATATGGATACAATATATCTTACAAGTAAGATCTGTCATTGTGACACTTTTCCTTTTGATATCTGTTAAGTTTCAACTGCCAAAACTCTGCAAAGCAAATCTTCATCATAGGACAGTGAAATAATACATTCTGTCAATTATAAACTGATACATTTAATTTTAATTATAAAGGTAGCTAGATTTTGCTTTTCAATTCTTCTGACTTTTTGAAGTATACATTCATAGGTATTCAAATGAATCAAACAAATTGAAGTGTTTAGTGACAATTTAATGAAATAAACTGTTCGAATTAATGGCATTTGGAATAAAAAAGCAATCAGTCTACTGAATTATATCAGACTTTTACACAGTTCACTTGCTCTTTCACTTCTCTTGAAGACTGGCATTAGATGCCAAATAGATTGATATCCACAGGCTATGTCTCATGACCCGTGTCTGTATATGTATACACACGTATGTTTCATATTCCTTCTACATATCTGTATATTTAAGCTTATTTCAGTATTGACACTTGTACATGTGTGCATTTCTATCTGTACATTTTTTTCTGGTTTAAGAAGAGTGAAGATGGAGGATATAATACAAATATCTAGATAGGCATATCTATCCTAAAGATAGATATGTCTCTATCTTCAGAATGTATAAATTGAGCATATCAAAAATTCCATATTCACTCTTTAAATATCATCTTAATGAATCCCATAAAATTTTTAACTGAATTCTCATTTTCACATATAATACATTATGAATTAAATCAATAAAAATTTGAATAAATTTCTCCTTTTAAAAATTATTTAGAACTTAGTAAGATAGGCCAAACAAACATAAATACTAAGTTTCAAAAAAAATTAGAGTATGTGTTTTAGGAGCAAAAACTATATGTAATCCAAATTACCTTTATCAAAACCTTTAGAAAAAAATGTCGTTCAGAATTTCACAGGTTAAAAAGTATTTTCACAGGTTAAAAAGCTTAAAGAGTTTATTGAGCTTTAAACTCTGAAGGAGTTGTACTGCTTTTACTAGTCCATCACCCTTCACCTGAAAATCCTAAACCTAGTACTATATCAGTGCTATATCACTGATAAAAATTGGAGAATTTTGTGTTTCACAATATTTAGGATGCTCTACCTGTAATATGGGTGCCACTGATGATAAATGAACACTGTACATTAAAGGCAGTTAAGGTATAACATATTCACGTGCTTTAATTTACTCCCTGTAAAGTATGTAAAAACAACTCAAGGACACCAAGGACACACCAAGAAAGCTCAGGATAGAGCCCTCTTCTGCTCTTCAAACCCTGCCTCTACCTTTTGTCATTCTATTATAGTCCATGATGAATCAGTCTAACTCATGGGTCATCAATTCCTTGATCTGCTTATTTAGCTATACCAAATTTTTAATATCTTACAAATCTACCCTTTATATGAAAATTCATCCAAAACCTGGTTATACATCAACTCAATCATGTTATTTTCTCTCTTCAAAACTAATCCATGACTATCCTCTTATTTATCTTCTCTTTGTTGAAACCTAATTCCATTTCTCATTATTAATCTGACCATTGGCTGCTTCTTTCTCAATTTTCTTATGCAGTAATTTGAAAAATCATCAGCCTTAGACTTATGTTATAATCCATACTCTGCATGTAAACATTTGCAAAGTTGTCCAACTGAAAGAAAATAGTACAATAATATGAAAAGTGTATACTCTAAGCAATACTCGACAGATTCTTTAAAAAATATTTTTTCCTAGCTTTTTGGCTTTTACAGTTTTGTTGTTGTAAATATTAACACATTAAATGCCATTTTGATTCTGAAAGCTTTTGGATGTCTTTCACAGTTGCCAAAAAGGTGTCTCTTATAAAATATTTGAGCTAATTACTTCTCCCAGTGTTTTACCGTTTTACTTTTCTCTAATACTTTCATTTCATATTCAAATGCACACAAACAGATTAACTCTTTCAAAATAGCCTTCCATGTGATAGAACAGCCTTATAGGCGAGAGGGATTTCTTTCATGATTTTAGAAATAAATCTCACATACGTATGAAATTCCATAAAGCCAATCTTTTCAATATATTTTTTATATTTCTTTAATATAAGTTATACTTTATTAGCTTTGTATCCAAGCTGTAGCCCCCTTCTTCATTCCCTCCCAATCCCACACTCCCTCCCTCATCTCCTCTCTGCCCCTTTCCAAGTCCACAGATACAGGAGGACCTCCCCCACTTTCATCTGAACCTGGTTTATCAAGTATTTTCAGGACAGGCTGCAAAGCCCTCCTCTGTGGCCTGACAGGGCTGCTCCTCCCTTAGGAGGTGGAGGTCAAAGAGCCTGCCATTGAGTTCATGTCAGAAATAGTCCCTGTTCCCCTTAATAGAGTACCCACTTGGATACTGAGCTACCATGGGCTATATCCGAGCAGAGGTTCTAGGTTATATCCATACATTGTCCTTGGTTGGAGAAAAAGTCTTATAAAAGACCCCTGTGCCCTGATATATTGATACTTGTGGAGCTCCTGTCCTCTCCAGGTCACACTAACTCCCCCTTCTTTCATATGATTCCCTGCACTCTGCCCAAGGTTTGGTTATGAGTCTCAGCATCTGCTTTGATACACTGGTAGGTAAACACTTTCAGAGGCCCTCTGTGGTAGGCTCCTGTCCTGTTACTTGTTTTTTCCTACATTCGATGTCCATCCCATTTGTCTTTCTAAGTGAGGATTGGTCCTCTTATCCTGGGTCCTCTTTCTTGTTTATCACCTTAAAGTGTATAGATTTCAGTATGTTTATCCTATCTTATATGTCTATATAAGTGAGTATATACCATGTGTGTCTTTCTGTTTTGGGGATACCTCACTCAAGATGATCATTTCTAGGTCCCACCATTTTCCTGCAAATTTCATGATATCCTTGTTTTTAATTGCTAAGTAGTATTCCCCTTGTGTAAAAGTACCACAATTTCTGTATCCATTCCTCAACTGAGGGACTTCTGGGTTGTTTCCAGGTTCTGGCTATTACGAATAAAGCTGCTATGAACATACTTGAGCAAATGTCCTTGTTGTGTACTTGAGGAACTTTTGGATATATGTCCAGGAGTGGTATAGCTGGATCTTCAGGGAACACTATTCCTAATTGTCTGAGAAAGCTCCAGACTGATTTCCAGAGTGGTTGTACAAGTTTGCATCCCCACCAGCAATGGAGGAGGGTTCCCCTTTCTCCACAACCTCTCCAGCATGTGTTGTCACTTGAGTTTTTGATCCTGGCCATTCTGATGGGTATAAGGTGAAATCTCAGGGTTGTTTTGCATCTCTCTGATAGCTAAGGATGTTGAGCATTTTTTTAAGTGCTTCTCTGCCATTCTGTATTCCTCTACTGAGAATTCTGTTTAGATCCGTACCTCCTTTTTTAATTGGATTGCTTAATTTGTTGCTCTTCAACTTCTTTAGTTTTTTTATATATTCTGGATATCAGCCTTCTGTCAGACATAGGGTTGGTGAACATCATTTCTCAGTCTGTAGGCTGTCCTTTTGTTCTGACAACAGTATCTTTTGCTTTACAGAAGATTTCTAGTTTCATGAGGTCCCACTTATTGATTGTTGATCTTAGTGCCTGTGCTGTTGGTGTTCTATTCAGGAAGTAGTCTCCTGTTCCAATGAGTTCTAGGGTCTTCCCTAGAACTTCTTCTAACCGGTTTAGTGTGTCTGGTTTTATGTTAAGGTCTTTGATCCACTTGGACTTCATTTTTGTGCAGGGTGATAAATATGGATCTATTTTTATTTTTCTGCCTGTAGACATCCAGTTGGACCAGCACCATTTGTTGTAGATGCTGCCTTTTTTCCATTGAATGGTTTTGGCTTCTTTGTTGAAAATCAAGTATCTATAGGTGTGCAGGTTTATTTCTGGGTTTTCTATTCAGTTCCATTGATGCGCTATTCTGTTTCTATGCCAATACCGTGTGGTTTTTATTACTATTGCTCTGTAGTACAGCTTGAGAACAAGGATGGAGATTCCTCCAGATGATCTGTTGTTAGACAGGATCGTTTGGAGATTCTGGGTTTTCTTTTTCTCTATATGTAGTTGAGAATCTTTCTTTAAAGGTCTGAAAAGAATTGTGTTGGTATTTTGATGGGATCTGTAGATTGCTTTTGACAGGATGACCATTTTTCCTAGGTTAATCCTACCAATTCATGAGCACGGGAGATCTTTCCATCTTCTGATATCTTCTTTAATTTCTTTCTTCAGAACTTGGAGTTTTTTTCAAGCAGGTCTTTCACTAGCTTGGTTAAAGTCACCCCAAGGTACTTTATGTTATTAGTGGCTATTGTGAAGGGTGTTGTTTCCCTAATTTCCTTCTCGGCCCTTTTTTCTTTGGTATACAGGAGGGCGTCTGATTTTTTTGACTTGATTTTGTATCCAGCCACTTTGCTGAAGGTGTTTGTCAGCTGAAGGAGTTCTCTGGTTGAATTTGGGGGGCTGCCCATGTATACTATCATATCATCTGTGAACTGTGAAACTTTGACCTCTTTGTTCCAATTTGTATTTCCTTGATCTCCCAAAAAACCAAACTTAAGCTAAATTTTTGTCTAGTATGAAGTGATTTATTTTTTTAATTTTGTTTGTTTTTATGACAATTTATTCACTATGTATGATTTTGACCTTTTAATGTTTAAATTCTTTGAAAGTTTCATTCATGAGTGTGCTATTCATAATTTTTACCATCCTATCTGTTCCTACCCTCACCACTCTCTGACCTCCCTTTAACATTCATATGCTAGTGTATTCTGCACATGACAATATGACAATGAAGGTACACTCACAAAATTCCAACAACATGGTCACTAACCAATACTTGGACAATGCTAAATACTTGCTGAAATGCCAAAGTGGATGAGGGAAGTGCTCACACTGCCCTAGCCCTGGAGGAAAAGCTACAGATAATTATTGACTGCTGAGAAAGGAAGAGCCAGTAAGTGCAGGGAATCTGAGTTCTCTAAATGAGAAGCCAGTGGTATTAGCCATTTCTCTAGCATCCAGTTTCAGAACATTATTTAAAAGACAAGTGCTGTCACAGCAGCAATACTCTGATGGACTAGACTGTCAGGCCAGAGAGGTCAAGGGATCCAAGTGACTCCATTTCCAGCTGTACTAGGCTACAGATATTCTGTACCCAATTTATTGTACATGGTACTTGGGATACAATCTCAGGTTTTTATACCTGTGCTGCCGGCTCTTTACCAAATGAGCCATCTTCTCTGCTTTTTTAAAAATATATATTCTAAAGCAAACTGGCTTTTTTGATACCAGATTACCATTCTATTGCCCACTTTAAAAAGTTCTACACTTTAAACAAATTATTCCAAGAATATCATGCGCACCATTGTACCACCATGGTTTGAAAACTAAGTGTCCCTCATGCTTATGCTCTTCCCCTTCAGGCTGACGTGTTGAGTTTTTGATCCCCACCTTCTGGTGATTTTGATAAGAGATAAAATACTTCAGAGGTGGAACCTAGTCGAAGTAAGTAAGCCCAGAGCTTGTGGTTGGGAGTTGTATGCTGACCTGTGTCATTTTTAGAGTCTCCAAGATTAAGATTGAAACACTCATGGCTGTTGTTGGCATCTTCTCTACCTAGTCCCATCTCCAAGCTCAGAATCTAACCTTCCTATTGACTACTTTCTGATTTATGACATAATTCTCCCTGCAAACCTATCAGCACCCAGTAGAATCTTTCAGTTTCCATAGATCCTTATAAACAAATTTGGATCCTTAGGGTCACCTATGAACAGTGGCCAGTGAGTGAAGTCTGATACTGGAAACACATGCTGGTTAGGTCAGCAGCTGAGATCATGAATATTCTTACTCCTCCCCTGACCATGTAGGGTAAAGAAAGAAACTTTATAATTTTTGTTTACCAGATAAATATTTGCAATATGTATCATCAGCCACCCTTGTCACCTCCCACACTGAAAGCTCTGGGTTTGAGCAGCACTTGTAGGAAGGCTGCATCACAAGTGCCTTCAAGGCATTCTCTATTTAGCATAGCACAACTAAGGTGGTATTATTTGGTTAAAAAATTGGTGGAAAAGATAGGTCAAATGCACTATTAATGCCAAAACAGCAAAGGCACATTAAACTGTACCTTGAATACAATTCATACATAATACTTCCCTGCTCTCCAGCTACTATGCAAAGGCTGAACATGTCATTGCCCATGTCTAGGATAACACAAATACTTAACTTCTTTCATGTTCCATTATTGTTTTGTTTATTTGATCTCATTTCTATGTTCTTCCTGTTGTATAGTTTCATTTGGCATTTAACTTTTAGAAAACATCAGGGTTTGTTTGTAATCACTTTTCTCTATAAAGAGTATTTGTTGGTGAGGCTACCACTCCATTAAACATGGAAAGCAGATGCCCCACCTGCATAGCTATTGGGCAGCATCAATCTGGTGGAGGAAAAAGCAACAGAAGATGAGGAAACCTTTCCCAGGTTGTTAGAAAAATTCTCTTCTGGATGAAAGGTTTCCAGCTGTGGCTCATTCTGCTCCAACACTTTATCAAAATAAGTACATATTTGTATCAACAAAAAAAAAAAACCAAAAATCCAAATCAACATTTTGAGTATGTAATGTATGTCATGATGAACTCTAAACAAATAACCAATAGGAGGGATAAACAAGAAAACTGACAGAAGTAAAATTTTTCAAAAGTTTGCTTCAACCTTGAAAGTAAATTCTTTGAAGAAAGATGATGCCACCTACTGCTGTGTCTTCTGGATAAAGCACTGCAGCATATTTCCAGAGCAGCCCACATAAGAACCATCCCCATTTGTGCCAACACATATCCTTCTCACTTGCTCTGGAATCTCCTGAGCCTCCTTTCCCCACAGTGTTTTTGTTTTGTTTTGTTTTGTTTTGTTTTGTTTTTGCAAAAAAAAAAAAACCAGTATCTACCTTCAGATGCTGAGCCAGCACTGGGTAAACAGAAAACTCCCTACAGAGGATGCTGGATAAAAATGCTCCTGTACCACTGAATGTGAGTACATTAAAAAAAAGAAAAGAAAAGAAAGAAAGAAAAGACTCACTGATTTTGAGGAAAACAAATGTAAACTCCTCAAATTAATCCATGTCTCTCTTCATAGTGTGTACCTAACAAACCTGCTCTGCTATACTCATCCCCCTTTAATTCCATCAACTCTACACTCCAACCAAGTTGGTTCCTTTCTGTTACAATGGTTATTTGCCATAGTTCAGACTCTAGCTTGGTTTCAGAGCCAAAGCTGAGAACCATGATCACAAAACAACCAAAGTGAAGGAATAACTTTTCAATTTAGACCCTGGCAAGCACCAAGTGATTAGGGGATTAAATGTGTTTAACTGAAAAAAAAAATTCTCAAATTGAAGGAAGAGGTGGGGGTGGGGAGAAGACCACTGGGTTGTAGTTTCAAAGGAAACAAGCAGAAAAGAGAAATGCAAATGTCTGCCTCCCCATTAGTTTTATCATTGGGAAGAGAGGGTCTCTGGTGGGTTTTTTTTTAGGTGAATGGGAAGGTGAAAGGAGGCATAGAGAGCCATGTGTCATTCTATTGCCACTCTTCCCACCTCAGCCAAACAACCTACAGGGGCAGAAAGCTAGGTGGCAGGGGGTGGGGATGGAGTGCTGCAGATGACAAACACTAACATGCTGCACTAAATACTCTCAACAGGCTGTATTCCCATATATGATATATGAACATGTGTATATGATATATGAATTTGTGTATGTGTTTTTATGTGTATTTATGTGTACAATTCTTAAAGAATTTCCTTAAAATTAACTATGTGTCAAAACTTAAACTGTAAATGAAAAATGAGAAATACTAAAGTAGGGATATGTGTAAGATACTTAAACTCTGTGTAATCATTATATCACAGTAACAACTCAATTCTCACACACAAAAGATCACATTAACACAAATGAGATATGACTTCTTTGAGGATATACACAATAACTTACAAAACTAATATGTAACTATTGAATGTAAGGTTCTTATTTATGTAAATAGCTAACAATGCAAAAAGCATCACTCACCAAACCCCTTTATCAACAAGTTCTATGCCATCTCATTTGAAAATTATATTTTAATGAGATGGTAAATTCTAAAATGTATCAGTTTAAATTTTGAAAAATGTTAAATGTTTAGTAATTAAAGATACATAACTCTAGAAGGCTGTTAAATGCTTAAACAGAAGCTCAATAATATTTTTGGTACAAAGAATATTTGATCAAACAAACTGAACATAATCTAGAGATTAATTTCATACTATCCCATCATAAGATCCATTGATTCATTTGTTCAGATTCTACTTTAGAACCTAAGTTTGTAACTTTGTCTATAACATATTGTTAAATATTGAACAGGAATTAATGTTTAATTTTCCATTAAACATTAAAATGTTATAATTTTGCATTTAACCCATAATCCCTACTTATATTATTTAGCAAAACCACAGCTGAATCATTTGGAAGTTCCATTTTAGCTAAGTGAAAAATCCCCATACTGATTTGTAGAGTGGTTGTACTGGTAACAGTAGTCTGTTTGCTTTTTGTTGTTGTTGCTGTTTTGTTTTTTGTTTCATTGTGTTTTTTAACTTAATAGATTTTGTTTTTTAAATTCAGAGTTTGTTTAGTGGAACAGGTTATTTGGTGTTCTGTTTCTTTTTTATTCATGTATTCATTAGTCCTCATTTTTTTAATTTTTTAAAAAAAATTATAGCTTTTATTAATTACTAATATAGGTGTCCTTTTGCATGATAATTTGAACATTATCAATTTTTTAAAATGTCACTTTTAAAATTATAAGTAGAAGATTTTATCTGTTTTCCTGAATAACTTGAGCTCTTTAAAAAGTTTTATAGCATATTGTCAGAATAGATTTTATTTTTATTTCACTGTTTTGATTTCTTTTTAATTAAATTTTTATTTTTTATATTAATTATAGTTTATTTACTTTGTATCCCAGCTGTAGCTCCATTCCTCATTCCCTCCCAGTCCCACCTTCCCTCCCTCATCTCCTCCCTGCCCCTCTCTAAGTTCACTGATAGAAGAGGTCCTCTTCTCCTTCCATCTGACCCTAGTTTATAAGGTCTCATCACTACTGGCTGCAATGTCTTCCTTTATGGCTTAGCAAGGCTGCTCCTCCATGGGGGCAGGGAGGAGGAGAGGTCAAAGAGCCAGCCACTGAGTTCAAGTCAGAGACAGTCCCTCTTCCCTTTACTAGGGTAACCACTTGGATACAGAGCTGCCATGGGATAAGTCTCTTCAGGAGTTCCAGATTATACCCATACATGGACCTTGGTTGGAGAATCAGCCTGAGGAAAGACCCCTGTGCCCATATATATTTGGTCCTTGTGGAGCTCCTGTCCTCTCCAGGTCATACTAACTCTCCCTTCTTTCATATGATTCCCTGTACTCTGCACAAGGTTTGGTTATGAGTCTCAGCATTTGCTTTGACACACTGCTAAGAAGAGTCTTTCAGAGACCCTCTGTGGTAGGGTCATGCCCTGTTTCTTGTTTTCTCCTACTTCCAATCTCCATCCCATTTGTCTTTATAAGTGAGGCTTGATCATCTTACCCCAGGTCCTCCTCCTTGTTTATCTTCTTTAGGTGTACAGATTTTAATATGTTTGTCCTACATTTTAGGTCTAGTATCCATTTATAAGTGAGGTTATACTGTGTGAGTCTTTCTGCTTCTGGAATACCTCACACAGCATGATTTTTTCTAGATCCTACCATTTGCCTGCAATTTCATGATTTCCTTTTTTTAAATTGCTGAGTAGTATTCTATTGTGTAAATGTACCACAATTTCTGTATCCATTTATCCATTGAGGGACATCTGGGTTGTTTCCAATGTCTGGCTATTACAAATAAAGCTGCTACAAATATGGCTGAGGAAATGTCCTTGTTGTATACTTGAACATGTTTTGGATATATGCCTAGGAGTGGTATAGCTGGATGTTGAGGGAGCACTATTCCTAATTGTCTGAGAAAGTGTCACACTGATTTCCAAAGTGGTTGTACAAGTTTACAGTTTACATTCTCACCAGGAAAGGAGGAGGGTACCCCTTGCTCCACAACCTCTCCAGCATATTTTTTCACTTGAGTTTTTGATCTTAGCCATTCTGATGGGTGTAAAGGTGAAATCTTAGGGTGGTTTTGATTTGCATCTCCCAGATGACTAAGAACATTGAGCATTTCTTTACCTGTTTCTCTGTCATTCTATTTACCTCTATGGAAACTTCTCTGTTTAGCTCTGTACACCACTTTTTAATTGGATTACTTGATTTGTTGCTTTTTAACTTTTTAGTTCTTCATATATTCTGGATATTAGTCCTCTGTTAGATATAGGGTTGGTGAAGACCCTTTCCCAGTCTGTAGGCTGGCATTTTGTTCTGACCACAGTGTCTTTTGCTTTACAGAAGCTTTTTAGTTTCATGAGGTCTATTGATTGATTGTTGCTCTTAGAGCCTGTGCTGGTGGTGTTCTGTTCAGGAAGTTGTCTCCTGTGCCAATGAGTTCTAGGTTCTTCCCCACTTTTTCTTCAAACCTATTTAGTGTGTCTGGTTTTATGTTGAAGTCTTTGATCCACTTGTACTTTGACTTTTTCCTTTCTGATTTGTACCTCTTGATCTCCTTTAGTTTTCTTATTGATCTACTTAGGACTTCAAGAACTATGTTGAAGAGATATGGAGAGACTGGACACCCTTGCCTTGTCCCTGATTTCAGTGGGATTGATTAAGTTTCTGTCCATTGAGTTTGGTGTTGGCTATAGGCTTGCTGTATGTTTTCTTTACTATGTTTAGGAATGTGCCTTGTATCCCTGATCTCTCCAAGGCTTTAAACATGAAAGGGTGTTGGGGTTTGTCAAATGCTTTTTCGATATCTAAGGAGATGATCATGTGGTTTTTATCCTTCAGTTTGTTTATATGGTGGATTACATTCATGGATTTCTGTATATTGAACCACCCTTGCATGCCTGGGATGAAGCCTACTTAGTCATGGTGGATGATATATTTTATGAGTTCTTTGATTCAGTTTGCAAGTATTTTATTGAGCATTTTTGCATCAATATTCATAAGACATATATGTCTGACATTTTCTTGTTTTTGTTGGGTCTTTGTGTGGTTTAAGTATCAAGATGCCTGTGCTTCATAAAATGAGTTTGGTAATGTCCCTTCTGTTTCTATTTTGTGGAATAGTCTGAAGAGAATTGGAATTAATTCTTCTTTGAAGGTCTGATAGAATTCTGTGCTGAAATCACCTAGCTCTGGACATTTCTTCTTCTTCTTCTTCTTCTTCTTCTTCTTCTTCTTCTTCTTCTTCTTCTTCTTCTCCTCCTCCTCCTCCTCCTCCTCCTCCTCCTCCTCCTCCTCCCCCCCTTCCTCCTCCTCCTCCTCGTCCTCCTCCTCTTCCTCCTTCTTTTTCTTCTTTTTTGAAAGGGAGACTGTTGATGACTGCTTCTATTTCCTTGGTGGATATAGCGCTATTCAACCTTTCTACCTGATCTCAATTTAATTTTGGTAAATGGAACCTATCAAGAAAATTGTCCATTTCTAACACAGAGTCCATTGCTGTTGATAGATAATAGTAATCAATGAATGTTACTTTCTTTTGTTGTAGAGGTGGTGGTGTAACTGTGTTTAATTGCTTGTTTTTTAAAAATTTTTGTTGTGTGTTTATCTATATCCTGTGTTCTCGTGGTATAGTTGTTTTTTACTAGATTGGAGTTTTCCTTCTAATGTCTTCTGTAGGGCTAGTTAACTGTGTAGATATTGCTTAAATATAGTTTTGTTGTGGAATATTTTGTTTTCTACATCTATGCTGATTGAAAGCTTTGCTAGGTATAGTAGTCGGGGTTGGCATCTATGGTCCCTTAGAGTCTGCATGACACCTGCCCAGGCCCTTCTGGCTTTCATGATCTCTGTTGAGAAGTCCGGTATTATTCTGATAGGCCTACATTTATCTGTTTCTTGGCCTTTTTCCCTTGCTGCTTTTAGTATCTTTTTTTGTTCTGTAGGTTTAGTGTTTTGACTATGATGTGACATGAAGACTTTCTTTTCTGGCCTAGTCTATTTGGTGTTCTGTGGGCCTCTTTTATGTTTATGGACATTTCTTTCTTTAAATTGCAAAAATTTTCTTCTATGATTTTCTTGAAAATATTTTCCAGACCTTGAAGCCTGGGTATCTTCTTTTTCATCTATTCCTATTTTTCTTAGATTTTATCTTTTCGTGGCATCCTTGATTTCTTGAACATTTTGTTTGGGACTTTTCTGATTTTATTTTTTCTTTGAGAGAAGTATCAATTTCTGCAAGTGTATCTTCAGCACCAGAGATTCTCTCTTCCATCTCTTGTATTCCATTGGTGATGCTTACCTTTGTGGTTCCTGATCCTTCCTAAGTTCTCCAGCTCCAGGGTTGTTTGTGTTTTCTTTATTGATTTTACTTCTGTTTTTATGCCTTGCACCATTTCTTTCATCTGTGTGAATGTGGATTCCTGTCTCTCTACGATGGTCTCTATTTTTTGTTGGTTTCCTCTCTGTATGCCACTAATTGCGCCTCTACTTCTGCCCACATTTGTTTGGCTTAATTTCCCTGTATTTCATTTGTTTGTTTCCCTCTTTATTTTCCTCCATTTGTGTAACTATGTCTTTGAGAGATTTGTTCATTTTCTCTTTTTGTGCCTCTGTGTGGCTATTTCTCGAAAGATGTGTTCATTTCCTCTTTATGTGCCTCTAATAACTGGATAAGCATAGTTTTAAAATCATTTTTTCCTGTGTCTGTTATGAGTTGAAATGTCCATTGATATTGGTGGTTGCTGGTGAAGCCATGGTGTCCTGCTTTTTGTTCTATGTGTCCTCTGGCCATCTGCTTATCTTGTAACCCTCAGTGTTTGTTTCTGGAGTCTGTACTTCAGACTGGGTTCATCTATCCTGATGTCTGGAGTACTCTTCCAGAGGATGAGAGAGGTCCACTTGTTTGAGAGTGTATGTTGGCTGTCCAGCTGTACCTAAGGGAAGAATGTGAAGCTGGTGTTGTTTGTGGGTGCTATTCGTGGGTGTTGTTCATGGTCTCTGTTCCTGGACACTGTTCACAGGCTCACATTCCCTGATTACCTCAGTGGCCTACAGGCCACTGCTATGCAGATCTGTCTGGGTTCCAGGAGTTGTTTTCCTGAACTTCACTGGTAGAGCCACAGAGCAGCGGTTTCAATGTTCAGAACACTGTCCCTAGAATCCCTATGTTGCCCACAAGGGGGTGTGGGTGGTATGTATCTGATGTCTGCCTGCTTGTGTACAGGGACCCTGGATCTGGGGCTCTGCAGGCAGGTACTCACTTGAAGGCACACTCACTCTCTAGCAGGACCAATCAGAATGCCCAGTGGTTCCCCTTGTTCTCTACTCTCTGATTTGATCTTGCTGGGGCAAATGAGGGGGTAGGCGATCTGTCAGCTCAGTGGTGCTGCAGCTGCAGATCTTGATATAGGCCGGCACTGTATGCTGTGTTAGGAGCAGTTGGCAGTGGAGGCCAGTCACTGAGCTATGTGGTGGATGCTGCAGACCACCTCTGCACTGTCTGCTTTTGCCAGGGAAGGAGTATGGAGGCCAGTCAAAGGAGAGTGCCAGCTGGGGGTGGGGAATTGAATATTCTCTGTCCCAGATCTCAAGCAGAGGGTTCTTTGCTAGGAACATGTGGCACTGCGGACTGGGCACTACGCTCTGTGATGGGCACTGAGAGCTACTGCCTCTGCCAAGGAGGGAGTAGGGAGGCAGTTAGGGGGAAATGCCTGCGGATTGAGTCCCCAGGAAAAGTCCACAGAGAAGTGACCTTAATGCAAATGGTATCAGTTCACCCTTTCTCCCCAGAAGCCTTGATGTAGTTGTTCTGGATTCAGCTGCTGCTCTACTCACCAATTTCGGATTTTCAGATCCTCTGCCCCTCAGATATGGTGTGTCCTGGTTGCTTCCATCTTGGATCTGCTCCCTGTTTGTTTCTTGCATCAGGAATAATACTCAGGTATTATTTTCAAAAGGGAAATCATGAAATTTGCAGGCAAATGGATGGAACTGGAACAGATCACCCTGAGTGAGGTATCCCAGAAGCAGAAAGACATGCATTGTATATATTCGTTTATAAGTGGATATTAGCCATATTACATAGGATAAATATACTAAAATTTACAAACCTAAACAACAAGGAGGATCCTAGGAAAGATGCTTAATTCTCATTCATAAGGATAAACAGAATAGACACTGGAAGCAATAGAAGAGAGGAAATAGGATTAGAGCCTACTACATATTTCTTCTAAAAGACTCGACCCCCAAGGGATTGAAGCAGAAGTGGAGACTCACAGCCAACTTTGGACAGAATGCAGGGAGTCTTTTGGAAGACTGAGAATATAAAATGACCCAGAGGGGGCAGGAGTCACACAAGGAGATCAAAAAGAAAAAAAAAAAAGCACAAAATTTATAAAGCCAGGCCCAGAGGTAACTGCAACGACTTATGCATCAACCAAAGACCATGCAAGGAGAGGACTTAGACCTCCTGCTCAGATATAGTGCATAGACAGCTCAATCTCCATGTAGGTTCTCTAAGAAGGGGAGCGGAGACAGTCTCTATCATTAACTCAGTTATCTTCTCCTTGATCACTTCTCTCTGGTGGGATGAATTAGCTAGCCCACAGAGGAAGAGGATCCAGACAGTCCTAAAGGGACCTGACAGGATAGGTCAGACAGTAGGGTGAGGATTAACCTTATCTGTGGTCTAGGGTAGAGGACTAGGGAAGGAACAGGGAGAGTGGGACTGGGAGGAGATAAGGGAGGGGGTTACAACAGGGATACAAAGCAAATACATTATATATAATTATAATAATAATTTGAATAATAATAGGAATAGTAAAAAGAAAAAAATAACAAAAATATCCTTCAGCTGACAAATAACCATGTGGCATGTATGTACTCTAAACTATTATTCAGCTATTTAAAAAATCAGAATAGAGAGATAAACATTCCATGTACTCTCTCTTCAAAACTTCCTAGCTCAAAGTCTTCAAATGTGAATACACAAACTGGAGTAACCTCAGAAACCATAAAAGAAAAAAGATGATAGGGTAAGGGTATTTGAGAAGGGAATAGCAGGGTATACGTAATTTAAGGGGGGAGACATGTGAGAAACTACAGGACTTTAGTTAAAGGACTAGGGGAGAAATATACAGAAGAAGAGAGGAGGGTAAAATAACAGAAAGGATGTCTGAAAAGTCATTAGCAATTGCATAGTTACATAGAAAACATATGTCTATGTACATGTATATGCATTGTTGAAAGTTTTACATCTAAGCCAACAATATTTTCTCTGAAAGCTATAAAACATCTACTACACACCAACAGAAAACAACAGAGAAGGTGTGAGAAACCCAATTTTTATTCTTTGGTCAGAATTGTCAAACTGACGTTAAAAAGATTTAGACTATTGCTGTTGTCTTTTTCCTTCCCAAGAGTGGAAGAGAGTATTGCTGCAAACAACAGGGTTTCTCTTTACACACGATCCAAAGGAAGGGAGTTAATCTGACATAAGAGCTTCCTCCCTGAAGACTAGATTTCATGGTACCAGGAAGTGTCATGCAAGTTTTGAAGGTACAAAATCCACACATAATTTTGCCCTGAAATGGTGCCAACAAAGCACAACAATAACCAGCACAGCATGGCAACCCTGGTGGTGCAGTTGTGGTATACATACCTTATCAGAAGCTAACATCTCTCTACGGTGCTTATGGTCCTCTCAACAAAAGGGTTATCATGACTGCTACTTGAAACCTATACAAATACTCACAGTTAGAGAAGTTGTGGATCATGGAGAAGGACAACTGCATCTTTCTTAAACTACCACAATCCCGAATCCTACTCTAAACATTAATCTTTTTTTTTAATTTTATTTTAATTTATTTATTTTTATCTCAATCACAGGTTAGGTACTTTGAATCCCAGGCGTAGCCCCCTCCCTCATTCCCTTCTACCCTCCCACTCCCTCCCTCATCTCCCTCCTCCCCGCCCCCTCCAAGTCCACCAACAGGGGAGGACCTCCTTCCCTTCCATCCAACCCCAGCTTATCCTGACTCCTCAGGGCTGGCTGCAATGTCCTCCCCTGGGTTCTAGCCAGTCTGTCACTCCCCAGCTTGTATGGGGGAGGGTCAAAGAGTCAGCCATCAAGATCATGACT
>CM053743.1:63230437-63250155 GCA_028658305.1 Pachyuromys duprasi
CAAAAGCAGAAAGAAACATATGGTATATACTCACTTATATAGACCTATAGGATAGGAAGGACAAGCTGAAATCTACACACCTAGAGAGCATATACAGGAAGGAGTACCCAGGTTGGTATGATCAATGCTTGTTTAGATGAACAAATGGGATGGACATTGAGTGGAGGGGAAAACAAACAACAGGACAGGAGCATGCCAAGGAGGACCTCTGGTGGGAGACAATGTAGAGATGTATCAGAGCAGATATTAAGACTCGAGATCAAGACTTTGGCAGAGGGCGAGAAGTAATGATAGATCTGGGGAAGGTTGGTGAGACTTGAGGAGAACAAGAGCTCCACAAAGACCAAACTGAGCAGGGCCCAGGGGTCTTGTATGAGACGGTTACTACAATCAAGGACCATGTGTGGATATGGCCTGGAACCCCCGCTCAGATGGGGCCCATGATAGTTCCTTGTTGGACTGAAGACCCTAGTGAGGGAAACAGGGACTGTTTCAGTCATGATCTTGATGGCTGACTCTTTGATCCTCCCCCATACAAGCCGGGGAGTGACAGACTGGCTATCTCCCAGGGGAGGACATTGCAGCCAGCCCTGAGGAGACAGGATGAGCTGGGGTTGGATGGAAGGGGAGGAGGTCCTCCCCTGTTGGTGGACTTGGAGGGGGCGGGGAGGAGGAAGATGAGGGAGGGAGTGGGAGGGTGGGAGGGAATGAGGGTGCCTGGGATGCAAAGTACCTAACCTGTGATTGATATAAAAGTAAATAAATTTAAAAAATTATATTATCATGAATATTTCTGTGTAGAATGCCTCTATAGTGATGGTGTAGCTACAATTCATTCCATTCTCACTTAACTCACATTATAATACTAGAAACAAGCTTGTCAGATCAACTGGTACACATCTCGGTTTCGTACTGTTAAGTTGCAGCTTATGAAAATGCTCAATGTGAGTTCAATCATCTATGACAATTCATTTTCATGTCTATTATGCATACAATTTTTTTGCTCCAATTCCTTGACAACAATGTGATTGTTAGATATTTTAATGCCTTAGAGATAAAATAGAACTTGCTAAAATTTCTTTAATTCTTCTGCACAATTTTGAGTAAATTTGGGAATCTTGTACATAACTATACATTTATGTATGCACATGTATATATACACATATAATGTCTGTATAATAGAATAATAATATAAAATGTAAAGAGCAACTTGACCATTTTCCTGTCATGTCATGTTTTCCTTATGGGTCTATAATTCTCCAAATGTATTAAATGCTAATCCTTATATGCTTCAAACATATAACATATGCAGCAAACATATTTCAATTGTTTTTGTTTTACTCTTAATTATATTATTTGATTTAAGGTATTGAAGTATATTACTATTTAGTACTTTTATGTCTTCGTTTAAGAGTTCTGCTATAGTCAACATATAAATTATAGACCAAGAATTTCTGTCTGATGGTGTAATTATTTACATTCATATTGTTTTTTTACATTTTTTTTCTTGAATGAATCTGATTATCTGATATGAGGCAATGATGGATTATTCTTTATTCACATGAATGATTTTTATCCATTTTATTGCTATATAATTACCTAGTTTACATTTTGTATTAATGCAATATGTAACACAGAATATTTTAATAAGTAGAAATCTTTCTCTTGGGATATTTTTTATTATAAAAAATACTTAATTTCATCTAGCTGGACAAGCTAGTTCATGTAATCATTATTAAAAATTCTTCGAGCTCCAATATTCTAATTCTTCCTCCTCAAGCAACATTTAAGAACAAGCTTTGTGGAGGATCCAAGATGGCAGCGACCAACATGCACCAATTCTGAGAGGCAGAGGGTTTGAAACTCCGAAGTTGGTGAGTGGAGGGGCAACTGAAACCAGAAAAATCGACGTTTTGTCTTCCTGAAAGAGAGGGGACATTACAGGAGTGGAGAACATTTAGATTCAGATCAGGCACAAGCTTCTCTGGGAATGGAGAGGGGCACTTACCTTGTTCGGGCCTCCCTCCTCCTCCAGGGAGCTGACCCATAGCCGGCAACACAGAGCACAGAAATCACTGTCTGGAGACCATGACAGCAAAGGCGGGCCTTCTAGCTCCTCAGGCACAGCTGCCAGCTGTACCTGCCTGCCAGCCGGGTATCTACCAGCCGAGTACCAAATCCATGGTACAATCCTTCCCAGGTTTCACATCTGTGAGCGGCAATAAGGACTTTGAAGGGCCTCTCAGCCAGTGACTGTAGGGAAGGCCCAATGCCTCAGTGGCAGATAGCCAGCTGTACAGCCACCAAAGCCCAGCAGACCTACAAAACCACCAGGCACACCAGGTACCGGGCCATTTAGTTCTGTGGTCCGCTTTTGTGACTCCCCAGGACTTCCCAGCAGGCACCTGCAGTCCAACTGCAGCCACAGTTGCACTCCCTAGTTCAATGGCTGTAGCACCACTGAGTTGACCAAGCTCAACCTGCCACTTTTGACTCAGAAGGTCCAAACTGGCCAATAGAGAACATGAGGAACCCCCGTGCTTTACAATTTGACCTGCTACACAGTGAGTATGCCCTCAAGTGCCTACAGAGTCCCAGATCCAGGGTGTTTCTAAGCTAACAGCCAGACATCAAATCCCTCCCACCCACCTTCTGGGAAACAGAAGGTTTCTTGGTACACTGAAGCCCCTCCTATGCAGGTCTACCAGTGCAGTTTAGGCAAATAACTCCTGGAGCTCATTTAGAGAAAAATATCAGTAACCTATAGGCCACTGACTTACTCAGGGAACTTGGGCACACACACACTCATCACTAGCATTTTCAATACCTTTAGCTCCTGCGACCATGTCAGTGCCTGCAAGGTGCCCCTCCCTCACATAGAAGGCCTCTACATTCTCTAGCACCCTAGCCCTCAGGGAACACTTCCACACATGTGCTACGCTTGTCAGCATTTTTCATTCTGTGCCTGCGGTCTTTCCTCCCACAGGTACAGCTGAAACACATTTGGACACATGCTGAAACCACTGGACCTCTCTCACCTTCCGGAAGAATTCTCCAGATACCAGAGAAAGATGGTACTAGTCTGGTCTGCAGAATCCAGGAATAAACAGTGACGGTTACAGATAAGCAAATGGCCAGGGGTCAGCGAAAGAAGACACCCAACAAAAATCAGGAAATCATGGATTCACCAGCAAATTCACCTGTCCTGCTTCTCGTTTTCTTCTACTTCCAATGTCCATCCCATTTGTCTTTCTGAGTAAGGGTTGAGCAGTTCTTTAAGTGTTTCTCTGCCATTCTATAGTCCTGTCCAAAGAAATAGGACTGTAGCCTATCATAGAGGGCCTCTGAAAGACTCTAACTAGCAGTGTGTCAAAGCAGATGCTAAGACTCATAACCAAACCTTGCGCAGAGTGCAGGGAATCATATGAAGGAAGGGGGAGTTAGTAAGACCCAGAGAGGACGGGAGCATCACAAGGACCAAAATATCTGGCCACAGGGCTCTTTTCTGAAACCGATTCTCCAACCAAGGACCATGCATGGATATAACCTAGAACTCCTGCTCAGACGTTGCCTATGGCAGCTCAGCATCCATGCGGGTTTTCCTAGTAGGCGGAACAGGGACTGTCTCTGACATGAACTCAGAGGCAGGCTCTTTGACCTCCCCCCGCCCCTCCTAGGGAGGAGCAGCATTGCTAGTCCACAGAGGAGGACATTGCAGCCAGTCCTGATAAACTAGGTTCAGATGGAAAGGGAGGAGGACCTTCTCTATCAGTGGATTTAGAGAGGGGCAGGGAGGGTGGGATTGGGAGGGAATGCAGGAGGGGCTATAGCTAGAATACAAAGTAAATAATCTTTAATTAATATAAAAATAAAATTATAAAAAATGAACTTTCAAAAGATTATTGAAAAATACAAACATTGATTTATTCATCCACTTGCCTTCATCTAAAAATTCCTGCAAAATTCTTGGCATTGTGATTGCTCCAAGATTTACATAGTCTACTTGACTTACAGTGTTATGAAGCTACAGTGCTTATCAGAATGCCTCCTAAGAACAATCTAGCAAGCTTACTCAAATACCTCATGAATATGCAGAGTCCTTTGCATTAGAATTGAAAAAAATAATTTAAAAGATATTGAAAATATACCATGGAATCTTTTTTACACAATATTTTCTTATTCCTTTTGACGTTGTATAGAAGTGTGATTTATTTTCAGTGTTTATTTTTATACATATACCTTGAAAATCCATTCTTTGTTTCTTAGTAATACACAATATCTAAAATGATTGCTGAAAATTCTTCAAATTTAAATAATGTGACTGAAATTTTGGATAAGTTCTTTGAGTTTGAAACACAGTTAAGAGATTTGATCATTATCCCGTGCTTGCTAAGGCTCTACTTAGCTCCAGATGGAGTCGTCAGACATCTAGGTAAATGCTCTTTCATCTACAAAATACCCAAATGGAAAGATCAGATCATCACAAACTCCAGAGCTTCCTGCTTTTCTTCAGGCTGTGCAGTGTTCTTTATATTTCCCAGTGTTCTCATTGCAACTAAAAGAGAAACAAGAGAGTTCAAAATAGAAACTTGGCATCAGCACAGTGAAAAAGAGGAAATTTAGAAGAATGCTGATTTACAGGAAAAAATCTCTATGGAATTGATTGGTATATAGTAAAGTCACACATATTTGATTATTTTAAACATTTTATTTTTAAATTAATTAGACCCACGGAGCAGTGTAATGAATGAATAGGTTTTGTGCATGCCTTTTCCTGCTTCCCTTAATCATGACATCCTAAAAGCCAGAGCACATTTGTTGAAACTATGAATCTCACTTCAGCACAATAGGAGTAAGTGAACTACAGATATGATTCATATTTCATCAGGAGTTTAAGCTGATTTTTTTCTATTTATATCCAGAACACAAAGAGTGGAATCTATTGAAGTAGTAGTTCTAAGGAGGAAAGTTGACGACTGACTGTATTAATAAAGACCTAGAGTCTTTGGGGGACCTTATAGATATCCTTTATAGGAGGTTTTTATTAAATATCTAATGAGAGATTGAATTGCAGGGGGCAATGGATACACTTTTTGGAATGATAGAATTCTGACCTGTAGATACAGGGGGAAGCAAATGCACAACCCCTGTGGCAACTGGTTTTTGAAGGTCAGGGCTTCGTCAATTATAGCCAGTAATACCCCTACCACTCATATTAGCTCAAAATCAACTAGAGAAAGGCAATCATGAGTGATTCCTCTCACTATTTCCTTCTCCCAACTTCCCATCACATGTGAAGCCACCTCCTTTTCTTTTCTTTCTTTTTTTCTTAGTTAGTCTTTCCAATTCACTGTTGTAATGATTATTATAATTTTTAAATTAGCCAACAATGTATTAGATATAATTATGGTATTTTCCAGCAGCATATATTTCAGTAGCACTTTGGTGCTTCTCCTTTCTTTTCATCTCTCCCATTCCATGATACTCTTTTCCCTTTTCTCCACGATTCTATTTTCCTCTTCCATGATCAATGTGCAATTCTACCATTCTTATCCTTATTCATCACATATTTTTAATTTATTATAGACTGTTTTCTAGTTTTTATAGGTTTTACCCATGAACGCATACATATGATATATACTATAGGCTAAAATCCAAGAATATGAGGAAGAACTGATAGTTTCTGTCTTTCTGAAATTGGATCATCTTGCTTGAGATTGTACTTCCCAGATCTACCCACTTTCCTGCGAATTTCTCAATATTATTTGTCTGTGGAAAAGAATAAAATCCAGTATACATATGCCCTGCATTTTCACTGTCTATTAACCTGTTGATGAGCATAGAAGGGAGCTTTGTTTTCTTGTCAAAATGAACAGAAACTAAGTATTGAAGTGACTGTGTACCTATGGTAGGGTATGAAGACTTTTAAGAGCATGCTTAGGAGTGGTATATCTCGGTCATATGGTAGTCTGTTCTTAATGCTTTGAAATATTTTCTCAATGACTACTATAATGGCTATACTACTTTTCAATCCCACAGGCAGGGAATAAGAGTTATTCTTTCACTATATTCTCCCTAACATCTGCTTTCTGATTTCTCTATGCTAGTTGTTGGGACTTAAAGCAAATAGTCTTTCAAAGCACTTTTAATTGGCATTTCCACGGTGAGTAGTGATATTGAGAACTCTTTAAATTTTGAATTGGCCATTGTGGTTCTTTTTTCGAACTGTCTGCTTACTTTACATAAATGCCATTGATTGGCATTTGGGGGGAGCACTTAATTTTTCATTCTTTGTAAATTCTACATATCAGATACATCAGATGTGAAACTGCTGAAGACATTTTCAAACTTTGTGGGTGTCATTTCATCAGCTCTTTATTTTTCAGTTAAAAAAAAGTATGTAGTCCCATCTGCTGAATCTTGAGGATTGTTTCTGTGCAATGAAGTTTTATTCAGAAAGCTCTCGTCTATACCCATATCTTGAAGTTCCTTCCCTGCATTTTCCTCTCAGTTGTCAACTTGATGAAATTAAAAACCTTCTCATATAAGGACTTCTTGTATGCCTATAGACACTTAGCATGATTAGGTTGACTGAGGAGGGAAGATCTGCACACTGTGGGTGGGAGTATTCGGTAGGATGGGATTCTGGACAGTGCAAAAAGAAGAAAGGGACTTGAACATAAACACAATTCTCTAGTCCATGACCACCGATGTATGCAAAAAGTTGGACTGACCTCTTGCATCCAGGACTTCTCAGCCATCATGGTCTGAGCAAGTCAAAATAAACCCTTTCTCATATTGCTTTCTCAGGATATCTTATCACACAAACTGAGAAACCTAACTATTACCTTGCTTGTCTTATATCTCCATCACATACAGCAATAGTGTCAATGACTGAAGTCAAATATTTTCCTCATTTATCTCAGTAAACTAGAATGGTACATTAAAATGAGCAAAAACATGCATTAATAGAAATACAGTAACAGTATTTTATAGTAATTCATAGTAATAGAGTATTATTACAAAATAATTTGAAATCAGTTTGAAAAATTCATCAGAAACATTGTTACCTAAATTAACACAGATTTTAAGCAGAAATACAAGTTCTAAACCTAAACAAAGAGGTAAATGATGGCTAAATCTTCTGTGTCCTAATATAGTGCCTTCTAGACAGTCTAACTCAGCTACCTAGAAAAGGAACTTTATCTGTTTTTAGTAAGTATGAAGTATGTTAACATTGACTTCACATTGCTTTATAGGAACTAAATTATATATGAATTATGAATCAATAATATATATTAAATTGATGAATAGAAAGGATTAAAAATGATTGTAAAAATTATTTACTACATATTATGTTATGAGTGACATTGTCAGTAGCAAGAGTTGAGTAATGGTAGATATATTACAGTGCACAGTCTTAAATTTCTACACTCTTTAGATTATATTTTCTGGAAAACTGTGCAAGCTACCTCTGTCCTTCTACATAAAGAAGCAATTTGATCATAAATAACTCAAATAGTGGAGATGTTCCTCTTTATCTCTCTTTTGGGGACGAACACATTTGCCCACACACTTGTTGGTTAGTAAATTTTTCTTGGTTTTATTATGAAGGTTTCTATGGTTAATAACATTTTGCCAAAATACCAGTTTTCAATTTTATTACATTAAGTCTTGGCAGTATATTTATTTGTGAAATTTTATTTTAAAATTGATTCAAAATATCATAAAACACCACATAAGTTCCTGTTTCACTTCATTGAGTTACACAAATTTCAAATACAAATATATTCCGAAAGATTAAGCTGGGCATGGAAATTTGGAGAGAACTATAAGTAATTGTAAGATTTGTTCCTCATATCCAGGATGCAAAAAAAATGTATCCACTTTCTAAACATTTTAAGGAAGATAAAATGTGACTGTGAAGTAAATATCAAATACACTTAAAATTCAGAGAATGCTAAAGTTTTCATAATCAAACATTACTTTAAAAGATTAGAAAACGAGGTTTTATAAAGTATAAAGCTTCTTTGGGATACGACATTTCTTAATATCCCATTGCTAGTCAAAAAAAAACCCTTTAAATTCTTACACAACTTAAAGGTTTTTAATTGTTGCACTCATTTTTAAAATATTGTAACTTTTCTATGATTGTGTGTCATTGTATTGATGTGTGTACTAATATTTCTATGATTGTGTTGTATTGATGTGTGCACTAGGACACAGATGCCAGCAGATGCCAGAAGAGGCCAATGAGCTCCCTGTAGCTTGGGTTACAGGAGGTTGTAAGCCATTCAACATGGGTAGTTGGAATTGCATTTTGTTTTCTATTATTAGAGCATCGAGTGTTCTCAAAAACTGAGCAATTTTTCAGTCCATTTTTTGTTTCTGATATTGAAGGTTTTGTCCAGGGTTTGGCCAAAAAAATGATGATGTATAAATATAGGAATGCTTACAGTAGTATTTAATTTGTTTAGTATGACTAGTCCCTTGTTATGAGAACATTGTGGTACAGAATATTTTCTATCTTGGAGAGCATGTTATCTGCTTATATGTTAAGTCAAAATACAAAACCAATCTTGATTTTGGAGTATTTTCATGATAATCAGTTTTGGGTTTCAAAATAGAAGTTTGTTATAAATATCCTGAGCATTGATTAGATTCATCATTTTTCCTCGATAAGTTCCTCATTCTGCTAATCTTTCTTTCCCACTTATCTTGTTTTCACATTGTATATTGCATGTACACATAAATATGGTTTTAGTGATTATAAGTGTACAGTATCTACAGATTTTAAATTAATGAAATCCCATTTGTCAATTATTAGTGTTATTTTGTGAAATATTGAGGGTTTTTTCAAACAAAGTATTTACTTATCTCTAAAACAAAATCAAATGCTTCCTTTATTTCATGTTAGCATTTCAGAGTTTCTGGTTTTCTATTGGTCTGTGATTACTTTTGCTTTGACCTGTGTAGAGAATGAAAGATAATGAGGGGTAGTATTGAGTTTAGAATGAGAAATGTCTCCCTAAGCTCATACATGTGACTGCTTAGCCTCTAGCTGGTGGAGCTCTTTGCGAAGGATAGAGTTGTGGCCTTTGAAGAACTGTGTCACAGTGCGGGTGTTGAGTACTCAAAAGTCCCTGCCATTTCCACTTAGTTCTTCCTGCCTCCTACTTGGAGATAAGATTGCAAGCTCTTAATTACTACTCCAGCCTCATGTTTCCTTGCTGTGATGGTCATGGGGACTTCCTTCAGAGACTATCAGCCCCCAGTTAAGTCATGGTATCTCTTCTCAGCAATAAAATCATAACAAACAGTTAGCTCCATTGTTTATTTGTGGATATTTAGCTTTCCTAGTATCGGTGAATATCTGTCTCCTCAATGAATATCTTTATCACTTTCATGAAAAATTACTTATATGCAGTTTTATATGTATTTATTTACTGAAATTATTTGTCTTTTAAAATATTTTTATTTATTATTTAAAAATTTTTACACTTATACAAACTATTATGATCATATCCATCTATAACTACCTCTCACCAGTTCTCTCCAGTGACCTACATCCCATCTCCCGTCTCAACTCCATGCCTTTTTAATGTTGTTATGATAACAACCTGAGTTTAATTAGTGCTAACTATATATGCATGTATGTGGGGCCATCGATCAGGACAGGGAAAAGCTAACCACTAGTAAATTTCTGAAGCAGCTCTTATGACAGTATTATGTCCTTATTATTGATATAGACCTATAGTATAACTTGAAGTCAAATAGCATGAGTTTCAGGAGAGTTCTTTTGACTGAGAATTGCTTTTCCTAGCTAAAGCTTTTTCATTATTTCTACATTGAAAGGCCACTTATCATTTTAGGTTGAATTTGTGTCATTATAATTTGCATTCTACAGAAGTAATTTGACTTCCTTTTCTGTTTGTATTTCTTCTGTTTGTTTTTGTTGAGTTGGTCTAGCTCTCATTTCAGGTACTGTATTGAACATGAATGGAGAAAACAGGCATACTTTTCTCTTCCATTCCTCAGTAGAAATGCTATGACCTCTCCCTCATTTAAAATAACGTTACCTAGTGTCTAGGGACATAGTTCAGTCAGTAAATGCCTGATATGCAAAACAAAAGACTGAGTTCAAATGTCCAGTGCCAATATAAACACCATAGGTCATTTACATATGCCTCTAAACCATGAGAAGAAGACAGAAAATTTCTTGAATCTCATTGATCAGCCAAACTAAGCTAATGGATGAGCTTCAGATTCATTGACAGATCTTCTGGTAAAAAATAAAAGTGAAGACTTATAAATGTTTTATATAAAGAATACTTGTATCCGTAAATAATACTTGTGGCATAATCATTTTAAAATGCTGAGGTATGCTTCTTCTATGCCTAGTTTCCTAAGGATGTTTTAATTTTATATGTTAAGCTGTCTTTCCATCCCTGAAACAAAGCTCTTTTGGTCACATTGATATATGTTTAAATTTGGTTTGCTTATATTTTATTGAAAGTGTTTGCATCCAGGCTCATTAAGAGATTAGCCTTATATTTTTTAAAGGATGGGTTATTATCTGGCTGCCTTTCCAAAATCTACCTGATAAATTCCTTTCGTTCTCTTCCTACTTTAAGGAGAAATTTGAGAATCACTGCTGCTCTTCTCTAAATCTGGTAGAATTCCTAAATGAATCACCTAGGCCGTAGGTTTTTTTTAGTTGATATGCATTTTAATTACTGATAAATGCATATGGATTGCTCTAAATATACTTAAATTACTTATATTTTCTTTGTTTAAATACAGCAGATTTATTCAGTTCCATTGATCCTCCTTTCTGTTTCTATGCCAATACCATGCGGTTTTTAAATTACTGTTGCTCTGTAGTAGAGCTTAAGATCAGGGACAGAGATACCTCCAGATGATCTGTTTTTGGACAGGATCGTTTTGGAGAGTCTGGGTTTTCTTTTTTTTCCATATGAAGTTGAGAATCTTTCTTTCGAGGTCTGTAAATAATTTTGTTGGTATTTTAGTGGGAATTGCATTGAATCTGTGGATTGCTTTTGGCAGGATGGACATTTTCACTATGTTAATCCTACCAATGCATGAGCACAGGAGATCTTTCCATCTTCTGATATCTTCTTCAATTTCTTTCTTCAGAGACTTGAATTTTTTTTCAAACAGGTATTTCAATAGCCTGGTTAAAGTCACCCCAAGGTACTTTATGTTATTAGTGGCTATTATGAAGGGTATTGTTTCCCTGATTTCTTTTTCAGCCCTTTTGTCTTTGGTGTACAGGAGGGCTTCTGATTTGTTTGACTTAATTTTTTATCCAACCGCTTTGCTGAAAGTGTTTATCAGCTGAAGTATTTCTCTGGTTGAATTTCGGGGGTCTCTTATGTATGCTATCATATCTTCTGCAAATAGTGACACTTTGATCTCTTCCTTTCCAATTTATATCGTCTTGATCTCCTTTAGTTGTCTTATTGCTCTAGCTAGGACTTCAAGTGCTATGTTGAGGCAATATGGAGAGAGTGGGCAGCCTTGCCTTGCCCTTAATTTCAGTAGAATTGATTTAAGTTTCTCTCCATTGAGTTTGATGTTGGCTATAGGCTTGCTGTATATTGCCTTTACTATGTTTAGGTAGGTGCCTTGAATCCCTGATCAACTTGATTTTTACAAAGAAGCCAGAACCATTCAATGGAAAAAAAAGACAGCCTCTTCAACAAATGGTGCTGGTCCCACATGATGTCTACATGCAGAAAAATGAAAATAGATCCATATTTATCACCCTGCACAAAACTAAAGTCCAAATGGATCAGAGATCTCAACATAAAAGCAGATACTCTAAATCAGTTAGAAGAAAAAGTAGAGAAGACCCTAGAACTCATTGGCACAGGAGACAACTTTCTGAACAGAACAACAACAGCACAGGCTCTAAGAGAAACGACCAAGAAATGGAACCTCATGAAACTGAAAAGCTTCTGCAAAGAAAAAGACACTGTTGTCAGAACTAAACGGCAGCCTTCAGACTGGGAAATGATCTTCACCAACCCTATATCTGACAGAGGGCTGATATCCAGAATATATAAAGAACTAAAGATGTTAAAAACCAATAAATCAAGCAATCCAATTTTTAAAAAATGAGGTATGGAGCTAAACAGAGAATTCTTTGTAGAGGAATATAGAATGGCAGAGAAACACATAAGGAGATGCTCAACATCCTTACCCATCAGAGAGATGCAAATCAAAACGACCCTGAGATTTCACCTGACATCCACCAAAACGGCTAAGATAAAAAACACAGTGACAACACATGCAACAGAGGATGTGGAGAAAGGGGAACCCCACTCCATTGCTGGTGGAAATGTAAACTTGTACAGTCGCTTTGGAATTCAATCTGGTGCTTTCTCAGACAATTAGGAATTGTGCTTCTTCAATATCCAGCTACATCACTCCTAGGCATATATCCAAAAGTTGCTCAAGTACACAACAAGGACATTTGCTCAACCATGTTTGAAGCAGCTTTATTTGTAACAGCCAGAACCTGGAAACAATCCAGATGCCCCTCAACTGATGAATGGATACAGAAATTGTGGTATTTTTACACAATGGAATACCATTCAGCAATTTAAAAAAGAGGAAATCATGAAATTTGCAGGCAAATGGTGGGATCTAGGAAATATCATTTTAGTGAGGTATCCCAGAAGGAGAAAGACACACATGGTATATCCTCACTTATTTAGACGTATAAGATATGATACTGAAATCTACACACCTAAAGAAGATAAACAAAAAAGAGGACCTGGGCTAACATGATCAATCCTCACTTAGAAAGACAAATGGGATGTAGGAGAAAACAAGTAACAGGACAGGAGCCTACCATAGAGGGCCTCTGAAAGATTCTACCTAGCAGTGTATCAAAGCAGAAACTGAGACTCATAACAAAACCTTCAGCAGACGGCAGAGAATCATATGAAAGAAAGGGGAGTTAATATGATCTGGAGAGGACAGGAGCTCCACAAGGACCAAATATATCTGGGCACTGTGGTCTCATATGAGACTGTTTCTTCAACCAAGGACCATGTGTGGATATAACCTAGAACCTCTGCTTGCCTGCAGCCCATGGTAGCTCAGTATCCAAGTGGGTACCCTTGTAAGGGGAATAGGGATTATTTCTGACATGAACTCACGGGTGGACTCTTTGACCTCCCTACCCTACAAGGGAGGAGCAGCCCTCCTAGGCCACAGAGAAGGACATTACATCCAGTCCTGAAGATACCTGATAAAGCAGGGTCAGATGAAAGGGGAAGGAGGTCCTCCCCTCTCAGTGGACTTAGAAAGGGGCAGGGAGTAAATGAGGGAGTGAGGGTGGGATTGGGAGGGAATGAGGGAGCAGAATTCACCTGGGATTCAGAGTTAATAAAATGTAACTAATAAAAAATAACAAAATAAAAATTAAAAAATAATAAAATAAATAAATAAAATCGTTCACATGTGCCTAGAATTTTATGAATTTCTTCTAAATGTTTTTATCTCTTGGAATATACTTTTTATTTCTTATTTTTGAAGATTATAATTACATATTTCCCTTCCTTTTACTCCCTGCAAACCCTTCCTTATACTCATCCTTTCTCTTCAAAATAATGTCCTGTGGTTTCAATAAATATTATTATACACGTATATGTACATATATATTCCTAAACACGTAAATACAATGCACTTTAATTGTATGATATTCTTAATATATGCCTTTTCAGGATTTACTAAGCAGTACTGCATAACAAATCAGTGTGTTATTCCCTTAGATAGACAGTTTCTTTGGCTCTCAGCATTCCCTAGTTGCCAGTGTCTCTGTGTACACTTCAGACATTTTATGGTTATTTTTTTTTGTTCCTGCTAAGATATTAAGTCTGTTGAGAGAATATATTGTGTCTGTATGGAAATTGTACCTTTCAATAATCAATCTGATAGCCTATTGCTTAGGCAGGAAATAGGAGGGATATCCAGCAGGCAGAAAGGATTCTGGGAAAAAGTCCGGTGTGGGCAATTCAGCTTGCAAGATGTGAAAAGGCCGGATGCATGGTCCCGGAGCAGAGGTTAAAACTACTACATGGCAAAATGCAGATTAGGAAAATGGGTTATTTCAAGTTATGAACTGGTCAGAGAAAAGCCTAGCTATATGACCTGGGTATTTGTATGATATTTAATAAGTTTCTTGGGTCTGGGAGCTCGGGGTCATGTACCCTTCATCAGTAAGTTTGAGAACCCTTACACATTCCCTTATTAAGATATTAAGACCATTTAATATTTAATTTTAATACCTCTGTTGTGACCTTGTTGCTTTGCTTTTGTCTGTTATATCTTATTTACTGAAGATATTAGAGTATTAAAGTCACCTACAATTACTGTGTGGAGTTCAATCAGTGTGCTTACATCCAGTCCAAGAAACCAAGTGTTTCAATGTTTACTGAATAAGTGTTCAGTATTTTTATACCCTCTGAAGAAATATCCCAGCTGTATCCTGCTCCCTCATTCCCTCCTAATCCCATCCTTCCTCCCTCATCTCCTCCTTGCCCCTTTCCAAGTCCACTGATAGGGGAGGACCTCCTTCCCTTTCATCTGACCCTGTTTTATCATGTATCTTCAGGACTGGCTGCAAAGTTCTCCTCTGTGGCCTAGCAGGGCTACTCCTCCCTCGGGGGATGGGGAGTTCAAAGAACCTACCTTTGAGTTCATACCAGAAATAGTCCCTGTTCTGCTTCCTAGGGAAACACACTTGGTTACTAAGTTAACATGGGCTACATCCAAGCAGAGGATCTAGGTTCTATACATACATGGTACTTGGTTGGAGAAACAGTCTCATATGAGACCCCTGTGCCCAGATATATTTGGTCCTTGTGGAACTCCTAACCTCTCTATGTCATATTAACTCCCCCTTCTTTCATATGACTACCTGTACACTGTCGAAGGTTTGGTTATGAGTCTTAATATCTACTTTGATACACTGCTAGGTAGAGTCTTTCAGAGGCCCTCCATGGTAGGCTCCTGTCCTGTTATTTGTTCTCCTACATCCCATTTGTCTTTCTAAGTGAGGATTGATCATCTTACCCTGGGTCTTCTTTTTTGTTTATCTTCTTTGGGTGTGTAGAGTTTATTATGTTTATCATATCTTATAGGTCTAAATAAGTGAGTATATACCATGTGTATCTTTCTCCATGTGTATCTATCTGGGATACCTCACTAAAATGATATTTTCTACATCCCACCATTTGCCTGCTAAGTTCATGATTTCCTCTTTCGTAACTGCTGAATACTATTCCATTGTGTAAAAGTACCACAATTTCTTTATCCTTTCTTTAGTTCATGGACATCTGGGTAGTTTCCAGGTTCTGGCTATTACAAATAAAGCTGCTTCAAACATGGTTGAGCAAATGTCCTTGTTGTGTACTTGAGCAACTTTTGGATATATGTCTAGGACTGGCCTTGAGGAAGCACTAATCCTAATTGTCTGAGAAAGCACCAGATTGAATTCCAAAACAGTTGTACAAGTTTACATTCCAACCAGCAATGGAGAAGGGTTCCCATTTCTCCACAACCTCTGCAGCATGTGTTGTCACTTGAGTCTTTGATCTTAGCCATTCTGATGGGTGTAAGGTGAAATCTCAGGGTCGTTTTGATTTGCATCTCTCTGATGGCTAATGATGTTGAGCATCTCCTTAAATGTTTCTCTGCCATTCTATATTCCTCTACAAAGAATTCTCTGTTTAGCTCCTTACCTCACTTTTTAATTGGATTGCTTGATTTGTTTTTTTTAACTTCTTTTGTTTATTATATATTCTGGATATCAGCCCTCTGTCAGATAGAGGGTTGGTGAAGATCATTTCCCAGTCTGAAGGCTGTCGTTTTATTCTGACAACATTGTCTTTTGCTTTACAGAAGCTTTTCAATTTCATGAAGTCCCATTTATTGATTGTTGCTCTTAGATCCTGTGCTGTTGGTGTTCTCTTCAGAAAGTTGTCTCCTGTGTCAATGAGTTCTAGGCTCTTCCCTACTTTTTCTTCTAAATGATTTAGAGTATCTGCTTTTATGTTGAGGTCTCTGATCCATTTGGACTTTAGTTTTGTGCAGGGCGATAAATATGGATCTATTTTCATTTTTCTGCATGTAGACATCATGTGGGACCAACACCATTTGTTGAAAAGGCTGTCTTTTTACCATTGAATGGTTCTGGCTTATTTGTCGAAAATCAAGTATTCATAGGTGAGTTTCTTTCTGGGTCTTTCATGTGGTTCCATTGATACTTTCTGCTTCTATGCCAATACCATGCAGTTTTTATTACTATTGCTTTGTAGTACAGCTTGAGTTCAGGGATGGAGGTATCTCCAGATGATCTATTGTTGAACAGGATCGTTTTGGAAATTCTGGGGTTTTTGTTTCTCCATATAAAGCTGAGAATCTTTCTTTCAAGGTCTGCAAAGAATTGTGTTGGTATTTTGATGGGAATTACATTGAATCTGTAGATTGCCTTTGGCAGGATGGGCATTTTCAATATGTTAATCCTACCAATCCATGAGCACGGGAGACCTTTCCATCTTTTGATCTTCTTCAATTTCATTCTTCAGAGATTTGAAGTTTTTTTCAAGCAGGTCTTTCACTTGCTTGGTTTAAGTCATCCCCAAGGTACTTTATGATATTAGTGGCTATTGTGAAAGATGGAGATTCTCTCATTTCCTTCTTAGTCCTTTTGCCTTTTGTTTACAGGAGGGCTACTTATTTTTTTGCATTGATTTTGTATCCAGCTGTGTTGAAGGTGTTTCTCAGCTGAAGGATTTCTCTCTTTGAATTTTTGGAGTCGCTCATGTATACTATCATATCATCTGTGAATAGTGAAACTATTAGTGAAACTAATAGTGACCTATTTCTTTCCTATTTGTATCCCCTTGATCTCCTTTAGTTGGTCTTATTGCTCTAGCTAGGGCTTCAAGTACTATGCTGAAGAGATATAGGGAGAGTGGGCAGCCTTGCCTAGTCCCTGATTTCAGTGGGATTGATTTTAGTTTCTCTCCATTGAGTTTGATGTTGGCTATAGGCCTGCTGTATATTGCCTTTACTATGTTTAGGTATGAGCCTTATATCCCTGATCTCTCCAAGACTTTAAACATGAATGGGTGTTGGACTTTATGAAATGCTTTTTTGGCATCTAAGGAGATTGTCATGTGGTTTTTATCCTTCAGTTTGTTTATATGGTGGATCACATTGATGGATTTGCGTATAGTGAACCACCCTTGCATGCCTGGGATGAAGCCTACTTGGTCATGTTGGATGATATCTTTGATGTGGTCTTGGATTCGGTTTGCAAGCATTTTATTGAGTATTTTTGCATCAATGTTCATAAGAGAGATAGGTCTGAAGTTCTCGTTTTTGTTGAGTCTTTTTGAGGTTTAGGTATCAAGGTGATTGTGGCTTCATAGAATGAGTTTGGTAATTTTCCTTCTGTTTCTATTTTGTGGGACTCTTTAAAGAGAATTGGAGTTAGCACTTCTTTGAAGGTCTGGTAGAATTCTGCACTGAATCCAGCTGGCCCAGGGCTTTTTCTTGAAGGGAGACTGTTGATGACTGCTTCTATTTCCTTGGAGGATATAGGTCTAGTCAATCTTTCTACCTGTTCTTGACTTAATTTTGGTACATGGAATCTATCAAGAAAATTGTCCACTTCTTTTAGATTTTCAAATTTTGTAACATACAGGCTTTTGTAGTAAGACCTAATGATTGTTTGGATTTCCTCAGTGTCTGTAGTTATGTTCCTCTTTTCATTTCTGATTTTTCTGATTTGGATTGCTTCTCTCTGCCTTTTAGTTAGTTTGGCTAAAAGTTTGTCTATCTTGTTGATTTTCTCAAAGAACTTGCTCTTGGTTTTGTTGATTCTTTGAATAGTTTTATTTATTTCTAATTGATTTATTTTGGCCCTGAGTTTGATTATTTACAGCCGTTTGCTCTCTCTTGGATGTATTTGCTTCTTTTTTTTTCTAGGGCTTTCAGTTGGGCCCTTAAGTTGCTTGTATGAGATGTTTCTAATTTCTTCTTGAAGACACTTAGTGCTATGAATTTTCCTCTGGCACTGCTTTCATTTGTCCCATAAATTAGGGTATTTTGTACCTTCATTTTCATTGAATAGTAGGAAGTCTTTAATTTCTTTCTTTATTTCTTCTTTAACCCAACTGTCATTGAGCAGCACTTTGTTCAGTTTCCATGTGCGTGTAGGCTTTTTGCCAATTCCATTTTGTTGTTGAGGTTCAGCTTTAGTCCATGTTGATCAAATAGAATACAGGGGATTATTTCAATCTTCTTGTATCTGTTGAGGCTTGCTTTGTGAACAACTATATGGTCTATTTTGGAGAAGGTTCCATGAGGTACTGAAAAGAAGGTATACTCTTTTGAATTTGTGTGAAAAATTCTGTAGACATCTATTAGGTCCATTTGATTTAGGACCTCTGTAAGTTCCTTTATTTCCCTATTTGGCTTCTGTCTAGATGATCTGTCCCTTGGTGAAATTGGGTTTTGAAGTCTCCCACTATTAAGCTGTTGTGATCAATTGGTGATTTCAGTTTTTATAATGTTTCATTTGTGAATGTAGGCACTCTTGTATTTGGGGCATAGAAGTCCAAAATTGTTATGTCCTCGTCTTGCATTTTTTCCTTTGATGAGACTGTAGTGCCCCTCCTCATCATTTTTCACTAATTTTGTTTGAAAGTCTATTTTATTAGATATTAGGATAACTACCCCAGCTTCTTTTCTAGGTCCATTTGCTTGAAAACATTTTTCCAGCCCTTTACTCTGAGGTAGTGTTTATCTATGTTGCAGAGGTACGTTTCTTGGATGAAGCTGAATTTATTCCTGTTTCTGCCCCTATTCTGTTAGTCTGTGTCTTTTTATTAGAGAGTTGAGTCCATTGATGTTGATAGATAATAGTGACCAGTGAACGTTAATTCCTCTTATTGTGGGGTTGGTGGTTTTACTGTGTTTTATTGCTGGTTTTCTTTTCATTTTTGTTGGAATATTATCTGTATCCTATGTTTTCTTGGGTGAAGTTGTTTTCATTTTATTGGTGTTTTCCTTCTAATATCTTCTGTAGGGCTAATTTGCTGTATAGATATTGCATAAATTTGGTTTTGTCATGGAATATTTTGTTTTGTCCATATTTGTTGATTGAAAGCTCTGCAGGATACAGTAGTCTGGGTCCCATCTGTGGTTTCTTAAAGTCTACATGACACCTGCTCAGGTCCTTGTAGTTTCATAGTTTCTGATGAAGAGTCCGGTGTGATTCTGATAGGTCTACCTTTATATGTTACTTGCCCTTTTTTTCCTTGTGGCTTTTAATATCTCTACTTTGTTCTGTAGATTTAGTGTTTTGACTATGATGTGACGTGATCTTTCTTTTCTGGTCTAGTCTATATGGTGTCCTGTAGGCCTCTTGTATACTCATGGACATCTCTTTAAGTTGGGAAAATTTACTTTTTTTTTCTTAATTTATTTATTTTTATCTCAATCAGAGGTTAGGTACTTTGAATCCCAGGCATAACCCCCTCCCTCAGTCCCTCCTATCCTCCCACTCCCTCCCTCATCTCCCTCCTTCCCGCCCCCCCCAAGTCCACCAACAGGGGAAGACCTCCTCCCCTTCCATCCAACCCCAGCTCATCCTGTCTCCTCAGGGCTGGCTG